>WOXC01005395.1:0-477648 GCA_011680675.1 Gymnobelideus leadbeateri | reverse complement strand
AAAAACAACCTGGAAAATAGGTCCAGGAGAGATTGCTGAAGAATTATTGGAAACCATGATAAAAAAAAAGTGCCTAATCATACTACAAGAAATTATCAAGGAAAACTGTCCCAATATTCTAGAACCAGAAAGTAAAATAGAAATTTAAAGAATCCACCAATCAAGAAAAAAAGAATCCACCAATCATCTCCTGAAAAAGATCCCAAAATGAAAACTCCCAGGAATATTATAACCAAATTCTAGAGCTCTCAGGTCAAACGGAAAATACAAGCAGCCAAGAAAAAAAAAATATCATGGAGCCACAGTCAGGATTACACAGGACTTTAAAGCTTCTACATTAAGGTATTAGAGGCCTTAGAATGTGATATTCTGGAAGGCAAAAGAGTAAGGATTACAACCAAGAACTACCTACACAGTAAGACTAAGCATAATCTTTCAGGGGAAAAATTAATATTCAATGAAACAGAGTACTTTCAAGCATTCTTCATAAAAAGACCAAAGTTAAAGAGAGTTGAAGAGAAAATCTGATTTTCAAATACAATATTCAAAAGAAGCACAAAAAGGTAAACAGGAAATAAAAAACATAAGGGATTCAATAAGATCAAACTGTTTACATCCCTACATGGGGAGATGATACTTATAACTCTTAAGAACTCACTAATAGAGTAATTAGAAGAAGTATATATAGACAGAGGGTGTGAGTGTAAGTTGATTTTGATGGGATGATATCCAGAGACAAAAGAACAAAATTAAGGATGAAAAAGAGTATTGCACTGGGAGAAGAAGAAAAGGGGAGGTAGAATGGGGTAAATTAACTCACATGAAGAGGCATAAAAGAACTACTGGAGGGAAAGATGGGGAGGGGAAGGCATAGCTTGAATGTTACTTTCATTAGAATTGTTTCAAAAAATAAATAACAAACATGCTGAATTGAGTATAGAAATCTATCTTACCCTAGAGGGAAGTAGGAGGGGAGGGGGATAAGAGAAGGGAAAAGGACTGATGGAAAGCAGGGTAGATTCAGGAAAGTGATTATCAGAAGCAAAACGATGTCGAGAGGGTAAAGGGTGAAAAGGGGGTAGAGAGAGAAGGAGGGAGAGGGAGAAGAAGAGGGGAAGAGGGGGAAAGGGAGGGAGGGGAAGGGAGGAAGGGAGAGGGGGGGGGGATATGATACAGCAGCCAAAGGAATTCTTAAGGGAATTTTATATCTCTAAATGCTCACATCAATAAAACAGAGAAAGAGCAGATCAATGAATTGGGCATACAACTAAAAAAAAAACTGGAAAAAGAACAAATTAAAAATCCCCAATTAAACACCAAATTAGAAATCCTGAAAATCAAAAGAAAGATTAATAAAATTGAAAATAAGAAACTACTGAATACATAAAACTAGGATCTAATTTCATGATAAAAATAGATGTCATTGGTTAATTTTTATTTAAAAAAAAGAAAACCAAATTACCAGTATCAAAAATGAAAAGGGCGAATTCACCACCAATGAAGAGGAAATTAAAGCAATTATTAGAAGCTATTTTGTCCGATTATATGCCAACACATTTCACAATCTAAGCAAAATGGATTTACAAAAATATAAATTGTCCATATTAACAGAAGAGGAAATAGAATATTTAACCCCATTTTAGAAAAAGAAATTGAACAAGCCGTGAATGAGCTCTCTAAGAAAAAATCCCTAGGACCAGATGAATCCCACAAATGAATTCTACCAAACATTTAAAGAACAACTAATCCCAATACTATATAAACTTTTTGGAAAAACAAATGAAGGAGTCCTACTGAATTCCAACACAGATATGAAGCTGACATCTAAATCAAGAAGAGTGAAAATAGAAAACTAAAGACCAATTTCCTTAATGAATACTGATGCAAAAATGTTAAATAAAATATTAGCAAGGAGATTACAGTAATATATCACAAGGATCACACACTATGACCAAGTGAGATTTATACAAGGAATGCAAGGCTGATTCAGTATTAAGAAAAGTATCAGCATAATTGACCATATCAGTAACAAAATAAACAGAAATCATACAATGACCTCAATAGATGCAGAAAAAGCTTTTGACAAAACAGCCCTCATTCCTATTAAAAATGCTGGAGAACATAGAAATAAATGGAGTTTTCCTTAAAATGGTAATTGTATCTATCTAAAACCATTAGCAGGCAGTGTCTGTAATGAGGATAAACTGTAAGCCCTCCCAATAAGATTAAGAGTAAAGCAAGGATGCCCATTATCACCACCATTAGTTAATATTATACTAGAAATGTTAGCTATAACAATAAGAGAAGAAATTGAATGAAGTAGAATAGGCAATGAAGAAACAAAATTATCACTCTTTGTAGATGATATGATGGTATACTTGGAAAATTCTAGAGAATCCACTAAAAAAACTAGCTGAAATAATTAACAGCTTTAGCATGTTATAAAGTGAACCCACATAAATCATTGACATTTTTATATATTACCAACAAAGTCCAGTAGGCAAGAGGTAAAAAGAGAAATCCATTTAAAATAATTATAGAGAAAATAAAATATTTGGGAGTCTGCCTGACGAGATAAACTCAGGAACTATATTAACACAATTATGAAACACTTTTCACACGTAAAACTCAGATCTAAACAATTAGAAAAATATCAATTGCTCATGGGTAGGCCAAGCCAATATAATGAAAATGACAATTCTACCTAAATTAATTTACTTAATTCAATGCCATACCAAACTACCAAACAATTATTTAGTAGAGCTAGGGAAAAAATAACAAAATTCATCTAGAACGAAAGGTCGAGAATATCAAGACAATTAATGAAAAAAAAATGTGAATAAAGGTGGTCTGATTGTGCCAGATCTCAAACTGTATTATAAAGAAGTAATGATCAAAGCAATTTAATACTGGTTAAGAAACAGCATGGTAGAATAATGGAATAGATTAGTAGACACAGTAGTAAATGACCATAGTAATCTAGCATCTGATAAACCCAAAGACCCAAGGTTTTGGGACAAGAACTCACTACTTAACAAAAACTTCTGGAAAACAGTAAACAATATGGCAGAAACTATGTATAAATCAACATCTTACACCATATACCAAGATAAGTTCAAAATGGGTACATGATTTAGACTTAAAAGGTGATACCATAAACAAATTAGGAGAACAAGGAATAGCTTACCTGACAGATCTATGGAGGAAGAATTTATGACCAAACAAGAGACCAAGAGTATTACATGATATAAAATGGTTAATTTTCATGATATTAAATTTAAAAGATTTTGCACAAACAAAACCAATGTAACCAAGATTAGAATGAAAGCAGAAAGCTGGGGGAAATTTTTTTTAGCAAGTGTCTCTGACCAAGGCCTCACTTCTCAAATACATAGAGAACTGAGTGAAGTCATTTCCCAATTGATAAATGGTCAAATGATATGAATAGGCAGTTTTCTGATGAAGAAATCAAAACTATCTATACTCATATGAAAAAATGCTCTAAATCACTATTGATTAGAGAAATGCAAATGAAAACAAGACCTCCATACCATCTTACCTCTGAAACTTGCTAATATGACTGAAAAAGAAAATAATAAATGTTGGAGGAAATGTGGAATAACTGGGCCACTAATGTACTGTTGGTGGAGTTATGAACTAGTCCAACCAGTCTGGAGAACAAAAGGGCTATAAAACTGTGCATGCTCTTTGACCTAGAAATACTACTACTTTAGGTCTGTATTCCAGAGATTAAAGAAAAGTAAAAGGATCTATTTGTAAAAAAATATTTCTAGCAGCTCTTTTTGGGGTGGCAAAGAACTAGAAACTGAGGGGAATGGCAGAACAAGTTATGATACGTGATTGTAATCGAAGGCTACTGTGTTATCAGAAACGACAAATCTAACGCTTTCAGAAAAAAACCTGGAAATACTTACATTAACTGATACAAAGTGAAGTGAGCAGAACCAGAACACTACAGACAACAGCAATATTGTACAAAGATCATCTGTGAATGACTGAGCTATATTTGATGAAAAATGCTATCCACATCCAGAGAAAGAACTGATAGAGTCTGAAGGCAGAACGAAGCATACTATTTTTCACTTTATTTTTTTTCAAGGGTTGGTTATTTCTTTTGGTCTGTGTCTTCTTTTGCAACATGACTAATATGGAAAGGCCTTTTGCATGACTGAGCACATATAACCTATAATTGAATAGCTTATTGTCTCGGGGGGAGGGGAATGAGGGAGTGAGAGAATTTAGAACTCAAAATTTTTAAATGAATGTTAAAAATTATTTTTACATGTAATTGGGGAAAAAGTAATTTTTACTAAAATAAAAAAAACTTGGGTTGCCTCCCTAACAAGTTCCAGTACCAAAGAGAGAACACAAAAAGGGCAAGTGATTAATCAACTTGAATTATCAACTAAAATGAATTGCCAAAATTATTAACTGAGTAAGACAAACCACAGAAGGCTAAAATCCCAACAGTCACACCAGCTAGGCACCCTGGAAAAACGCCACATGGGCACTGACACTACAGCATGAAGATTTTGGATTGAGCACACAGAACACTGACATAGGAATAGCTATAATGTAACACAAAGTTGTATGACGTATGAGTTCTCAAAGATCTCAATTTCTTAAAATAGACTGGACACATACAGAAATAAACAGGTAGCATGGACAAGCAAAAAGAGCACTGGATTTGGAGTCAAGAGGAATTAGTTCCAAATGTTAGCTCTGCTACTTGAGATCTGTGGGAATTTGGGCAAGTCATTTCTCCTCCCTGAGCCTCACTTTTCCTCATCTGTAAAATAGGAGAGCTGGAGTCAAAGACCTTTAACTATGAGCTTATGGCCTACTGTAGCCCAACAAGAGACACCCAGCAAGGTTAACTGAGTGTAGATGAGGAGGAGGGGATATCATGTTAATCCACTTGAAGTACATTTTAACCCTTAGATCAAGCTAAAAGGAATCTAGCCAAGCACTAGGCAGAAGATGGAAGTACTTTTTTGCTCATGCACAGAGATCCTTGCTGGGGGCCTGAGCTCTTAGCACCATTTGGTGGCTTGTGCTGAGACTGCACCCTGAATATTTCTTCCAGGCACTGATACTTACCCAAGTGTCTTCCTCCTCCAGTACTCATGTAAGATAAAGTTGTACCCATAAAGAGGAAAATAATGTGCATCAACATCAAAACAAACTCACAAACATAATAAGAGTTGATGAGGGCACTGACACTCATCAATTTAATTCCATAATATCATTTCAAGTTCAAGGGTGTTTGGTGGTAGACCAGAGCCTAGGAACATGACCTCAAGTCTCACAGAGAATATAAACTTAAACAAATGTTAACAGCAAAAAAGCTCCAAAAAAGATCCAATGGAAAATCTTGCATGTGACCCTGGCCCATCCTAGCACTCTGCCTTCTTTGTTCTGTTTCTGTGTAATATCCAACCTGGCCTGGAGTTGGTGTGGGGACCCATGATGTAACTTTGCCCTGCTGCTGCCCAGGACAACTGGTCTCTTGTGAATAAACTCCCTTAAACAATTCAATTAACCTATTTAACCCTAAAAACCTATTAATACCCAAGCTGGTATGAGCCCCTTTTTCTTTGGTATCTCAGTATTCTCCCAGAGGGCATCCCACCCTACAATTGGCATAATTAGGGCAAGATAGTCTGTCCCATTACATTTGGCAAAGTGGGCAGGATAGTGTGTATATAAATTTACTTATTGATGAGATTTAATGGAAAGCCACATCAGTAACTTTGTTAAAGGCATTCAATTATCTGAGACCATCAGAAAAAAAATCATCAAAATCAAATTCATAATCACAGAAAGGCAAAGATAGTAGCAGTGTTAGCGGAGAGAAGAGAACATAAGTAGGGGATATTATAAAAGTGTAAATGAAAATTGACAATAGATTGGATATGTGGGGTAAATATAAGGAGTTGTGGATGTGGCTCTAAGCCTGAGAGAATAAGAGGTGCTCTCAACAGTAATAGAGAAGTTCAGAAGAGGGGAGTTTTTTTGGGGGGGATGAGTTCTTTTTGGACATGTTGGGACTACGATGTTTATGGAACATTTAGTTTGAGATATATAAAAGGTAGTTGGACAAGAGTGGAACTGGAGCTCAGGAGAGAGATTATGGCTGAATCTACAGACTCTGGAAACATCTATGTAGTTTGAATTGTTGAATCTACAGAAGCTGATGAGATCATTAGATGAGATAGTATAAAAGCAAGAGAGACCTTAGGATAGAGCCTTCGGGGATAATTGTGGTTAGCAGCGGCTTGGATGAAGAACCAGCAAAGAAAACTGAAGGTTTTAAGCAGGTAGGAAGAGAGCCAGGAGAGTGGCATGAAGAGCAATGGACTTTGAATCAGAAAGATAAGTTCGAATGTGGCCTCAGACACTGCCACCATGTGACCGTGCTTAGGTCACTTCATCTGTTTGCCTAACTTTCCTCGACTGTAATGTGGCAATAACAGCTACTATCTCACAGAGTTGTTATGAGGATCAAATAACATTTGTAAAGGGCACAGCACAGTGCCTGGCACATAGTAAGCACTAAAGGAAGGTCTGTGCCTTTCTTTTCCTTCCCCTAACCAAAAAGGTCAAAGGCTGTGAAGTGGCTGAGAAAAGGCCATTAAAAAGCCCAATGTAGTGAGAGGCTTGAGAAGAAAAGGATCAGAACAGCTATTGTGGTAAGACACAGAAAGAATCCATTAGGGGGAAATAGGACTGTCTTGCTGCAGTGAGTATCCAGTTGAGAATGTTGTTGATGATGATGGTGGTGGTGATGATGATGGTGGTGGTGGTGGTGGTGGTGGTGGTGGTGGTGGTGATGGTGATGGTAATGGTGATGGTAATGGTGATGGTGATGATGACAGAGCTTTAAGATTTACAAAGAGCTAAAAAAAGATTTACAAAGAGTTTCACGTTAATCATCTCCCTGAATCCTCACAATAACTTTTTGAGGCAGGTTATTATTGCCATTTTATAGAAGAGGACACTAAGGGTAAGAGAGGTCAAATTGCTCACCTGGAATCACACGGCAAGTAGGCATGTGAAGCAGGATCAAACTCATGTCTTTTGGATTCAAAGTCCAACATTCTGTCAGATAACATAAATCTGTAGTGGGTCCAATCAGCAGAGTTTCATGATTTGGTCCATCTCCATTCAGAGAACGAGTAGAAGAGGGATAATGGAGTTAATCCAAAGTTGGGATTCGGCAAGATGTGATTGATGATGGGACAAGGGAGCAAGCAATTTGAGAGGAAAGGAAAGTATAGAGTTGAGTTGAACTGGCTCACCAAGGGAAAGGAGAAAATAAGAGGGGTATTATATAATTATATAATATAATAAATTATGTTATAACTATATTATACAATAATTACACATAATATAATAATGTATATATTATAATATTATAAGAAGAGGAGGCTTGGGAATGTACTGGAGGAGAGAGGGATTGAAGGTCTAGGTGAAGACAAAATAGGCTTAGGAACAGCAAGGCAAAGGGAGAGATGGAATAAAAAATTATGATCAGCTAAAGAAAATTCAGAATTCTTGAACAAGTGGAACATCTGTATGTAATGGCAAGATCAAGGATAAAATTCTCTCTGTGTATAGCTAAGGTGAGGTAGCCGAATACGTTAGGAGAATTGGGCAGATTGAAGAAGTAGGAAATTAGTGTCTTGATAAAGCATCATAGAGGAGAAAAAGTTTGTGAGCCAAGATTATCTCTTTTATCTTGTGTCTGTTTACAAATTCTTCTCCTTTCTAACTCTAACCCTTCCTTCCTCTCTATAGTTGGGAAATACACAACCTCCCACTGTCCTCTATTTTTATGTGAATTTTTAGCTTTAGATTATTTGCCAAGGCAATTCTGAGGCATTTGGTACTTGTCAAAATTTATTTTCTGCCAAACTGCTCTCTGGGTTTGCCACCATTTCTCATGGAACAAAGTCTTTCTGACTAGTTTGCGTCTTTGTGTTTAAACACTAGATTGCTGTGCAGATTTGCTTACAGGTCTAGCTTATATAATCTATTGCACTGAGGCTTCATTTTCCATTTCTTATCCAGGATGAGATTTTCATAATTACTCACTTGTAAAGTAGCTTAAGTCTAGTAATACCAAGTCGTCTGCCTTCCTACTTCTTTCATCAGTTGCCTTGATGTTATTCCACATGAATTTCATTATTATTTTACCCAAGTCAATACACAACCAATATAGCCCATTAGCATAAAGGTTCTCAGCTCAAGCCAACATGAAAGAGAACCAACACACCTGGATCCTGATCCAACATCCCTGCTGTAGCTGCCTCCCAAGCCCAATGTCCTCTCTACTGCCTGACCAAGGCACAGCAAGAACAGGGCTAATGCAGCCCAAGCCTGGCACTGGAGACTGAACTGGCAAACAATGTGGTACCATGGGAAGAATACTGAAATTCCCAGCCCTAAGGATGACCACCCCTGCTAAGTCACTTCACCTCATAAGCAGAATCACAGGAGTAGGATCAGAGGCCTCAGAAGTCTCCTCCAGCTCTTGAGCTGGGCTCCTATAGTGCACATCTACACAGTGCTTTTGATTTCCAAAGCATTTTTCTTCACAAGAACCTTGGAAGACCAAGAATACAAAAAGTTCTCTCTGAAGTGGCTTCCCCAAGAGTCAGTTAAATCCAGTTCAGACACAGTCCCACTTGTAATGGGAACCGATTAAGGTTACACCAACTCCTGGGGCCATTTACATGTCAGAATTTCTCACCACCAGTACCAAAGCTGCCTTGGTCTAGAGTTGAAGGAGGGGAGAGGGAACAGAACAGAGCCAGTCCAGTCAGTGAAAAAGATTTCTATGTGCCAGAGTTCACACTGCCACAGCCCACCCAAAGCCTGGCATCGACAAATGAATTGGGAAGCGTCCTTACCAGGATCAGAGAGAACATGGGGTAGCTCACTTCCCACTTGGGTCCCTTCCTGTCTTGCTGAGCCTCAATTTCCTCTTCTCTAAAATGAGAATTGCCAAGGTCCCTCCAGTGCTGGAGTCATCATGCTCTAAACTAGCAGCCAAGCCTTGGTCGCAACTTGGGCACATTCCAAGCTGCCTCAGACAAAGTTCAGTCTTAAGTCTAGGCCCATATGGCTTTTGCCCAGGGACCCTGACATGACAGGTACCCAGAGAGGAACCTGCAAGTTGGGCTCTTTTTTGCCAGTCCCCACAGCAGGGAGTAGGTGGTAAAGAGTAAAGCACTGGAGCTTATGAAAACCTGGAGTCAGAAAGACCTGAGTTCAAATCTCACTTTGACAACTCTATCAGCTCTGTCACAGTGGTTAAGACACTACAACTCTCTGAGCCTCAGTTCCTTCACCTGTAGTCCTTACCTCACAGGGCTGTTGTAAGGTAGAGCTAGAGGCAGAGGCACTGTGGCCTAGTTGACTGAGAACTACAAATTCCACCTCAGACATTTACTAGCTGTGTAACTCTAGACAAGTCACTTAATCTCTCTATGCCATAGCTGCCCCCTATGTAAAATGAAGGGTTCCTTCGGGCTCCAAACCTAGAATTCTAGGGAGCAGAAGATGGGGAGAGAAAAGGGGCAAAGTCAGGACATGGTTTCCCTCGCCTTGGTACCTGGCTCTGGGATCCTTCAGCTAGTCTGTGTGTTGCCAAACACTTAACTCCAGAGTTGGGGCTCATAGGGAAGCCACTTGCCCTTTCTACCTTGTTTTTATATTACTTTCCAGAGAGAGTTGGTTTTCCAGAATAAATCCCTTGTTAATGGGCCTGGGATTTGGATTTATGGCCCCTGAAGGTGTCCAGCTCCCAAGCCAGATGGTTATTTTCTAATTCTGAACTGTTGCACTGGTTTTTGAATCTGAAGTAAACTATCCTCATTTGTAAGCTAGGAAAAGTCATAAGTTAAACTGGGTTTCTTACTAAATCATTGACTATTTCTCTTCGTCCTTTACCAAACACAACTTAATTTTTAAAAAGCAATATTATTTACAGCCTACCGTCTGTAATTCAGTGTGGCCAAAAGGAAACTTTGGAAACTGAGATAATACCACAGAGACAGACTTTCCTGTGTCCCAGTATGAAATCACTCCTAAAAGTTAAACCTTTTACACCACTAAGATGCAAGTTAATTCCTTTTACTATGACCAGAACCCACACACCTTCTAGTTTCAGTTTGCCAAATTACATTTGGAAAGCATCTGTGCTTCTTGGAGACTGATGAAGATGCTTTATGAATACCTGAGCTTCTTAAAATTACTAATATTAGTTGGTCTTATTAGGTGACTACCCAATCACTTACACTTCTTTATTGCTTTAAAATTAAAACCAGAAAATAAAGACACAGGCTCCCTATGGGGCCAGTTTCAAAAGCATAGTTTTCTCCAGTTTTGAATAGGGAGTCCATGAGGTTTTCATTTCAGATAGAAAAATATATATAGATATAGTTCTTCTAGGGAGTTGACATCACCTTTTATAAAAAGAGTTTCACATGATTTTCTAAAAAGATATTACTTTGCACATCTGTTGACAGTTGTTTGTATTGGCAGGTCTTCTAAAATATTAAAGCTATCTCCTTTTCCCTTAATTTTAAAAGTTGCTTTCAAATGAAGCATTTAAACAACACAGACAGGAGAATAATTAGACAAATGCTATTTAGAGCCAGAGACAAAGTTTCCTTCAAAACTACTTAGCATATTATTTTTCCCTTTGCCTTGAGCAAGTCCCCTAACCTATCTGGGCCTCAGTTTCCTCAGTGATCAAATGAAGGGGCTGCACTAGATGACCTCTGAGGCCCCTTCCATACTATGTCTATGATCCTATTGTTTTTTGTAATATTTCATTACAAAGTGAAATGCTCTGCTCCCAAAAGCATTTGCATGTATCACCAGAATGTTTGCCTAATAAGGAATTTGAGATTAGTAAGCTCTAACCACAAGTACCATCAAAGAAAATGATAACAGGTAGCAAGTAGTTAGTAATGGCATTCCAGGCAGTGGTATTCAGAAAGAAAGAACATTTGGGGTTAATGGAAAGAGCTCAGATTCTTCAATCCCTGTAATATCACCTCAGCTCATCTGATTCACAATAATTCTCCCAATTCTACAAATCATGAAACTGAGTTTCAAGGAAATGAAATGCCCTGTCTGTGGAATGGAAAGGGTTACGAGACTGTGCTGGCAGGTTCTACCTGCTATGTGGCTGCTATGCCACCTTCTGCAGCTGGCATTGCCTGAAGCAGCTGCAAAAGACCCAGAAAGAAGAAAGGCAAGCCTGTGTTTGGGAGGGTGGAGGGGAAGAGAAACAAATCCAGCTAACCTTCTGACCTGAAACACAATCTGCTGAGACTGAAAAGAACCCAGCACTGGAAAGAACTGCATACCTTGGTTGTTTCCTATTCCCTCTTCTAGAGTTTGGAAGCTCCAAGAAAACAGAGGAAGCAAAATGGCCAAGCAGAAAGGAATCATGTGAGTCCTGGGCAAGAGCTCACTGTAACTTGGTCATTGGGTGCTTCTTCTTTAGCTGGCATCACAATGCTAATTGGTGATTTTTATTATATAGGGACAGGGATAGAGACCAGGGCTGTGATTTCAGTGGTATAAGTAATTCCCATGTGAGGAAACTCCCTCTCGGGTCAATACATTCTCTGAAACTTAAGAGTCTTAGGGAGTTGCCTGAAGGCATTGAAAGGTTAAATGACTTATCTAGGATCACACAATCAGGATGGATCTAAGGCAGGACTTAAAACTAGGTCTTCTGGAGTTTGAGTTTATTTATATAGGGGTGTACAACTGTACAAATATATATATATATGGACATGTAGATATATGTGTATATTATCTACATATAACAGAGATATATAATATATAACAGAGAGATAAATATAGAGATATAATTGCTTTAAGGCTTAAGAAGTACTTTACATATATTATCTCCAATCCAACCCAACAAACCTGTGTGTATATAATTATACATTTTTTTTTGCTTTTTGGGGAAGGGGAGGGGAAGGGGAAGGCAGGGCGATTGGGTTTAAATGACCTGCCCAAGGTCACACGGCTAGTTTATATGTGTGTCTGTGTGTGTGTTTGTGAGAGAGAGAGTCTGATTTGGAACTCAGGTCCTCCTGAATCCAGGGCCGGTGCTCTATTCACTGTGCCACCTAGCCTCCCCAACATAATAATTCTATAAAATGCCTACTATTCACAACACACTATGCTAGGTACTACAAATGAAAAAAGGAATGAAAAACTGGCCACTGACCTTACGGAACTTCAGTTCTATGGAGTGCCACAGTATGTTCACAGAGGAGTAGACACAGAACTCTTTGTCAGAGAAGATGAGAACACCAGCAGTTAAGTAAGGGGATCAAGAAAACCGGGAGGTAAAGTGACTTCCCTGGGGTTAGACATCGAATAAATGGATGAGGTAAGATTTGAGCCTGAGTCCTCCTGGTTCCAAGGCCAGCACTCTACCCACTCTGACAGGTTGGCTCTCAGTCATTTACTATCTCATGCCTTACACATAGTATATACCTAAAAACTATTTGCTGAATTTGAATGTGAGTAAAAAAATGAAGTTGTACGGCAGGAGGGCAGATGGGCAAGAATGAGCCTTGCATCTTCCATAGCCTGCTGCCACAGGTCTCCAAAGCCAACCAAATGGATGACTCATGTTGAAGACCATAGCCTTGTGGAACAGAGCATACAGTAGCTATGGGCCTCATTTCTGTTACCAAGTAAGCATTTCTTTACTTGAAACTTCTATGCTTCCTATCTAGGAGATCCATCCTTAGAAATCCATCAAGTACAAACCCTTCCACCATTTTGTAACTGAGGCCCAAAGCGGTTAAATGCCTTACCCACAATCCTACAGGCTGGATGTAGATTAGAACCCAAATTCAATACTCTTTTCATTGCATTACGGTGACTCAATATTCCTACAAACACTTTAAAAATAATTTCCTTTTCCATTCATCTGCTCCTAAAGATTTCAGCTCATAAACCAAAGGTGTCTCAAGGTTGTTAGAGTAATATGTATTTGTTAAAATAAGTTCATGAATAAAATGGTGTCCTTTCATACATACAATTCCCCCCCCCAAAAAAAAAAAACACTCCTATGTCCCTGCTGATCACAAACAGGAAGCAGTTGTAATGAATTTTTGTTTCGATAGAGGATAGTAATAAGTCTAAGTGCTAGAGTTAAATAGTAAATGAGGCCAGCCTTTTCCAGTTCCCCCCCCCCCCAGAGGTCAGTGATTTCTCCCTTCTCAAATCATCTTGTATTTACTCCTCGGAGCCCATAGTGTTTCCCTCAATAGAATGCAAGCTCCCTGAGGGTCGCTGTATCCTCAGAACAAAGCATGGTGCTTGGCACACCAATGAGCACTTAAACAATGTTTGTCAAACTGACTGGAACTCAACTGAAGGACAAACATTTGGAGCTGTGTGATTTTGTTTAGGATCAGAGATGTATGGCTGGAAGGGACCTTGAAGATGAAAATCATCTAGCCCAACTAGAGGAGCTTTAAAATGCTGTAGAGAAGGAACTCATGCCATGTACACTGTGTGAAGAACAATCACAGCGTAAAAGACAAATAATGCTCTAACAGATTTATAATCTCTCAGAGACAATTATTCAGTCAATCAGCCAACTGATATTTATTAAGTTATTTAAAGTTAAAGACTTTCCTTCCGTTACTAAGTGGACTAGGCGCTAAGCCAAACTCTGCAGATACAAAGAAAAAGCAAAAACAATCTATTACCTTCAAGGAGCTACATCCTAATGGGGGGGGGGGGGGCGTGTGGAGAGAACATGAAAATGAATATGACACATACAGAAGAGAAGGAAAGTCACCTTAGAAAGAACAATAATTAGCCGGTAGAGGGACCAAGAAATCCTTCTGCACAAGGTTGCAGTTGAGCTAAGTCTTAAAGGAAGCCAGGGAAAGTATGAGGCAGAGGTGAGTAAGAAAAGTACTCCAGGCCTGAGGGACAGTCTATAGGGAAAAGGGAGAATAGAGTATTATGTCCAAGTAACAGCAAGTGGACCACTGCAGCTAGGTCACAGAGTGGCTAGAAGAAAGTAAAGTTCAAGAAACCTGGAAAAGCGGGAAAAGATCAAGCTCCAAAGAACTTTAAATGCCAAATGGGACTGTATAGTTGATTCTGGAGGAAAAAGTAAGACAGCAGAGTTTACTAAGTAGGAGGATGACAAATCACTTTGTCAGCTGTGTGGAAGATAAATTGGAGTGCGGGAAGACTAAAAACAGGGAGACCAATTAGGATGCTACCGCAATAGTCAAGGCAAGAAACGATGAGGACTTGAACTAGGACAGCGGCTATGTAAGTGGAGAGAAGAGCATGTTGCAGAAAAATAAATTACAAGATCTGGCAACTGGTTAGATATGTGGAATAAGAAGAAAGAGCTAAGTTCGATACCAATGTCACAAGCCTGTAGGACTGGGAATAGGGTGGTACTCTCTTTTAAAAAAAAGATCTATTTATTCATTTTTAAAATTCTTTTAAAAACCTTTGAGTTCCAAATTCTTCTCCTTCCACCAGTCCCTCCTTTCACCCACTGAAAAAGTAAGCAATATAATGTCAATCATAGATGCCAGATATATTTCAATATTAGCCATGTTGCAAAAAAAAAAAGAAAAAGAAAAATGGGGTGGCTAAGTGGCACAGTGAGTAGAGCGCTGGCCCTGAAGTCAGAAGGACCTGAGTTTGAATCCAGCCTCAGACACTTAATGCACACACAAACAAAAACCTAGCCGTGTGACCTTGGGCAAGTTACTTAACCCCAATTGGCCTCCAAAAAAAAAAAAGAAAGAAAGAAAATTATACTTCAGTTAGAACTCAGAGCTATCAGTTCTCTCTCTGGAGATAGACAGCATTTTTCATCATGAGTCCTTCCGAACTGTATTGATCTTGGATCATCATATTGATAGAATAGCTCCACCTTTCACAGTTGATCATCATAATATTGCTGTTATTATATACAATGATTTCCTAGTTCTGCTCAATTCACTCTGTATCAACTCCTGTAGAACCTTCCAGGTTTTTCTAAAAGCATCCAGCTCATCCTTTCTGATAGCACAACAGCAGTCCATCACAATCATATACCACAATGTGTGCACCTACTCCCCAATTGATGGACATCCCCTCGGTTTCCAATTTTTTGTCACCACAAAAAGAGCTGCTAGAAATTGTTTTGATATGTAGGTCCTTTTCCTCTGAACTCTTTAAGGTACAGACCTAGTAGTGGTATTGCTGGATCAAAAGGTCTTCAGTTTTATAACCCTTTGGGTATAGTTCCAAAGTATTCTCCATAATGATTGGGTCAGTTCAAAACTCCACCAAAACTGTATCAGTGTACATATTTTTCCACATCCCCTCCAACATTTCTCATTTTCTTTTTCTGTCACATTAGCCAATCTGATCAGTGTGAGGTGGTACCTCAGAGTGGTTTTAAATTTGCGTTTCTTTAATAAATAATAATTTAGGGGCTTTTTCATATAATTATCGATAGCTTTCATTTCTTCTGAAAACTGTTCATATCTTTTGACCATTTATCAACTGGAGAATGACTCTCATTTTTATAAATTTGACTCAGTTCCCTGTATATCTGAGAAATAACTCCTTTATCATGTGGTGGTGCTCTTGACAGTGTTAGGGAAGCTTGAAAGAGGAATAGGTCTGGAAGAAAGATAATGAGTTCAGTTTTGGACACACTGGGTTAGTGATGTCTCCAAGACATTCAATTTGAGATGTCTAACAGGTTGCTGGTGATTCAGGACTGAATCTCTGTAGAGAAAAGTAGGGCTGGATACATAAATCTGGTAATTACCTGCATAAAGATGGTAACCAAATCCATTGGAGCTGATGAGATCCCCAGTTAAGGACACAGAGAATAAAGAGAAGAGGGCCTAAGACAGAGCCCTGGAAGACACTCAAAGAGTCAATGACCAGGACTCAAGCAAATCAAAAGAGACTGAAAAGTTGTCAGAGAGGTAGAACAAGGAAAGAGCAGTGTCACAAAAAAAAAACAAATATCTAAGAAGAATAATAGATTTAGAGGGGAAAGAGACCTTAGAGGTCAATCCCCTCATTCTACAGATAAGGAAACTGAGGTACAGTAAGGTAAGGTTAAATGACTTGCCCAGAGTCACATAGCTAGTAAATAGCTGAAATAGAATCATCCTGGCTCCAAGTACAGTGACCTATCCATTATATCACATTGACAAGGTCATCAGCAATGTCTAATGGTGCAAAGAGGTCAAAAGGGGCAGAGCCTGAGAGGAGGTCATTATATTTGGCAATTAGGTAAGAGAAGTTCACTATAGATAAAAACTGTTCAATGCGACTTTTGCCCATGTCCTCCCATAAACTGGGAGTTAAATGGGGGCCTTCCTTGGTTTTCTTTTTTTTTAATTAATTTATTAGTTTAGTTTCAGTTAACAAGATTCAATTCCATAGTTCCTTGGTTTTCAAATTTCCTTTACTTCCCTCCCCCCTCCCCCCACGATAGCATATAATCCAGTATAGGATCTGAAAATACATTCATATTAGACATTATTCCAATTACAAAGGCGTATTGTACTAGGTGGGATGAAAGATGGTAAAGAAGAAATAAAACCGAACAATGAAAAGAAAAAGATCATTTAGTTTGCTTCCATCAGGATTCAGGCTCAGTTCTTTCTAGTTATATCTCTGGATGGCCCATTTCTCTCTTTCTTGAGTCTTTCGGGATTGACTTATATCACTGCATTGCTGAAAAGAGTCCAGTCTGTCATAGTTGGTCATCACAGATATGATATGTCTGTGATTGTATACAAATTTCTTCTGATTCTACTCTTCTTGCTCAGCATCAGTTTGTATAAGTCTCTCCAGGTAATTATGAAATCTGTCACCTCCTCATTTCTTATAGCACAGTAATATTCCATTACATTCATATACCACAACTTGTTTAGCCATTCCCCAATCGATGGGCACCCCTTTAATTTCTAATTCTTTGCAACCACAAAAAGGGCTGCTATAAATATTTTTGTACATATGGGTCTTTCCCCCACTTCTATGATCTCTTTGGGATGTAACCCTAGAAGTGGTATTTCTGGGTCAAAGGGTATGAAATTATTTATAATCCTTTGGGCATAATTCCAGATTGCTCTCCAGAATGGTTGGATAAGTTCACAACTCCACCAGCAATGCATTAGTGTTCCAATTTGCCCACATCCTCTCCAGCATTTGTCATTTTCCTGTTTTGTCATCTTAGCCAATCTGACTGGAGAGATGTGGTACCTCAGAGTTGTTTTGATTTGCATTTCTCTAATCAAGAGTGATTTAGAGCATTTCTTCATATGCTTATAGATATCTTTAGTTTCTTTCTCTGAAAACTGCCTGTTCATATCCTTTGACCATTTATCAACTGGGGAATGACTTGTATTCATATAGATTTGGCTCAATTCTCTATAAATTTTAGAAATGAGTCCTTTATCAGAGACACAAGTTGTAAAAATTTTTTCCCAATTTCCCACCTCCCTCTTGATCTTGGTTACATTGGCTTTGTTTGTACAGAAGCTTTTCAATTTAATGTAATCAAAATTATCCATTTTGCATTTTATAATGCTCTCTAATTCTTGTTTGGTCCTAAAGTCTTCCCCTCTCCACAAATCTGACAGCTAAACTATTCCTTGCTTTCCTTCCTTGGTTTTCTTGACATCACAAGGATACCAGTGACTATGCACGTGTTATATCTCACTCCTACCATGTGACCAGTTCACCTTATTTTTCAATCATTTATATCTTTGATGGCATCCTTTACATTTCTTCTCCTTTGTAATTCCTTTGCTGCAATGTTTTTGCAACTTGCTCACACCCACCCTGTGCCTTTCCAGTGACCTTTGGGTGATTTTCAATTTCAATTCTTTAGAGACTATAGAGTTACACATCACTGGAAGAATACTGGTATTAAAAAGAGGGGATTTGTTTCAGAGAAAAGTTTGGGGTCACTAAAATAACACTTCTATTTCCCAAAGGCAATCCAGTTTATTAAGTTCAAGGCCCAAATCACTGTCCATCTGCAGCATCAGTCCAAGATATGTGTACTGATGGATAAGCTCTACAGGTTGTCCATCCAATTTCATATCAAAGTCAGGACAACAGGCATCTTTTATTCACTTGGTTTTTCCTAGATGGATTAGGCCTAACTTTTTTGGAGTGCTTATGGATCTCATCCAGAAGGCTCTGCAGTGTTCTGGGGCTTGATGCAATCAGCACGATGTCATCCACAAACAGGAACATCTGGAGCACCTCACCCTCTATAGGGAATCCCTCTTGGGCTTGGAATTCTAGGCTGGATCTCCTCCATGACAGTGGAGAACACCTTTGACATGCATTTTTTATGCCTGGTCTAATATTAACAGTCACAGGATCACTTAGAAAGGTTATCTTTGTTGTTCTAGCTTTCAAAGAATCTCATAGAATTTTGACATGTGTGTGGGAAAAGAGCCATGGGAGAATATATGATCTATTATGGAATATCATTTGCAAAGTATTCTTGCCTCCTCCTCATACCCTAGCCAAGGATGCCCTTGAAGTATAAGGATATCATCATAAGGCTTTCGTGAAGATAGGAAAGCAAACATATTGCTGGATAGTTGTTGCCAGGAATTTTGTTGGTAGGAAGTAGACCCAATATGTTTCCCAATCCTTCAATGCCTTCATAACTGTGTTGCCTCTAAAACAGACTTCCTTTCTATTTCTATCTTCTCTTTATATCCAAGGCTATGATATTAGAACCCAAATATGGCTACTCCACTGTCCTAGATCAGGGCTTCTTAAAACTTTTCCCACTCGCGACCCCTTCAGAAGTGCTGTCCTAAATGGTGAGAAGAATCACAGAGGGGTTGTAATCTGCATTGGTGAAGGGTGGTCCCACTCCAAGGTAATATCAGATGCATGAGGTTTCAATGAAAATTGGTAAATCCAAACAACGGACACCTTGCTTTTACTAGTTTTATACACCCATTAAGCATAAGTGGTTACTGTTCACTAAGGACCTTTCACCAGGGACATACTACTCAAGTCTGAGACTTAAGGCTGGGACTCTGCAAAGCTAGAAAATAGGTAAAGTACAACTTCCAGGACCACAGGCTGGTGAGTCTATCTGCAAGACGATATTGAGTTAGGTTCAACGAACACTCTGAAAGCACCTTGCAGTAAGACTTCATAACAAATGGGGGACATGGAGGATAAGAAAACTAAGAAACCTACAATCAGCCCCTCATGGCTTTTTCCCCCAGTAAGCAAGAGAGTTTTGCTCTGGAAATACCGGTGTATCATACCATCTTCAAGCTAATCGTCAATGAAGGGTAGTGGGAAACTTCAAAGAGAACAGTACACCAGTTCTTTCCAATTAAAGTAATCTAGTCAAATTGACCCAAACCAGATATTTCCTTTAATTTTAAAAATTATAATGCCTCCTCACTTTAATCTTCTAGCTGTATAATGAAATCAGAGTTACTGCCACTAATAAAACTGACATTACTGAATCAGCTCCAAAGCGGAGCTTTTGACAATATAGTGACAATTGCGCTGAACGCTTCTCCAGATGTTACAACCAGGACTAGCACCATCCTCTAGAGTTGAGGGGATAGGGAAATTTTGAGGATATTTGCATCCGGATGCAAAACATCTGGATCCTTTTGAATAGGGTACATGGACAACTGCATTTGCATCTGGACTCACCCACCAAAGAACCCAATGGCAAAGTGCTACCATGTGGACTCCAGGCTCAGTCCTTGTGGTGTATACAGTCACACCTGAAGCCAAATTCCTCTGCAAGGATAAATCCAGAAGGCAGATGAATATAGTCTACATGCCTCCTGTTTTTCATCTATAACACAGGGAGGATATGGACAATGTTGGTGGGGCCTATAGAAAGGTTAAATATAGTTTCTCACTGTCTTGAGACTAATGCTACCTGAAATCATTTTTGAGTGTGCCACCCAAGAACCATGGAAAGAAAAATCTAGGGATAAAAAGGAGCTAGACCTAGAAGGGACAGCAATAACTGGGTCCAACCTCCTCGTTTTACAATGGAGGAAACTGAAGCCCAGAGGGGAAAAACTACTTATTTGAGGCCAGAGCTAGAAAGCAGCATAACTAAGATTCAAATTTCAAATCTCATGCTCCTTCCATAAGCTGAGGCTGCCAGCAGGGAGGCTCTTTTCTCTTTTGTTGCTAATTGCACTCTGAATAATTAGAAGGCTGCTTGGTGAGCACACAATCAGAGGTGAGAGAGTTGGACAGCTATGTAAGAGATTTCATCAAAGCTGAAGAAGGCTGGAGAATTTGCTCTATTCCAGAATTACACAGCATATCCTTCCAGTGGCCAGCACCCTCATATGTTCTTCACAATTTGGCTCCAGCCTACCTTTCACAGCTTAAGGCAAATTAATCCTTTTCACATACAGTACTGTTGTTCCCCAGGCTACTTCTGAGCCTCCCCCAATACCTCCTCACCTCTGCCTCTTGAAACCTCCAGCTCCTTTCAAGACTGAGGTCATGTGCCATTTCTGACAAAAAGCTTTTCCTGATCTCCTTAGCTATTAGTATTCATTCACTCCATAAATTATCAAGTATTTAGATATTCATTCCCCACTTCCAGTAAACTTTAAGTCAGGGACTGTTTATGGTTTTGTCTTTGCATCTTCAGTGCCCTGCATAATGCCTGGCATTAATATATGCTCCTGGATTGGACTGGGTGCTTCAGATATGATGGCTTTGTCCCTTAGAGCAGTGGTTCTTAAACTGTGGGTCGTGACTCATGGGGTTGCAACCCACAGTTTAAGAAGCACTGAAGCAATCTCAAGTGGAAAATGTTTAGAGAAATGGTGCCAAACAAATAGGAACAGGGGCCATTAAACATAAGGATACCAGCAGGCTGCATGCTGACTTAGAAAATCATATATTGACATTCTCTACATTCTACTGCACTTCCATTTTTTTGTTAAATATTTCCCAATTATATAATAACCTGGTTCTGATGCACTCTGGGGCGTTTCATATGTTTCACGGCTCTGCTGATGAAAGTCTGGAGTAAATACCAACAAATTCTCACTCTCCCACTCACTAAGGACCACTAGTTGCTTGCAGTCATCACCAGCATACTATAATGTCCCAAACCGTGTCCTCCTGTGTTTTAGATTCTTACTTCTGACCAATCTGACCCATATATGGGTGCTACCTACAAACCACAGTAGAAGATGAGCCGTAACCACTGGGTTTTGTGCTATGCATTAGTTCTAGGGCCTGAACATTGTGGACCTGAATGTTTCTTGACCTCAATTCATGAGGCAGCATGGGACAGTAGATATGACACTGAACTCAGAGGATGGAAAAGCTAAGTTCAAATTTCACCTTCTACATGTATAAACTGTGACCCTGGGCAAGTTCCAACCATTCTAGGTCTCAGATCCCTCATTCAGAAAGTGAACGGGTTCGAGCCCTTCCAAGTCCAAATCTATACATCTTCCTGGATATCTTTCTTCTTGGGATTTTTGTTGACACTCTTCTCTGATGGTTCTCTTCCTACCTGTCTGACTCCTTCTCAGTTACCTTTGTTAGATCTTAATCTATGTTCTTATGACTCTGTCTAGGAGTCTGTAGTACTCTGCACACTGGCTTCAATGAACATCTCACCTCCTATGGCCCTGAGCTCAGGCCTGACTTCTGTGGGCAAATGTCTCCCTCCTCACTTCTATAAAAACCCCCGATGCTGCAAGGTCCTGCTCACAGTCACAGAGAAAAGTTACTTGATAAACAAATTTTAAGTTAGGCAGCACAGAAGCAGCTTGAAAAGAGGGCTAAACTGGCAGCTGGAAAAGTCCACTTACACTGCTAGATCCTGATCTGGGAATCTGATCTCTTTGAGCTTCAACTTCCTCATCTCTCAAAAGAGGCTCAAAACACCTGTAATCCTACTGACGCTCAAAGTGTTATTGCAAGGTTCAAATGAGATGTCTTTAATACTCATTCCAAACTTTGAAGTGCTACATCAGTGGTGCTTAGATTTAATTATTACACTAAACTGTTAATGACTAACAATATCTTGGCATTCCCAGAGGCATCTGCTTTCTAATGCAAGACTTTTGGAGAGTTTATGCCAGAATCCCATAATCTCAAATGGGATCCCTTGTATAACATCCCCAACATCTGTTAAACCAGGAGGTAGAAAGGGAGAAAGGAAGAGGAAGGGAGAGACAGAGGAAGGGAGGAATGAGACCACTGCACCCATGGCAGTCCCATTCCACTTTAGGAAGTGTGTCCTCACATCAAGCTTTCTGCCCTCTGGGACCATGGAGAACAAACCTTATCTCTCTTCCAACAATAATGGTCCCCCTGAGCCTTGTTCTCCTGGCTAAACATTCCCAGCTCCTTCAGCTCGTTGTCATAGGGCATGATTTCTAGGTCCCCTCATCATTGTGATCATGAACAGTGTACAGCATCCTAATGGGGAAAAATACCCACCAGAAAGCTAAAGTCTTCATCTAAGCCAGGTCATGGACTAATTTTGGACACTGTATCTACATCTCAAAGCCCTCCTTGTGATTGTTTGCCCCATCTATCGTCGGCACCATTGTCGTCACCAGCCCTGCTTCCTTTCTCTCCTCCTCTCTCACCAGAACTGACTTATGGAGAGTGGGCGCTTGGCTAGTGCTGGTGACAGACGAGCTACAACATTGCCAACATTAATGACATTAACATGGTCAGTGAGTCTTGACTACATGCTGGCTGAAAATAAAAACAAAACAAAATCCCTCTTTAACCCCTCCCCCAAGGATATGAAATTAACACAAAGGCAAAAGCCCAGCACTATCTCAAAGCATCCATTTTTTCCATGTTCCTACAATAACCAACCTGACATGTGCTGTGCATCTCCCATGTGTATGATATCATTCAATTGACTGGTTTCAATGATGACTTCGTATAACTTTGTAATCCAGCCTGTCAAGGTACTTGACACAAGCCTTTGCACTAACTCGAAATGCACACTCCAAGTAAGATGAATTTCTTTATTAAATCAGTTTGGATTTAATTAACGCTGGAGAGAGATTTTCAATGCATAGAAAATAGTCTTTTTTCTATCAAGGAATGAAGTCTCATAACTTTGGAACTCCCCAGGAGACAAAATAGGCCCTGGTCTGAAATGCTTAATATCAAGGTGCCAGAACTTGGTGCCATCCATCACTGCCTGCCATCTACCAAGACCTGGAGAGGTTAAGGTCTACATCATGGAAGGAATACCCAAACTGGTGAAATCACAGCTCACTGAAGAGCTGAAGCATGCATGTGTGCTTGGATATGTACATGTATGTATATTTATATGTGGTAGATGGGTGCTGTGTTGAGCTAAATTCCAAAGGAAATAATGTGGCCCCATTTTCCTCTCTTCACTGGTAATCATGTCTTGAGGAATGGAAATACTGCAATATATATTAAAATGAAAATTTGAATTGGTGAAAACAATGCTTCTTCTGGATGGACCTGAGAAACCTACACACAGCAACACTTCAAGAACCAATGATCATGACTGTGGTCCTTCCACTGACATGGAGCACAAGCCCTCTATAACACCCGTTGACCTGGACTGAGGCTGGTGGTCTTGGGATACTGCACATGTGATAATCCCTAGGGATGGACACACATGTACACACACACACACACACACACACACACACACACACAC
The DNA here is from genome assembly GCA_011680675.1 of Gymnobelideus leadbeateri. Taxonomy (NCBI): domain Eukaryota; kingdom Metazoa; phylum Chordata; class Mammalia; order Diprotodontia; family Petauridae; genus Gymnobelideus; species Gymnobelideus leadbeateri. The sequence goes on along the minus strand of WOXC01005395.1, from coordinate 453,875 downwards.
ACTCACTCACTCACTCTCAGTCCCAGATCCCAAGCTTTTCCATTGAGATACAACCTGCCAGAGCTTGGGTTCTCCAACATAGTCCTAGTGAGGCATCAGAGAAAGGTTTTAGTGAAAAACAGAACCATGTATGACTCTGGGATTAAGCCATTCTGATCTGCCCTATTTCCTCTTGAAATGGACCTATGAAAAGTGGGGAGCTGACATTGCTAGTCCCATTGCTAACAATGTACACTTGTATTCATGAGCCATCCTCTGTACCTGGAATATACCTCCTCTTCACTTCCACCTCTGACAATCCTTCTTTGCCTGGAAGACATAGCTCAGGCATCATCTTCTGCATATACTTATATACATATTCCCCATTAGAATGGTAACTCTTTATGGCCAGGGCCTATTTAATTCATCATATTTATTCCCATAGACTAGCAAGGTTCCTGGAACAGAGCAGGCACTTAATAAATGTTAGGCTCTGATAGGAAACTTTAGTCTTATCTTGCCCAGAACCAGGCTTCCTCCTCACTTCCCAGTCACCAGCTCCAAGCTATACTCCCTCAGGTAGCACCCCAAACCTTTCTACCTCCCTTTTATATGTGTTGTCTTCTCCCTTTAGAAAGTAAGTTCTTTGAGGGCAGGTACTATCTTGCTTGCATTGCATCCATAGCACCATATGTTGTCTGGCACACAGTAAGCACTTAATTCTTTATCCATCTATCCCCAGAGCATGGCATAAGGCCTGGCACAGAGTTGACACTCAACACAATTGTTGATTAATCAACTTGGTATGAGCAAGGGCAAGGGAGAAAGTCCGAAGTTTGGGACCAAAGAGAAGCAGATTTTAGACCTAGAAGGGACCTTAAAGGTCATCCAACTCTCTCATTTCACAGATGAGAAAACTGAGGCACACAGAGAGAAAGTAACTCACTTGATCACACAGATAGTAAATAGCAAAACTGGCATCTGTGACTGTGATTCTAAATCCAGCACTCTTTCAGCTACACTTCTTGGATCATATAGACAGCCAAAGGGAATTAAGCAAAAGTTTGATTCCGTTAGCTAATTATTTTAAGAGGAAAATTTATTTTGCCAGGATAGCCTGGGAAATGACCCATTTTATCCTTTCCTTCAGCTATAGTGACACAATCAATTTAAAATGCTTTCCATTTTCACCATATGATTTTCACTGGATGCCAGCTGGGTAGACATACATGTGCATTTCAGTGGGCATGCAAGAAAACCAAGTGGGCTTTATAACATTTGCTTTTCCTCTTCATAGACTGCACTTTCACTCTCTGGCATTAACATCCCCTGCCATGCAACCTACTCCTACCATTCCCGGGCTGACACATAACAGCATGGAATATGTGAATTGTCATCCAGAGGGGCTTCTCTCACTTCGGTCCCTAGGTAATTCCTGTTATTACACATTCTTTCGTAATTAGGAAGACAAGTTCAATGCTTGCTGGAAACCCAGACTCCTCCCTCCACCCTTGGGAGAACTCATCTTCAGTCTAATCTCAGCTCTTTCTGCAATGGAGAATCATCATCAAATCAAAAACAAGCTGATAAAGGGAGTCAGCTGCTGGAATATATTAATTATGAACACATCATTAGCTTGCAGGCAGCCTTCATTCTGAGTAAGAATGGGACACCCTTGACATCATTCTCTCCTCCTCAAAGGCCCACAGGTATGAGGATAGACTGTGAGAAATGAATCAATAACAACTCAGTGTTGTAGCATCATTATTCTTCCAGTTGACGTATGGCTGTGAGTCATGGAACACTACTGTGTCTGGAGAATTGAGGCTGAGGATCACCCAAAGGGCAATGGAGAAGCTCATCGTAGGCATATACAGCAACAGCAATGGGCATGAATGGCAACAAGGAATTACCAACAAGGAATTCTAAAAGAGAAGTCTCATTTCCTCAACCTTGATCAAATCACTTTCTTCTTGGCGCTTTCAGTTTTCTCCTTCTGTGACATCAGGGGAGCTTTTCCAGCCAGAGCTGAATCTAGTAATTTCCAGAGCAGAGTTTGGGGAGGCAAAATGGCAGGTCATTGGTTCTGGAATAATGGGAAATGGTTTTAAATCCTGCCTCGGAAGTCTTAGGCAAAGCACTCTGCAACTCGGTTCAATTCTGGACACCATGATTTCAGAAGGACATTGATAGGCTGAACAGCATCCAGAGTAGGGGAACCTGGGTGGTAGTGGGACTTAAGTCGAGGCCATATGAGGATCAGTTGAAACTAACAATCATGTTTAGCCTGGAGAAGAGAAGCCTTGGGGGAACATGACCAGTTTCAGAGAGGGAAATTAGGGGCACAATGCCAGGAAAAATTTTCTAACAACCAGAGCTACCCCAAAGTGGAATGGGCTGACTCAAGGGGAGGTGGAGTCTCCCTCTTTTGCTGAGTATGCTATGATGCATATTCCTTTCAAGTTGGAGTTAGTAGCCTAAGAGATCCTTCCCAACTCTGTGATTCTGTGATTCAGGCTGTCTGCCTCTTTCCCACCCCTCCTCCAACGTAATTAGAATGATCTCTGTTTTTCTCTCTTAGAGCCCTCAGTTTCTGGCAAAGTTCAGTCCAAGTCACCATCTTTAAGAAATCTTTCCTTATCTCCCTCCACCTTAGCCCCACCACAATCACTGACTATGCATTTTGCAAATAACTTATACTTACTTATCTGTTTCCATATTGTATCCCTCCAGTAAAAATTAAGCTACATCATGAACAGCCCTCAAAGAATTGCGAACTATCACCAACCATAAGAATGTTCCAAATCACTAGCAATGAGAGAAACGTACATCAAAACAACCTTGAGCTTTCACATCATACCCAGCAAACAGGCAAAGGCAACAAAAAATAGGAATAATGAATGTTGGAGGGGTTGTAGAAAGACAGGCACACTAATGCAGTGTTTTTAGAGCTATGAATTGACAAAGTCATACTGGAAAGCAATTTGGAATTATGCAAATCTAGTGACTAAAATGTCTATACCCTTTGACCCAGAGAAACCACTGTCAGGCTTTATACAAGGAAGTCACTGACAAAAAACAACAACAAACAAAAAACTTCACCTATACCAAAATATTTATAGTGGCAGTTTTTGTGGTAGCAAAGAACTAGAAACAAAGTAAGTGTCCCATCAACTAGGGAATGGATCAACAAATTATGGTGTATTTATGTAATGAAGTATCACTGTTCTGTAAGAAACAAAATGAACATAGAAGTACAGAAAGACTTATATAAATTAATTCAAGGTGAAGTAAGGAAAACCAGGAAAGCAATATACCTAATGACTACAAAAATGTGTATGGAAAGAACAATGGCCATAAAAACCAAATGAATGGTCCAAAACTATAAAGAATGAGCTTGGCCCCTAAAAAGAGCTATGAGAAGACACCTCCCCCTGTTCCTTTGCATAGATGAGATGGGAGGGATCCATGGGTGTGAAAAAATGCATATACTGGCCAATTTTTTTTCAATGTATTGATCAGAATTGCTAGTTTTTTTTCTTCTATTTTTCTTTATAAAATATTTTTATCAGGAATGGCTCTCTGGAAAGGGTAGGGAAAGGGAGAAAGATACAAGAGGGAATCTAAGAAATACTCTAGACAAAGCAAAAACAAAAAAATAGACCTAATTAAAAGAGATAATCAGGGAAACTATGCTTTGCTAAAAGGTACCAGAGACAATTAATATAAAAAAATTTTACAGCAAATTTCTCTGCTAAAGGTCTCATTCCTCAAATACATAGGAAACTAAGTCAAATTGTTAAAAATGAGACCTATTCCCTAGCTGATAAATGGTCAAAGGATATCAACAGTTTTCAGACGAAGAAATAAAAGCTATTTATAGTCATACAAAAAAATTTTCTAAATCACTATTGATTAGAGAAATGCAAATTAAAACAATTCTAAGGTACCACCTATCAGAAATGACAAATGCTGGAGGGGATGAGGGAAAACAGGTACACTAATGAACTGTTGGTAGAGCTACTACTCTGGAGAACAATTCAGAACTAGGCCCATATTGCCATAAAACTGCATATACCCTTTGACGCAGCAATATCACTACTAGGTCTATAGCTCAAAGAGATTAAAGAAAAAGGAAAAGACGTACATGTACAAAAATATTTATAGCAGCTCTTTTTGTTATGACAAAGAATTAGAAATCAAGGGGATGCTCCTCAATTGGGGAATGGCTGAACAAGTGTGGCATATGACTGGGATGGAGTATTACTGTGCTGTGAGAAGTGACAAAGGGAATGGTTTGAGGAACAACAAGGCAAGACCCATATAGACTGAAACAAAGTGAAGTCAGAAGAACTGGGATATATCATTGTGCACAGTAACAGCAATGTTGTGATGATGCTCAGCTGTGAAAGATTTGGCTACTCTGGTGAATACAGTGATTCAAGACAAAGGTCAAAGGATTCATGATGAGGAAAATGCTATTCACCTCCAGAGAGAGAGCTGCTGAACTCTGAATACAAACTTTATTTTTCTTGCTTTTTATGATATGGCTAATAGGAAAATGTTTTGTATGATTTCACATGTCTAACTGATGTCACACTGCTTGTCTTCTCAGTGGGTGGGGGAGGGGTGGAAAGGAGGGAGAAACTTTGGAAATCAACATTTTTTAAAAAAAATGGTAAAAATAAATAATGGGGGGGGGGGCAGAGTCCCACTAACCCAGATCCTACTTCCTAAATTGTTGAGATTTACTGCAATACTGAGGGAGTGCAAATGCACCCAATGGCTGCACACTGGAAATCCAGAACCTTTACATGACATTTCGGCTGGCGTGATTTCTAAGAGACTTATGCACTGTTGGTCAGATTTTTGGGGGGCAGTCTCTAGTACAAGAGACACCTTTCAGATTATTTTGGTTTGCTCACTATCCAAATGTAAAGTGGGAAAGGTATGCCAGATGTTGGCAGAAGGAAGAATTATGGAGCACAGATTTAGAAAACTAGGGAGTGCTAAGGGCTGGGAAGTCTTAGAGGAGTCACTTAGCAGCTGCATCACCCAGCACAGGCCCCTGCACATTAGGTTCCCATACTCCAATCAATAAGCATTTATTAAGCTCTTAGTATGTCCCACACTCTCAGCTAAGTGCTCAAGACACAAAGATGAAACCAAGACAATCCCTTTTCATGTTCATGTGAAGAAGACAATACATAAAACTACAAATAGAATAAATATAAGGTAGCTTGGGAGGGAGGGAACTAGTAGTTAGAGGGGGTGGAAAAGCAGCTGGGAGAAAGTGGTTTTTGAGCTGTCTGAAAGAGAATTTCTATGAGGTGGAAGTAAGAAGGGAATGTATTCTAGGCATGGGAGGACAGTCAGTGAAAAGGCATGGAGACCAGACATGGAGTGCTCTATGTGAGGAACAGAGGCCAGAGAGTTCACTGAGTATGGGAAGAAGAGTAATGCGTGAAGCCAGAAGACAAGGTAGTATCAGTTTTTAAAGGTCTTTAAAAGCCAACCAGAGGATTTTTCATTTGATCCTAGAGGCAACAGGGAGTCACTGACAGTTTTTGAGCTGGAGAGTGATGCAGTCAGAACTGTGCCGTAGGAATACCACTTTGGTGGCTGAGTAGACGATGGATTGGAGAGGGGAGGCAGAAAGACCAGTAAAGAAGATATTGCAATAGTTTGGGTGAGAGGTAATGAGGGCCTGAATCATGGTGATAGATGAATGAGTAGACAAAAAGGGGATGTATTCAAGAGATGGGAAGGTGGACACTATGGAATGTGGCAGTGGCAAACCACCATGTGGGCTGATAAGGAGTCAAGGATGACAGTGAGAATGCAAGCATGGCTCATTGGAAAAATGGAAGTGCCTTCACTTGAACAAACATGCCCCCTGCAACATCCTCAAAGGTCAGTCATCTAATTTACTTGAGGACCTCTGTACCTGGAAATTATGATGTCCTGAAGCAGGAAAGGAGTTCAAAATTCTGCTAACTTTCAGAATCTGTATCAACACAAAGAAAAGCCCTGGGCTGCCCTAACTGCCTCCAGGGTTGGAGGATTCTTCCACATTGCAGCTCTGTCCCTGCTTTCCCCTGGGTTCCAGCTCCTACTTGGGCCAGATCAGCTTAAGATGCCTTTGGCCTTTGACATCACCACTCTGCTGCTTGGAGCCTGAGAGCCTATAGCTCTTGCTTTGGGCTAGGAGCACCTCATAGCTCTGCTATTACCAATCTCTGGGGCATAGAATTTCCTGGTAGAGTTTACCTGTGGTTTCACTACCAGGGGACTGAGTCCAAGAATCTGTGTGAAGTTCCTTTCTTCTCTGCATCTCTGTCTACAGCCCCTTTTAAAATCCAGCCCTGGTAGCTGAGTATAGGCTTGGAAGGTGCTCTAAACCTGGCCAATCAAGCTTCCCTAAAGTGGCCTCAATGGGCTAACTACTACCCAGGTGATGTGAATTTCACCCCTTTTCAAAGGAATATCATCAATGCCACGACAAAGATCTCACCCAAGCTAACACTATCAAGGAGTTCTGCATATATATATATATATATATATATATATATATATATATATATATAAAGGCTGGAGGGGAAGAAAGTAGAATGGGAGACTCAAAATGCGGATGGGAGTCAATAAACATATGAACAAGGTCCCTTAGGAGATCAAAGGCAATAAAAATTCACATAACTCTTTAAGCATACAATGCACTTTCTTCACAAACCCACTGCAAGAATCAGTGCTATTATTATCTCTAATTTGTAGATGAGGTTCAGAGAGGTGGCTTCCCCTGGGTCACAAAACAAGGAAGTAGCAGAATTGGGATTCCAGCCCAGGCCTCAAATAAAACTGAAGGGTTAATTTTGGAAAGGAATGATGGTGGAAGAAGTGGGAAGGATGAAAGATCTCCCTTGTATAAGGGTCAGGAAATGAATTGGAAGAGGACAAGGAAACTGTGGGACTTGAGGTAGGATGAATAGGAATGAGCAGGCCAGCCAAGGAGGGACAGCAGTAGCAAAAGCCAAGCAAAGCTGAAGAGTATAAACCCTTATCAGGTTAGATCTGCTCAGCTAGGGTACCTTCCTCAGCAGCACTCCAGGAAGAAACCAAGAGCAGACAGTACTGGTTATTACTGATGGACGGGAAGAAGGAGGCATGGCAGCAACAGGTCAGATGAGCAAGGGATGGGAAGGTGCTGAAGTGCTCTCTAATACATTTACCAAATGTTTTAGTCAATGAGATTTAACAAACACTAGGCACAGCACCAGAGATACAAAGATGAAAAATGAAAGTCTCTGCCCTCAAATAGCCTACCCACTAATATGGGGAGTGTGACAAACAGATGGTGGTAGTCCAAAGCACATCAGAAAGTTCCCTTTCAGGCCTCAGGCTGGCTGGTACCCTGGAAATGGCTCTAGATTTGGACTCAGAGCTCATGGATTTGAATAATGACTCGGTTTCTTACTGCCAATGTCATCTTAGACAAGTCATTTCCCTCTCTGGGCTCCCCTGGTTTACTCTTCTGTGAAATAAAAGGATTGGACCAGATAAATTCCCCATTTCCTTCCAGCTGGTCATAACTAGCCAGTTTCACAGGAGACTGACCACATCTTCACCATCCCCCAATTGAACAGAAGATGTACAGAAGCTCTCCCTGCGGATGTCATTTGTTGACCACATAATAGCATTTCAGTTGGTGGAACAAAGTGCTGCCTTAATGACTCTCCTTTAGAAAGGTATCTATGGCAAAAAGATGTGATTCAATGCAAAGTGAACAACTCTGAGATCATCAATATCAAGAAAGGTGTAAAACAGGCAGACATATGCTCCCCAGAGGTGTTTGCTACTGTCAAGGAGATCCAGCACAGGGTCCAAATGAAAAAGAGGTTTCCTGTAGGACGTTATGTCCCCAGATGCTCCTGTTCAGGGATGGCACTGTGCTAATTAAATCAAATCTCAATGTAAAGCCTCCTTAAATGAGAGCCATAATTGTTCCAAAAATTTTGATACAGATGTGAAAAACCCAGTGGATGAAGAATGCGTCTGATCAGTGTATGATAAGCAGGTGAAGAAATGACTTATTCACTACTTTCATCTGTGTGTGTGTGCTTATACATACATCCATATATATACATGCATGTGTATATATATATACATATATATGTACACACACACACACACACACACACACACACACACACATCTCAGACTGGTACTGCCACTGGACAATGGGCTGGGCCCAGAACTGAACCGAAGGAGAGGAGTCAGGATTACCTTTGGAAAACTGCAAAGTTCTTTGAATGAATCCAAGTTTCTTTCTGAAACAAAAGCTCATCTCTTAGTACCAACATTCTTCTGGTTGCTTTGGATAGCTCCAGATCATGAAATACTAGTCTCCAAAGAAATGAAGTCAAGAGTCATCCAAAGGTCAATTGATGACCTTGTGATTCATCTAGAAGGTGGCAACTAAACTGGGCCTTTAAGAAAGAGCAAGATTTCAATATGCAATGACGTGAAGGGAAGTATGTTCCAGGCTTAGGGGACAAACTGAGAAAAACAAAAAGATGTGGAAGGAGGGAAGGAATGAAATCTTTTAGATAAGTCAGACCTGTAGTAAGTCTAGTAAGAACAATCTAGTGTACTTGGAGGCAGAAGACCTAGCCCTGTGACCAGCCTCAGTTTTCTTGTCTGTGCAATGGGGACTATAATAATCCCTGTGCTACCTACTTACAGGACTATTGGGAGGATCAAAGGAAATGTTGTATGGTAAGGGTTTTGGAAGTCTTAAAAGTACTATACGAACAAAATGTATGCTATTGCTATTTGAACTACAATAAGAACAAGAGTTCACATTTGCAGAGCACTTCAGAGTTTGCAGAGTGCTTTCAGCACATGAACTTACAATGCCCCCAGTCCCAATCTGCATTTTCCTGAGTTTCAAGAATTTAGGATTTTTTATTTTCTGTCAAATTTGTGAATTAAGTAGTAATTGTGTGAATGAACACATAACTTTAAAAAATATAGCAGATTTCCTAGAAAACACTGACTAGGGCATACCTGAACACCTATAAAGCAACGATAAAGACATATAAAACACTGTGCATCTGAAATTGACAGGTTACCTACATTTTGTCATATGTCAATACATAATGTACAATACAAAATGTTAATAAAATTGACATTTTACCTACATTCACTGTTTATACAACGTTTAGAGAACTATTTGGAATACAATAGTTCTATGATGAAGTTACATCTACTCATAAAAAATCACCATTATTTTATGCCATTCCCTTTCATTTATTCTCCATTGTAGCAAAACTGGCCTTCTTGCTGTTCCTCAATTTCAGGACTATAGTTCCCATCTCTAGGCCTTTGCCTGGAATGTACTCCACCCCCACCACTGCCTCTTAGAATCTCTTTTTTTCTCAGTTCAACTCACTTGTTTCATCCTACAGGAGGCCTTTCCCAAGTCTTTTAGCTGTCACTGCCCTCTCCCATCTCAAATGATCATAAGATAACAATACTTATCTGTGTTCCAGTCCTCCCCACCCAGGAGAAAGTAAGCTGCCCAAAGGCATAGATTTGGTTTTGTCTTTTCCTCCCAGTGCCCAATACAGCACTTTGCACATAGCACATGTTTCATAAATGCTTATTATGGATTGCATCTTATGCAGCAGTATACATCTCAAATACCAAGGGAATTTGTGGTATATTATATATATAATATACCACAAGATTCACTGTGGGCTTAATTCTAAAACATGGCATCAGTGATTAGCTGGGTAGGTCCTGAAGTAAATAAGCTGTGCATGCTCTAGGACTAAATTATACTCTTACAGGACTAGAGCTAGAGGGAGGCTTAACGGTCATCTAATCAAACTCTCCTGTTTTACAGACAAGGAAACAGATCGAGATAGTTTAAGGGATTTGCCTAAATTCACACAGGTATTAAGTGGCAGAGCTGGGATTAGAACTCAGGCCCTCTTCACCCATCCTCCCACTAGCCCATGCTGCCTCCACTTGTAAACATGCATTCATTATATATCATAGCAAGTCCTTAGAGTGCTTCAGTATAGCTCCAAGTCCAAACAAAGAAGAGTCAATACAGAAGGCCACCTCAAGTCTCAACACAAACCATTAGAGAACACCATTTCTCATAGGTTTATGACAATCTACTTTCTGACCAATGGATCAGAAAGAGATTTCTGCCCCCCTTAAGGAATAAAGAACAGATAGCATGGCACAGTGGATAGAGAGTCAGCTAGACCTGGGGCCAAGTCCCACTCCCCACACTACTGGCTCTTTAACCTAGGAAAAGGCACTTAACCCCTCAGGTCAGGGTGTGTGACTCAAACAGAAAGGAGGGCCACTCAACTACACAGAAGGGATCCTTGGAGGAACAAGGCGACTTAGAAAACCACATCATAACTTTATCTATGATTGTACTATAGGATTTTTATGGATTTTGCTTAATACCTCCCAATTACATTTTAATCTGTTCTAGGATGCACTCAGGAGTCAAGGTTGAGGTATAAGTGCTTGACAACTCTGCTCTAGGCAACTAAGACAATACACTTCAAAGAAGGGGCCAACGTGAATCTATAGAGAGGATTTCCTCAAGGAAATGTAGTATCTCTTACATTACTATAACATCAGTTAGCAAAAGTGATTTGGCAAGACACAGGAGTCCCAAACTGAACTATTGGTCTGATGTCTTTCCATGACCTACAAAGGACCAAAAGGAAAGAAAAGAAAAAGAAAGGAAAGGACTCATCAACGAGAAATTTTATTTTTTTGAAAAAAATCAGATGACAAAACAGGGAAAGCACTCATAAATGGCCCCACCAAGCACAAGTTTGATGTTAATATTCATGATGCCAAGGAGGCACAGCACCCTTCCAAGTGCAGAAAATGCCTTCAGAGAGCAGGGTCGAAAAGTGGGCAATGAGAACATTGCCTTGATGATGGGGCGCAGTGATAAGGAATAACCTAAACACGGAGGAAAGATGAGAAATGCTGCAAACTCTGTTTTCATTTTATGCACATTAGCACATGGGCTTCACAAGCTTTTCAGGGCAGAGTTCATCTCAGATTGAATCTTGGGGTTTTTTTAGGAGCTCCAGTTCCGCACTTATATTATATATAAATATGAGACCAGAGGTTCATAAAAGTTCATTATGGGAAAAATAAACTGGAGAATGAAATTAAAGCTCTGCTTTGGGACATGACATTTGAGAACATAGTGGAAAACAATCTCACAAGAATAAGAATAAGCTACTAGATGCTTTCTGCCTGTGTTTACTTAATCTTAGAGACTTTGTGACTCAAAACATTTATCCAGAAATTTTTTTAATTGTTTAATTTGTTAATAAGTAAAATTTAATCTATATGCTTACGAAGTACCTTTGGCAAAAGGACCAAGCTTGTACTTATTATATATGGCTGCTCTGAAAAGTGTTCATGTAATATGCTGGAAAATTCTAATTGAATCCTTCACCTACTAGATTGTAAGCTTTATGAGGGCAGGGTCCCTTCTTTTATTTAAACTTTGCAGAGTGATCTTTGTATAGTAGACAGTTAATAAATATTTATAGAATTGAATAAAAATACAAAGAAAAGTGCCCAAAATATCCACACCCTTTGACCCAGAGATCTCACTGCTAGCCATATTTCCCAACATAATCAATGACAAGAAGTAAAACCCCAAAGACATGAAAATATTTATAGCAGCATTTTTTTGTGGTAGCAAAGAATTGGAAATCAAACAGATTCCCCATCAATTGGGGAATGGATAAACAAATTAAGGTATATGAATGAAATGGAAGACTAGTGCACTATAAGAAATGATGAATAAGATTAATGGGACAACTTACAAACTGAAAGAAAGCAAAGTAAGCAGAACCTGGAAAATAATATACACAATGACTACAACAACATAAACGATAAGAACAATAACTGAATTGTAAATGAATGATACAAAATTATAATGACCAAGCTTGACTGAAAAAGACACATGAGAAGGCAGCTCCTGCTCCCTCCCTCCTTTGCAAAGGCAAAGAAGGACTATAGGTGTGGAACCCTGTAGACAATATCAGACTTCTGGGATTCATTTATTGTTTTTTTTTTTTTGTTGAAGTGGAGTTCCCCCCTCTTTTTTAAAATAAAGAATAGCTCTCTAAAAAAAGGGGAAGGGAAAACATAGAAGATGTTTTTAAGAATAGCAATAAAAATGACCTCTGCCCCCAATTAAGCTCAAAGTATCTAGCAGTGAAGAAGAAAACCAAAATTAACAATTATCAACTCTGCTTCTTGTCAGACAAGTCACAGTCATAGTCATTTTTCAGAAAATATATGACAGACAATTCTTTTGTGATATCTCCTTCCCAGTGGAATCAAGTGATTGGTTGTTGAACTGAATTTTTTAAAAATGTATTTGCCATCGTTTGTGCTGACCAATTATGTATACACTTATTTAATATGCAATTCAATGAACGTTAAGCACCTGCTTGATATAATGCAATGGGTTAGGGGCTGGGGATACAAAAAACATATTAAAGAGTATAAATTACTTCAAGAATATGTGTTACAAGGGAAAAGAAATCAAAAGGAACTCATCAAAGTTGATCTATTTACATTCCTACATGGAAAAACAATAACTATGACTGATGAAACCTTCCTCATTATGAAAATAATGGAAGAAGGGTATATGGGCATATGAATACATATGTGAATGTGTGTATATATGTTTACAGGTATACATGGATAGAGGGCACAGGTTGAATTTGGTGAGAAGGGATGATACTTAAGGGGTGAAGTTAAGAGGTGAAAGAGGAAAGTGGCAAGAGGAGATGGGGAGAGACATGGTAGGGTAAACTATCTCATGTAGAAGAGGCAAGGGGAAGTAGTAGCAGGGGAGGGGAAGAACAGGAAGGCAAAAAGGCAAAACCATATTCTCATTGAATTTGGCTCAGGGAGAGAATGACATACATACTAAATGGGATATCTCACACTGCAGGAGAGTAGGGAGAAGGGGGATCAGAGGGGGGATGATGGTGGGGAGGGCATTCTGGGGGGAGGGGAGGTTGGAAGTACCCACTTTTGAAGAGGGACATGATCAAAGTAGGGAATGGACCAGGTGGGGGGTGGGATGGGTGGGAGGGAAATATAAGCAGTCTTTTACAATATATCTACTATGGTAATGTTTTGCATATCTATACATGTACAACACATACTGAATTGCTTTATCTTCCCATCGGGAAGGGGTGACAAGGGAGGAAGGAAATGGATCTGAAATTCAAAGTTTTAAAATTAAATGTTTCAAATATATATATAAATACTATTATTAATACTATTTTTCATGTAATTGGGGCACAGAGATTCCCCTTGCCCTAATGGTAAAGTCGAAGGGGGTATGGGAGAAGATATGGGAGAGAGCAGATTGGATGAGGGGATATCTTGTAGGACTGCTATTCTGGGGTGGTGGGTAGGGGGGAAATGGGGAAAAAATTGTAACTCAAAATCTGGCGGAAATGAATGATGTAAACCAGAAGTAAATAAAGCATTTGTTAAAAAAAAAAAAAGAATATGTGTTACATTGTCCCCTAAAATAACACTACATTGTATAACAGTATCCTTCTTGGTCAATAAGCATACAAGTTCTTAATGCATTTGAATGAACTCTTAGTCAACAGGAAGGTATTTGGTAAAGTAGCTTTTGTTCCCTATTGATTTTTTATTTTGGTCCTGGACCTAAGATTTCTTCCTAGCTGAATTAAATGTTTGCTTAGCAATTTCTTTCCTAGTCAGAGACAGGATTTGAATCCTGGTCTTCCCAACATCAAAGTCAGCCCTCTATCTATCATACTATGCTACTGAGCTGAATCTTTCCAAAATATTGGCTTTGGAAAAGTACCTTTAGATGTGTGTGTGTGTGTGTGTGTGTGTGTGTGTGTGTGTGTGTGTGTGTACACATATATATATGAATTATTTAGACTTTGACATTTTAGAATATAAACATTTAGCAGAATTCACATACCCATCCTAGCTGCATGGACATTTAATTTGGAAAATAAAGTACATTTACAGTATCCATTCTACCCTTTGCGGGGGGGGGGGGGGGGCAGGAGCAGTAGGAAGATTAAGAGGGGCCTATATCTTCAATCCACTGATACAAATCAGCAACTTTTATTTCACTTATTTGGCTGTTTTAAAGTAAGGCACACTGTTTCCAAAATGAATTACACTCTCTCTTTCTCTCTCTCTCTCTCTCTCTCTCTCTCTCTCTCTCTCTCTCTCTCTCTCTCTCTCTCCCCCTTTTGTTTTCTTTTCTCCCAAAATATACCTTTCCTCTGGGCATGCCAAGTGTCATGTGCTTTGTACTCAACGGAAATATGCCTTCCCCCTCATGGAATCAGATACCCAGGTAGACAGCTAGAACATAGCAGGCTACATAACCATGGGAGGAAGGAATATTTTGACCATTGATATCAGAGTAATTTCCCTCAGCTTATATAAAATTAACAGGAAGGCAGGATTTTTGCACTTATGACCATAAATGAAAAACACTCAAACCAAAGCAGCTCCATGGAACTCAATTTCTCTCAAACCTTTGATGGCTAGATCAACTGTGATAAGTTCTGGAAACATGGACCTAGAAACAACTGCTTTAGAGAATGCTATTACAACAACAAAGTCATCATCCTGTAAATCTTTCTAAGCACAAACTGCTGACTCTTGGTAATGATATTCTGTTGATCTAGTTACAAGGAAATTCATTACTACAAATAACTCAGTACAATGCAGATTTCTCTCTGCCCTTGTTTATACAATGTTCATACCCTAGACTGGAAAAAACTTATGATCCCTGATGGGATGCCATGGGAAAAAGGAAAGGAGGGACATAACCACATCCCATTATTCAGTCAAAAATGGACGCAAGAAATATTTAGAAGAAAAAAATGACAACCAATCACTTGATTCTACCAGGAAGGAGATGTCACAAAAGAATTGTCTGTCATATACATTCTGAAAAATGACTATGACTTTGACTTTTCTGGCAGGAAGCAGAGTGGATAACGGTTCATTTTGGTTTTCTTTTTCACTGCTAGATACTTTGAGTTTAATTGGGGGCAGAGGTCATTACAACAAAATTTCAGTAGGCATAATGAAGGAATGTGGATACCCCCGCCCACCTTGAAATTCACTATGATAGAATTCAGTCTAACATAACTTTATATGGTTTTATGCCCCCCACCTCTCTATGCCAATCAAATACAAGTTCTCCCTTGATTTATCAGTAATGATTTGGGTTGGGATACATTTCCCAGTCTTTTCTTTCCCTATCCACCAGAGGCAACAGAACTTTAGAAGTCTTATTTCTGTAGCCTCCTTTGAATGTCAGAAGACAGGAAATGCTCAGGGGAACAGGAACCAAACCACAGCACTAATGGAAAAAAATGCTTTTCTGAGTTTAGCCAAGAAGAGAAAGTAAAGGATCAGAGGAGATCAAGGCAAACAAAGGGATGAAAAAGATGATGAGTGGGGCTGGTTTGCTCCTTGAGGTGGAGGGTAAATTTCAGTGACTGTGTTGTAGGTGTGAATGAAATTCAATACACTTCCTTATGTCCTCATGTTCTAACTCCAACAATGGCATATCATGTATGTTACTTTGAGAAAGTCGCTGACCTTCTCTGGGCCTCAGTTTCCCACCCTATAAAATGAGACAGATGGACACAACGAGCTCTGAAGTTATGGCCCCACAGTGCTTTAATTGTACACTGGGATGGATTGTACTTTGGGGAAAAGTAGGCTGAACTTGAATTTCAAGCATTTTCTGTAGTTAAAATCTGGCCCATCTCAGAAATTAACTTTACATTAAAAAACCCTAAATGTGAGGAAAATAACTTTGCCCAACAAAGTCCCTGTTGGGCAAATATGATGCCTTTTTTTCTAGTGAGAAGGCCCAAAGCAAGAGCAACATGGCCCAAATTAAAGGACTTTGGGATCTGTATTGTAAACAACTGCTCCAATGTGGAATAACTTGTGGCAGGCCATTTGCTAACTGAAAATGTGTTAGTATCAAGTTTATAACTGTAGCCTCGTAGAAGGTTATGGCTGGATAAATCAGATGGAAATTTAATAGATAGCAGTATTAGTTGTCAAATTGAATACAGGTGATTTGTACATCTGACCTATTACCTGAAAGCTAGATGCCAGGTTTGTGTTTAATGCAAGGTTTGTCCTTTCCAGGAGGGCTCCAATGCTGTGCCAGTTTGGAGTGAGTCATTCATGCTTTGACAGACATCAACAGCATTTAAAATACAGCTCATTTTCCTATCACCTGTGAAGATGAAATTCTTCCCTAAGAAGCACAGCATTCCATTTAAAAATAACTTAATTAAGGCTGCTATAAATTGGTCATTTCTTCTAATTCCTGACAAGGGCACAAACTAATTTCTTGGAACACAAGAAGTTTATGAGGTTCAGTAATGAGCCAAGTCCATCTAGAATGTTGAACTCCCCCCACCCTCCCCCTTCCCCTGCCAATCTCCCATTCAACATGCTAAACTATGGTTTAGGCCAACATAGAAAATGACATCGACTTCGAAAGTGTTCCTGATTATATCATCCCAATCATGATTTTGTTTTTCTTTTCATTGTTCACCCTAAGAAATTCAAACAGTTCGGTTGATCTTCATCCAAGTTTCAGAAATGTGGTGCAAAAAAGGAAATAAAGGATTACTTGACATACCTTTTATTAATATGTCATCCCAGTGGAGATAAAAGTGTATACTTAATGCCCTCAGCTGGGTTCTATCAGGCTCCAGAAGAAGAGAAAAGGTCACTTGTGAATGCAGCAGTGGAAGGAACCCCGAGTTCACCTCACTAGGAAATTGTGAGCGTATGCCGAAGTAATTACAGCCACATTTGCTCCCTATGTGTTTTAATTGCTCCTCTAGGAAAAAAAAGAAAGAAAGGAAATCAAAACTTTTGGACTTGAAACTACAGCTGAAGAATGACATTATGATTTGATAATGAAAAGACTCTTCGGTCTTTGTTTTCAATGCTGAACACAATTATGCAAATAAAATCAAACTAATAAGACCAATTAAAGTGAGCGACAGGGAAAAGACAGTCAAAGAAGGATAGGAAATCAAGAAAAATTATGGAAGCATGATTTAGAGCAGTCAGATTTTTTAAATGACCACCAACTATCCCCTACATCTATCTTTCTACTTTGACTAGGTATAAGGAGTCCAGATACTTTCTGGACTAAATACTCTGAAGGAAAGTTGCCTCTTGGTGTCCAGATGTCTAAAATCTCCATAAAGGCTTAGGCCTTTTTATATAAAAATAATTTAAATTGGTGACAAGAAAACTCCTCTTCCCCTGCCCAGCTCCCAAATCCTATGGCCACACTATGGGTTGTTAAAAAGTCTGTGCCTACATTTGTCTGAATCTTTTAAAAGCCCAAGTTAACTGGCTCTTGGTCAAGGCCTTTCCTTTTTCTTCCCAGCTGTCTTCATGACTGATCTCTGCCCAATCAACTGGATCAGCAAGGCAATTTAAATCAGTTGCAATGATGGCTCCCAAACACCAGATCTGCCATTTTTCCACACAGTGTTTTTCATCAATACAGACCCAGCATTCAAATATGAAAACAAATTGAGCAATCTGGAATATAGAATTACGTCCTTGGAACTGTTTGCATTTTTAAAAAAAAAATGACTCTTGAACATTTTAGTGCATTGAGATGGTATAGTGGATAATGAATTGAATTTTAAGAAGAAATATAAAGGTTTTAATTAAAGGAAAGAAATACTCAGAAACCATGGGATCTTTCAAAGTGGTCAAAAAAAATTTGTTATGGGGAAATATGCAGCCCCAAACTCCATATCCATTTCCTACTTCCTACACTAAGTCGTCACTAGACCATGAATTTTATTCTGTTCGGCACTTTAGGTTAAAAGGTTTTCCCTAACTTGTGAAGTTAAAGACTATTTATGTTATTTCAAAATCATCTCTTCCAAGGTGTAATTATTTTTAGCGGAAAAAACACCACCATTTCCACTTTGTTAGCATATCTGAAACACAAATACCTCTCCCAAGCCAATAATAGTTATATTTTGTAAACAAATGAGATAATATGTAAAGCTCTTTGAAAACCTTAAGATACTACATAAATGCTAGCTATTATTATTGTTAAAATAGTAAAGTCACTTTTTTTTTCACTCCCAGGTGTTGATATGCTAAATACACTTGTCCAATTGGCCACTTTGCCTCTTAGAAACAAGGGGCTAGGTTGGACATAACTAGAAGATCGCTCAGTCAGGAAGGAAGGGTCTGATAATCTTGCTATTAATCCGATTCTGAGACGACACTATATGTAAAGTGCTTTACAGACCTTAAAACGCTACACGAATGTTAACTACTACAATAATTATTAGCACTAATAAATTCCATTCAAATCAATGAGAAATAAGCCCTCATTTAAAACTCTTATTGGTATTTCTTTGGGAGCTTTTATTTTATTTTATTGAGCTCGAGAAGTTGAGAAAAACGACCTAAAATACTTAGAAAGCACCCGAGTCTTCCGTGTTGGGACGAGACGAAGTGACCAGTGGGTGTGCAAGAGACTGGGTCGTGCTGGGGGGCCTGGGGAAGGAAACAGCGATGCACAATGGGCAAAGGGAAAAGCCCAGAGTACTGGGTGCTGGAGAGAGGGGGGTGGGGGTGGGGTCTTAGCAGGAGAGCATCTCCCAGCTGGCCCGGGAGGCCGGGGGCGGGGGTCAGTATTCTTTTAATCCTTGCTCTGGGCGGGGGGGGGGGGGGGTGTGTGTGTGTGCCGGTGCCAGGTCCTCCACTGCAGCCTGGGTGTGGGGGTGGGCTGCTGAGGGCTAGAGCGCAGTGTTGCAAACCCGCCCTTCCAGCACCGCAACTCCCCGGAGGCCTTGGTGGGGGGTGAGGGGGGGGAGAGGTTGGACGATGCTCTTCGCTTGGGTCCCTTCCTACCGACTAGAGAGGTTCTGGGCTCTCTGCATCCCCTCCCCCCACGGCGGCCTAGCCAGGAGAAGCTCGGCCCTCAGCCCTCGAGCATCTATCCAGGCCACCTGCTCCTGGCTCCCGAGGCCCTGCCTGTGCTAAAATCCTGCCTCTACCATTTACTAGCTGAGCTGGGTGAGCTGGGGCTCCTCTTGGTGCCTCAGTTGTCCCCTGAAGGCCCCCGGGGCTGGACCCCTCTCAGCTCCAAAGGCCAGAACGGAGGGGCACAGCAGGCCCCGTGGGCCTCGGCGCCGAGGAGTGCTTGGGAAGGCACATGGGGCCCGAGAACGCCCTCCCCAAACTCTAGATCCGGGGAGGTGCTAGGCTTTGGCATCTGAAGGGAATTGGTCAAGCCAGCCGCAAGCTCCAGCGGCCTGGAACAGCGTGCTGGGGAAGCCAAGCCAGCCACGGTGGGGAACAGGGACGCTCGTGCTCAGAGAAGGCCTCTGACTGGCCGAACCGAACCAGAGAAGGGTGGGGGCCTGCCTCCTCCTGAGGTGGCTGCGGAGGAGGAGGAGGAGGCCACAAGTCCAAGGCCACAGTCCAAGCGGCCTGGACAGGAGGAGGCTGCAGCTGCGTACAGGGCAGTGCCACACTCTGGAGGGGGCAGCCTGCTTGTCTCCCAAACAGGCCCATGTGCCCCCAGGAGCATGTGGAGGCCCGGTGCGGGACTGTGGTTGCCTTGGGGGGGGACTCTGGGATCGGCTTCCTACCCTGGCTCCTGTAGGCGCCTAATTCAAAGCCCCACTCGCCCCCCACTGAGTTCCACTCTTCTGTTGAACTGACTCGGGACTAGGGCAGAGTCTAGCCCCACTAGGCCCTCTGTCTAGTCGTTGAAACCCCCAGAATAAGAATGAGGAGGGGAAAAACTGGAGTAGAAGAAAAAGAGATGGATTTGGAGTCACAGGCTCTGGGTTCTGACTCTGTGATCTTGGGCAAGCTCCTTCCTGCTCCCGGCCTCAGTTTCCCCCTCTGTAAAACAAGGGGGTTGGTCTTCATGAGAACCAAAGCTCCTTCCAGCTCTGACTTCCTGTGGACTCTATCCCTAACTTACACATTAAGTTGCCCCTTGGGGAATCATTCCTAAGGCCATCCCAAGAAGGCATTGGACCACAGCACGTAAAGCACTCACACACTTTCTCTACACTGTTTCTAAAAACTCAATTTCCCACCCCCACCCGGCTGTGGATCTGTCTCCCTCCTCTCCAGGGCACAGAAACCCTCATTCATTCATAAATAATTGCCCCGCGCATTACTGAAGTAGAAAAATAGTTACAAATGCCTTTGTTTTCCTTGGGAAGTGATCAGATTTGGGGTGGAGGGCGGTAATTGCCTGTCTGATCAAGAACCATTTCCTTCACGGTTAACCAAACATCCAGCCTGCTTATTCTGCGAAGTCTTAAATATCACCAAAAGTGAACAACCCCAATTACAACAGGAAACACATTTCCCGACATGAAACGAGGAACAGAAACAGATTTGTGTCTTCGTGGCTCAGTACTCGGGTCCTACAAGAGAATCCAGAGCATTCAGCGTCCTGTTTCCATCTTCTGTCTCTCTCCTTTCTTATAGGGAAAACTATTGCTCTTTCAATAGCTTTTGTTTTCTCTTTCCTCTCTCTCTCCCTCTGTCTCATCTGTCCTCACTCTCCCTCTTTCTTTTTCCTTCTCTCTTCCTCCATCTCTCCTCCTTGCTGAAAGATACCTTTATGCCTTCCCTTCCAAAAGGCTATTGACTTGAGATGGAAATAAAAGGAAAAGGAAAGTTAAGATTCCAAGGGGGAGGGGGTTTTCCTTTTCCCTCTCTAGAAAAGGGGATGATGAGCCCCTGTAGACGACAGATAAGTGTTAAGTTCTTATTTTGTAGATTGTGGATTTTAAACTACAGGAATTATACCCTGTTTAAAAGAGGTATTAAGAGATCACCATAAATAACATTATGATGATGAAGATTTTTTTATTCTTTTGGTTCAGTTTTGGGATTTGGCTGATGTGAGGAAGTCTAAGTGAAGACTTCTAACTACAGGCAGCTCAGCAACCGGTCCCTAACTTTGAATCTTAGAGAATTGCCTGGAGGCACTGAAAGGTTAAATGACTTAACCCCTGTCCTGGCGAAAGAAGTAGGCCAGGTGTTCCTGACTTCGAAGTTTGCTTTCTATCGGCTACCCCCCCCCACCCCAATAATATTACTATGTTAATTGATAATAGCTCACATCTTCCTCAAACTTTAGAAGGTTTACAAAGTGTCACAAGGATGCCATGCCAGTATTTCTCCCCACCCCCCATCTTACAGAGGAGGAAAACAGGCCCAGAGAGAGGGACCAGCTTGCCCAGAATCAACTCAAACTTTGTGCTGTACATTACATTTTTCCAATGTAGCACTTTATCCATCTCATCAACAAACATTTGGGCCCATAGGGCCCTGGGTGCCGGGATTAGCATTGTGCTAGAGGGCCTAAATGGAGGCTGGGGGTAGTGCTGGGACGCCCCCTCTCCGGAAAGCAGGGGCGGTATGCAGTCCTTCCGTGGAATGTCCCGAGACGGTTCTGGAAGGGAGGAGCGCTCACGTCGGCCCGCGGCCAGATGGCTTGAGTTAAGCCGCAAGGCAGATCCCGTATCTCTTACAGGATATCTAGTTAGGCCACAGCACAAATTGCTGATGCTTTCTTCCAATTACGAAGCACTAATCCAAGGTCTTTCTTCCACAGCCCTCTCTGGCGTTTCAAGTCCCTCCTGTCCAAGGGTATGCAGTAAAGTCATTAGAGCATGAGCCCAAGCAGCTCCCCAGAGGACAACGCAGTTGTCCACATTCTGCAGCCAGGGGTCCCCAAACTGCAGAGCCTCCAGGCCTTCCAGAGTTGTTCTCTTCTAGAAGGGAAATAACAAAACAAACAAAAAAACCACCCTGCCTTTCTGCCTTTGGGTCGCTGCATCTTGTTGCTGGCTTTTATTTTCCTGGAAAACACAAATGCCGTTAGTTTTCCCGGGAGATGGGAATCCTTGGAAACCAGCTTACACTCCAGCTGTGACCCCGTTGGAAAAGAAGAGGGAGAGACTGCAGTTGTGGTGGCAAGAGCCCTGTGGGCTGGAGATGGGACCTGGCTTCCCTTTTCGGCTTGGCCTCTGAGCAGCCTTAGCAGCTCCGACCACAATCCAGTCCCTGCATATTCAACTAACAATCAGAATAACAATCAGCAACCCTTAGAGAGTGCTTTAAAGGTTAGTCTCTAGGCTTCAAAATGAAGGAGCTGGGCTTAGCTGACCTCTTAGGGCCCTTCCCAGCTCGGAATCCTCTGAAGGTTGACAGCTATCTAAATTGTCCTACACTGCCAGAATTCTTCAGGAAATTGATTGTTGGACCCTCCACTTGGCTGGAGGAAAGTTTGTTGTGCAAGGTCACTGCTATTTGAGGGTCCAGGGCTCCCTTTCCTGATTCATTTTGGGTGGAGCAGAGCCACTGTCTGTGCCCAGCCAGAGAGCAGCTGGAGACCACTGCTATGGCCCTCGGCTCCTGGAGGGCGGCACTTGGGGATGATGAGCAAGGAGTTTAGAGACATGTCCCTTCCCACCCTCCCACCCCAACCAAGAAAAATCGATAGTGAATAGTGGCAAGGGGAGAGAGAATGGAGGTGTGGGGGAGGGCTTTAAGGACAGTATTAGACTCACCTTTTCTTTTTTTTTTTTTTGCTTTTTGGAGGGCAATTGGGGTTAAGTGACTTGCCCAAGGTCACACAGCTAGTAAGTGTTAAATGTCTGAGGTTGGATTTGAACTCAGGGACTCATGACTCCAGAGCTGGTGCTCTACTCACTGCACCACCTAGCCACCCCCAGACTCACCTTTTAAAACGAATTCAGTATTGGATCCAGGGCAATTTTTTTGGGAAGAAGTTGTGGCTGGACCCAGGCAAAAGAAGAGTTTGAAAGAGCTGTAAAAAAGTCCCGAAAGACCACTTGCCTCTTGCACAGGAGCTGAGACCGGCCTTTGACCCACAGTCTGCTTAGCCAGTGACCTTCAGCCACCTCGGGAAGGGGGCAGCCTGAGGCTGAAATACATCAATTCCCCTAAAACAAGTCTTTGGGCTTGGCCAATTGGCAGTCTGTCAGGGGCTGGGAGGGATGGCAAGGTGGGGTGGAGATGGATGGAGGGGATGGCTAGACAGTCTGAGAGCTCACTGAGGACAAGACTAGAATGCTGGGATTTCCTTTCCCACTAAACAGAAGAGGTGAGGGTGCTAATAAGTGCTCCCATTACCCTAGCCCATCCAAGCTGACAGAAATACTTTCCTCAAAAACAGCCCCATGAGCTGGGTGGTGCAAGAACCAGTGGGGGCAGCTGAGGCTCAGAGAGGGGAGACCATTTGCCCATAGTCACACAGTGGTCTCCTGGTGGCCAGAATCTGTGATCTTGGTGGCAGCAGAGTTTCAGTTGGTTCATCTGCCCTTTACTTACTGACCAGACCTCTTTGTGGGCATGCTAATGGGAAAGCACATGCCTCCAAAGACAGACCCTTCCTGCCGTGACACTCCAGTTCCTGGGAGTTGTGAGGAAAGTGCTTTGGAAACTGGCAAGTGCTGCATAAATGAGGGGTTTGGAATAATAATATTTGTGAAAATACAGAGGCAATGAGGCTGGCCTCAAAGTCTGGCTTCAAGTTTGCTGCTACATATTTGACTGTGTGTCCCCAAGCAGATCACCTGACCTCTCAATGCCATCTACACTCTCTAAGACTGGCAGTCTTCTCTTTTAAGACTGATGGGCAATTGCAATTAGTCAGAGGCTGGATTCCTTTTAGTGATTTTTTTCATGAACACTAATATAATCATTGTTCTCCTAGTCCTGCTTGCTTCATTGTATCACTTTCTATAGTTTCCCTTGCCCTCAATCCTTAAACTGCTAGAAGATGGACTGCTCTCCCTCTCCTCCCCACTCCACCCACCCACCATCCACGTACACAGAAATGAAACGGTGGCTTTCAAACTTCCTTTGGGCAGTAGAGGCTTATTAAAAGTTTCTAGAAACATTTTAAGGGGCAGCTAGGTGGAGTTGAAGTGGATAGAGTCAGGGAGACCTGAGTTCAAATCCAGCCTCAGAAATTAGCTGTGTGACCCTGAACAAGTCACTTAATCCTGCTTGCCTCAGTTTCCTCATCTGTAAAATGAACTTCAGAAGGAAATGGCAAACCACTCTAGTATTCTTGCCAAGAAAACCCCAAATGTGGTCACAAAAGAGTCAAACACAACTGAACAGAGACATAGTATCCCATCTCTCCCTGGATATGCAAAGGCTCATAGAGTTAGAGCTAGAAGGGACTTTGAATGTCATCTAATCTAATCCCCCATGATTTATCAGCAAGGGAACTTTATCCCAAACAAGAGAAGCAGCTCTAGACACATCATCAGAATGACACCGACTAGCTTTAAGTTCAAGAATCAGTTATCTAGAGAAACAATCAGAGGTCTATTTCACAGTAATGGCTCTGGGCTCCAAACCTAAATGCTGATCCCTGGGTGGATGACCTAAGGTTGGAGTAGCAGTAGTTGGGAGAAAAGCACTGAACCTGGCATCAGAGGATCTGGGATCCAATCCTGACTCTGCCACATACTAACTGTATGACCTCAGGCAAGTCTCTTCCTCTCTCTGAGCCTCAGTTTCCTTCTCTGAAAAAAATGAGGGGAGTTGTATTGGATAATCTAAGGGCCCTTCTAACTCTGCCAGTACATGATTGAGAAATTCACTAGAACCCACTTTACAGTTTTGGTGACCCATTCATCTCATTAATCTCTGATAATCATTTGTTCCTGTCTTCCCCGCCCCAACCCTAGGAATTCATATACAATGAATCTGGGCATTTTTGTGTTAGTCATTCAGGAACTCTGGGATTCCTTGGCTCTCTTCCTTCATCAGCTTCATTGTTCTCACCCCCCCTTTGTGCTTGTTTTCTTGAAAAGCTGTCCCTTGTCTAAGGATACCCTTTTTCTGTCTCCCTGTGTTCACTTACCTTCCACATTTAGCAAGCCCCAACCATGACAGGGCACTAGGCTCAGTGAGTCCAATATACACCTGGTCCCTTCTCCAAGGAAGCTTTCTGAACAATGGTCAGGTCAGGATCTATTGCTTTTAGAGAAGATAGCTTTAGATATTCATTCCACTGAATCACATATCTGGCTTCTGGTTCCAGCTCAGTTGCTTACTGCTCATGGAAACTTGACTTGCTACTTCATTTGCCTTATCTGTAAAATAGGCCTAAAACTCAGAAGTCTTCAGGCTGGGAGGAATCTTAGAAATCAATTCCTTTGTTTTACCAATGAAGAAACCAAGGTCAGGAGAAAGGAAGTGACGTCCAAGGTCACACACGAGCCAGAACCAAGACATTCAAGTTCAGGTTCTCTGATTCCAAATTCTGTGCTTTTCCCACTACAACACACTCTATAAATGTATGTTCTACCTCCCAGGTTTGCTGTAAGGCTCAGAGGGCTAAGTAAAGGGGAAGGAACTATATGTGAGCTATTATTCATGCAGGAGAGTGCCTTTAATCATAGGAGATTTAGAAGGAGGAGCCCTATATACAAATGAATAGAGTCACCAGCAGCAAGTTTCTCTGGGGCCTTAAGCAGAGGCAGATTCAGTGACTGCACAGAAAGAGGGTGTCCCAAAAGTCTTTGTGCAGCTGCAAGCTTTAATGAGCTAATAAAAGGCACCCTGTATGACCTGGCAGAACTAGCCACAGTACTCTGAATGAGATCTAACAGGGCAGAAGATAGTGGAGCTCACCACCACCTCCCCATTCTTGGAAGCTACAAACCTCTCAATGCAGCCCAAGACCATGCTGGCTTTGGGGGGCTGCCACATCATCTGTAGTGATCAGCAGTCCACTGAAACTCCCCTTCCTAACTTCCCTGTTACTGTCACCCCAGACCACAACCT
This sequence comes from Gymnobelideus leadbeateri, assembly GCA_011680675.1. NCBI lineage: Eukaryota > Metazoa > Chordata > Mammalia > Diprotodontia > Petauridae > Gymnobelideus > Gymnobelideus leadbeateri. The sequence goes on along the minus strand of WOXC01005395.1, from coordinate 427,922 downwards.
AGGCATCATCCCCTACTCCTCACTCATCCTCACCGCCCTCATATCCAATCGGTTGCAAATCCTGTTGATTCTACCTTCTTTCCTCTGACACTGACGCTACCCTGGTCACAGGCTTCACTCATCTCAACCGACTGATTTCTCTCCCCTACTGCAGTCCCTCCACTCAGCTATCAGACAGATCTTCCTAAAGCCCGGGTCTGACCATGTTACTGTCCACCATCTCCCCATTCAGTGGCCCCCAATTCCCTCCAAGATCAAATAGAAAACATTCTCTTTGGCTTTTCAAGTCTATCATAGCACAGCCCAGCTCCTACCTTTCCAGTCTTCCTTCACCTTCCAATATACTCCATCTCTTGACTGAGCATTTTCACTAGCTGTCTCCTCTGCCTGGAATTCTCTGCCTCCTCATCTCTGCCTTTTGGCTTCCTTCCTTCAGGTCCCAGCAAAAATCTTACTTTCTACAAGAAGCTTTTCCTGATCTAATCCCCTTTTGTTGCTTCACTCCAATTTACCCTGTCTTTATCTTATTTACAGAGATTGTTTGTTCTCTCCCCATTAGACTGAGCTCCTTAAGAGCAGGGACTGCTTTGGCCTATCTTTGCTCCCCAGTGTTTAGTACAGTGCTTGGTACACAGTAGGCACTTACTAAATGGTTGCTGCCTTGACTTGAGATCCATCGATAACATGCCATTCCATGCCCTGCCCCCCCCTACTGCTGAAGCCACTATCATCCTCCCAGTCCCTCAGTGTCACCTTTGAGTCCTCTCTCTCAGACTCACCCAAATATTCCATCTACTGATCCTATCTCAACATTAGAATGTCAGTTCCTTGAGGACAAGTGTTGTATTCTCCACATTTACCACATTGGCTGGCCCAAGGTAAGCATTTAATAAATGGCTGGTGCTCATTTCTTTTACCTTGTCCCTTTCTCTATTCACAAAATGAGCGCCTTAGCTCAGGCCCTTATCACCTTGAAATTAGGCTATTGCAATAGACTCCCAATTGGTCTCCCTGCTTCCAAAGCCTCTCCCTACTCCAGTCTAGCCTCCTCTCCAAAGTGATTTCCCTAAATCACAGGTCTGATCATTTCATTCAGCCATCCAAAACACTGTTGCTTCTTATTGCCTTTACTATCAACTATCAACTCCTGTTTGGCTTAAGGTTTTTCAAAACATGGCCCTTTCCTACCTTTCCAGTTTTATTGGACATCATTCTCCTCAATGGACTGACCACACTAGCCTACTTGATATTACTCCTTCTCTCATCTCTAATACCTTAGTACTGGCTGTGCTCTTTGCTGGGAATGCTCCCCCTCCTCACCTCCTGCTAGGATGATCACTCAAGAACTTGAAGGACCTTGAAGACCATCTTGTTCAGCCACCTCATTTTATATCCTAAGAAGAAGAGATGATTTGCCAAAGGAAGTAGCAGACGTGAGATTTGAACACAGATCCTCTGACTGTCTTTCTACTGCCACAAGATTAAAATGCTCATTTCCCTTCAATGATAAGTTCAAATGTTGCCTTCTACTGGAAACCTTTCCTGTCCCTCCCCCTCCCCGAGCTGCTAGTATCCTCCCCTCTCCAAATATGCTCCTATTCCCAGTGCCTAGTCCAATGGCTGGCACACAATGACTGGCACACAGTAAGTACTTAATAAACATTTGTGAATCGATTGGTTGGTTACCCAGGCCCACTTTGCTTTGAGAGCAGAGCCTCTTATGTTCACAATCTCAACCCATCTCAGGCCCAGGGAATGTAGTGTCAAGGACGTGGGTGTGCAGAGGCAGTCCCTTGATCTGGCCTCTGGCCTGCTGTTCAATGACCTGCAATGGTAGGTGGATGATTTTCTCAGAATAGCCCTGCAGACCCCATGAAGTTCAGATTAGGACCTCTTGTTGTGAGAGTTAGTGGTTGTTCCAGAGACCACCATGATCAGCAGTCAAACCAACACTCAGGGCACCCTTGGGTTTATAGGGTTTTTCAACACCCCTGGCAAGGACTTGGGGAAGTTAGAAGACTGGATGGCCCTTTCCATCTCTAAAGCTAGGATCCATTCATAGCACCTGTCCAACCTATGCTGGCTGCTAGTGACAGCACCTCAGGCATAGACAATACCCGGAGCGAAGATTTGAATTGGCTCTGAAAGCTCCTTCATCATACCCAGTCCCTGGGAGGGGAAGAAACTCCTCTTTGCTTGAAGGGAATCTAAACCAATCAGCCATGATCCAGTGGGAGATGTTGGAAGTTTGCTTCCCCAGGGCCAAGGTAGACTGAGATAAGAGTTCAAAAGGGCATGGCAGGATCCATACCAGATCAAAATAAGGTCCAAGCTAGAGGTGAGGTCAAGTTAAAGTTTGAACTGAAGTTCATGCAAGTGTACATGTTAGGTCACAGCAGTTTACTCATTCACAGGCCTTCTCACCATGTCAAACACAAATGCCTATTTGCTCAGGTCAAATGAGAGTTCACACATACAGGGACATGTTTACTCAGGTTAAACTACAATTCTCACATGCAACACATTTGTGGACTCAGGTTAAACTACACACAAGTTTGTTTACCCAGATTTATGCAATGGGGATTGATTTAGGGAAGGCAGGGATGACAGCAGATCATACTCAGAGGCCCAGATGACTAACATGCCCATCACTCAGTTTGGAGCAAGCTCAATGTTCAGCTGAGCTGAGATTTCTGTGACTTACGGAGAAAAGCCCTTCACTTCCTTCCCCCTTTAATAGGCACAGAGTACCCAGCAACTTCTCCCCTGTGGGCTGTCCAAAGCAAGCTCCTATCAGGGTGGGGAGCCTTCAACCTCAAGGTCACATGTGACCCTCTAGATCCTCAAGTGTGGCCCTTTGACTGAATACAAGCTTCACAAAACAAATGGGATTCAGTCAAAGGGATGCACTTGAGGACCTAGAGGGCCACATGTGGCCTCAAAGCCACAGGTTCCCCATTCCTGTTAACTAGGTCATACTTTCATAGGATCCTATCTAGAGTTGGAAGGGACCTCAAAGGCCATCTAGTTTAACTCCCTCCTTTTACAAAAGAGAAAACAGATTCCCAAGGAGGAGATATGACTCACCCAAGGCCTCATAGGCAGTAACAAAGGCTGAATTTAAATTCAAGCCCCCTGACCTTAGAGTTAGTGTTTTATCTACTCTATTGTGATGTTTCCTCACTGGGGCCAAAGTCCTATGCCCTAGGACCTAGGGGATCAGGTCATATCGTAGTGAGTATATGGTACATTTTCATTATTTGACCATGGCACTGGTTTGTAGAGTTCAAATTAAGAAATCATTGTTCAGTTGCTGTTTTCGTAAACACCAGCCCCTGACTTTCCAAGGGGCCTTGCCAGAATGGGCTAACAGGTATAGTAAATAGTGCTGCTCTAAGCTGGTACCTAATCTCATAGCTCTGTCCAGGACCTGAGCAGCCTGAAAGGTGGTACTCTGAAAAATGCAAAGTGGCTACTTGAGACCAAGCCTCCATTACCACATCTCACCAAGATTTCCGAGAAACAGGTAAACAGTGAGTGAAAACATTTGGAACCAGGCTTCTAAAAATGGGAGATTCAGAGTTCAAGGCACTTAAAAAAATCAAGTGGATCAGCTCCCCCTGCCCTACCCTCCCATTTCCTGGGGTCTGAACAGAACTATATGCCAAGGGCATTTTTTCCAGCTCTATCAAAAGGCTGAGATGCTGTAATAGCAACATCCCCAAATCAATTTGCAAGGGTTCAGGTTCATAGAAGTATATAGGTATATTTATTCAGGGAACTTTCCTTTGGGTTTGTAACATACAAACACAATCCTTTATTTTGTGTCATTTATGCATACAGCATAGGGGATAGCAGAGTGCTCACCCCCAACCCCCTTGGAGTTTAGAAGACTGGGGATCTACCCATTCCTACCTCTGAAACTAGTTGATCTTTATAGCCCTTTCTATACATGATTTCATTTGAACCTTAAAGCAATCCCGTGAGGTAGGTGCTATTATCACACCCCCATAGTTTAGAGATGGGGAAACTGAGGCTCCAAGAGGTTAAGTAATGTGTCTAGGCTCACACAATAAGTAAGTATCTGAATCAGGATTTGAATCCAGGTTTTCTTGACTCCAAGTACAGCCCTCTACCATGCCATACTCTCTAATGGGTAAGAACACTGAATTTCACCAGGGTTCCCAGAAAAATCTCTAAGAGTATAGTTACAGGTGAGTCAGTGGTTCACATTGCTGAGGTGGTAAAGTATGCAATTACATTTGCTATTCCTTTCCTTAAAAGCTATAAGCCAAATGACTGTGCTAGAAAGTCAGCTTTGCCTCCATTATCCATGACTCAGATTCTGTTACTGTTCTGTGGCCTGATTCTGCAGTATATGGAAATGGTGACTTGGAAAGGAATCAGGACTATATGATCTCCCAACCTCTTATGAAGCTTAGTATATGTTGATTGCGACCTATGAGAATTTCTGACTCATTGATATAATTGTCTGGCCTTTCTGATTATGGGATAGCAAACTGAATTTTTCACTGAAGACCGTTTCTGCTACCTAGGTGATAGATAACTGAGAACCACATTAGGAAAGATCATCAACAAATTTTACCCATACACCCATCCTCCATGCCAAATTCTTTTCATCATAGCTATAACAAGGATGGGGCAACCAGGACTTCGTCCAGAGTCCAAAAAGTTACAGGGAGTCAAAAGCACCATTCAGAAGATACACTCCCTCCCCCTCGGCAACTACAGTCAGGTGAGCTCCCCACTCCTGGCATAAAGTTTCCTAGTTACAGGAATATGCAATTCATATAACATGTATATATAGGAGTATGATTTTGCTTTCAATGGGTAGATAATGTTTGTGAATTTTTAAGAGTTATTTTTTAAATGTCCAGAAGAAGGGATACATTTACATATGTTGTGTAAAAATGGAGAAACTGGGGAGAGGGTAACTATTTCTCAAAAGGTTTAGAGGGCTGAATTTGGAAGTATCCCCAAACTTAATAGACCTTTAAAGGTGGATGTAGGGGTAGGGAGGAGAAGGGCTAGGCATACTTGACATCTTGAGGAAGTGGTCTCTGTCATGAAATTCCCAGAGCTTCTGCTAGAAGAGAAATTCTATGAACTCTACCTCTAATGGAGCATTTGATTTCACTCTTTCCCTTAGGAATTATAAGTATGGAAACCAGAAATAGCAGAAGCTTGCACAGGTTTGACTGCCCTTGAGTTTAGCAAGCTCTGCTTCTCTGGGAAAATGTGCTCTTTTCTCTCCAGGCACACCAGATTATCACAAATGTAGAGCATCAGCTAAAAGATCGTTAATTTCATTAATTTTAAAAAAGGTTGTTGGCACTGGACTTGGAGGCAGAAAACCTGTGTCTGACTCCTGACTATGTTGTTGACTAGTCGTGTAAATGTTGGCCAGTCTCTTCACATGGCTAAAAAATAACTTTGTCAATTTAATTGAGCCTCAGTTTCCACATCTGTAAAGTAGGCTTAACAATATACTCTCTAGGGATGTGGAAAAATGGGGACACTAATGCACTGTTGGTGGAGTTGTGAAATGATCCAATCATTCTGGAGAACAATTTGGAACTATGCCCAAAGGGTTATAAAACTGTACATACCCTTTGACCCAGCAATAACACTATTAGGTCTGTATCCCAAAGGGATCAGAGGAAAAGGACCTATATGTATACAAATATTTCTAGCAGCTTTTATTGTGGTGGTGAAGAATTGGAAACTGAGGGGATGCCCATCAATTAAGGTATGACTGAACAAATTGTGGTCTATGGTTGTGATGGAATACTATTGTGCTATAAGATATAACGGGCAGGACAGTTTCAGAAAAACTTGGGAAGTTTTATATGAACTAATGAAAAATGAAGTGAGTGGAACCAAAAGAGGATTGTATACAGTAACAGTAATATTGTAATGATGATCAACTATGAAAGACTTAGCCACTTTGATCAATACAATGATCTAAGACAATTCTGGAGGACGCATAATGAAAAATGTTTTCTACCTCCGGAGAGAGAATTGATTAATCCTGAATGCAAATTGAAGTGTGTGTGTGTGTGTGTGTGTGTGTGTGTGTGTGTGTGTGTGTGTATACATATATATATATATATACATATATATATATACTTTATTTTTCTTGTTTTTTTGGCAATATGGCTAATATGGAAATAGGTTTTGCACAATTTCACATGTATAATTGATATCGTATTGCTTGCCTTTTCATTGGATGGGAGGTGCTGGAGGGAAGAAGAGGATTTAGAACTCAAAAATTTTTTAAAGAATGTTAAAAATAAATTAAAAATATATTTGAAAAACTACTACAACAACAACAACCCAAAACAATATACTCTCTATTTCCCAGGGTTACCATAAGGAATGAGTGTAAAGTCTGTTGTAAATTAGAGGGGTCAGGCATAGGGACTGAACCTATGATTTCATAGATACAGGGAACTCCAAGATGAAGAAAGCTCCTCCATTGATACAGGTTGGCACCTTCTCTGCAACATAGTGTTTAGAGAGTCCTCTAGAGCACTGAGAGATTAAATCCCTTGCTCAGGGCCACACAGCCGGGATGTATAAGAGGTGGGGTTTGAATGTAGGGGTTTTGGGTTCCAAGGCAGGCTCTCTATCCACTATACCATGCTGTCTCTGTCCAATGCTATATACATGTGAATTCTGATTATTTTGGAAGAGAGGAGGCAGTCAAGATTAAGTGAATTGCCCAGGGTCACAGAGCTAGTAAGTTTCTGAGGTTGGATTTGACCTCAGGTCCTCTAGAGTCCAGGACCAGTGCTTTATCCACTGCAATACTACCTGGCTGCCCCACCAAAGTCCTTCTTGGATGCCTCTTTGTAGCATGGGGGTGACCCTGGGCTCTCCAAAGGTCTTTCAAGGAAGCCTAAACTCTGCCCAGTCCTACCAAGCTAGAAATGCTTTCAGCAAAGCCAAATACCTTCCTGTCTATTGTCTAAGGCCACATATAGTTAAGGATGAGCTTTTGTAGCCATAGCAACTCAAGAAGACTTCATCAGCAGTATGTACACAAGGAAGATCATAGGTCTTCTCAGGTATTGAAGGCTTAGGCTTATCAGAGGAAGTCCTATGCTAGGCAGCACAACAGCTAGAAAGTTGGGCCTGGAGTCAGGAAGAGCCAAATTGAAATCCTGACTCAGATACTAGCTTCATGACCCTGGACAAATCACTTTACCTTTATTTGCCTCAATTTCCTCAACTGTATAATAAAAACAAAAATATCACTTAAAGGGTTGTTGTTTGGATCAAAGGAGAAAACATTTACAAATGTTTATGGTAGACAGGTGGAGAAAAATCAAGATCTTGCAGTTTTTCTTCAAAGTGATGGCTTGAATGACTTCCTTTATCCATCTTTACTTATAGTACATGCAAGGCCAAAGGCCCAACCGAATTACAAAGCACTGATCTTGGCTACTGCCATACCACCCTGAATGAACTCACAAGAGCTGGGAAGCTAAGCAGGGTCGGGCCTGGTTAATACTTGGATAGGAGACAAAGCATTGATCTTGATGTAACCAGGGTCAGGAAGAAAAACACAACAATTTCACAGGTCAAAGATGAGAAAAAACAATTCCTTGGAAGAAACTTAGAAAGGTGAAAGAAAACAGCCACAGTTAGGGCCATAATTACTGGACTAAAGTCAAGGAAATCACAACAGCTGAAACAGCTTCTTTGAATTCTTCTGGATGTTCTGGAAAATGTGTGACTGTGGAGACTTGTCCATTTCAGTTTGCACAGCTGTCCCAACACACACATTGCCCCAACTGGAGATGTCCATACCTCATGCCAGCACTCTTCAATTCAATTCAACAAGTATTCATTGAGTACTTCCTCCATACCAGGCATTGAGGATACAAAGGCAGAAAGGAGCTTCCAGTCTCATGGACTACTCCAATCACCCCCTCACCTCTCAAAGACTGCACTGGCTCCCCTTTGCCTACTGAATAAAGGTAGAAATTCGTGACTCTGCTATCCAATATCCCCATTAGGTGGCAAAACCCCTTGAGAGTAGAGCCTATGTGACTTCTATGCTAAGTGCCCAGGACAGTACCTTGCATATGGTAAGCACTTAATAAAGGTTTGTTTAATTGAACTGACTTTATATTCTTAAACAAGTTCAAATTTCACCTCCAACTAGAGCTCTGATAAACCAAATGTCCCTTAATGGGCTTCTCATACCTGCTGTAACTTTAGAGATATTGGATAGGGACCGGAATAGGGACTAGACCAGTGATTTTTCTAGGAAGAGGGAATTCCCAGATAAGAAAAATGCTCCCTCGGGGTAGCCAGGTGGCACAGTGAATAGAGCACTGGCCCTGGAGTCAGGAGGACCTGAGTTCAAATATGACCTCAGACACTTAACACAAAAACTAGCTTGTGACTTTTTGCAAGTCAACCCCAATTGCCCTACCTTCCTCCCTCCAAAAAAAAAAAAGAAGAAAACACTCCCTACCATTCAGTTCAGTGCCTTTTCTGCAATTCACAATCTCAGAGAGCTGCCTAGAGTACTGAGTGGTTAAATGACTTGCCTAGGCTGATACAGTCAGCATATGTCAGAGGCCTAGGTCTTCTTAGCTTCTAGGCTGGCCTTCTATCCAATGTGACTCCACAATGTCTCTCTCAAAGTAGCCCCACCTTTAATCCATCACATACTGCCCCCTCCCCCCATTGCAGTATCCTGCTTCACTTCCCCGTTTGAATGGGTATTTTTCCAGGCTCTCCAACGTCAGCCTAATACTATGACATCTTACAATGAGGATTTCCAAACTGTCATCAGTTTCCCCATTCTTCTCTCTAATCTGACCACCCATGAAGGCCAGTGCTCTTCCATTACTCCTCTGTGATTTTCATGGCCTTTGGAAAACTGTCTCCTCCGAAAATTTATAGGTGCCCTGGGGCTGAGCGAGATCCAATGTGCTAAAGAGACCATCCAGCTGTGGTGGATGAATTGTTGACCTGAGCATCTGCCACACTGAGCCCCAGTACCTGAAAGCAAAAGACTCCGGCAGCTGAACTTGCAAAGTTGTTTTGGAGGGGCTGATTTTCTAGGGGTGGGAAGGTTAACAGGAATTCCGGGAAAGTACTCCTGGGTTCCAGACCCATTGGGATATACACAGGAAGAGCTTAGCTACATTGCTTCCAGCTATGCTGTCAAATAGACATTCAATTGGGAATGGTAAAGCTTGCTCCAAAGTAAGAAATTTCTCATCTCCAGATTTCACATTTGCTTATCATTATTGGGTATGTTTTCCCCCAAGAAAAACAGTTCCCACCAACCACAAAAAGAGTTCTCTGGAACATTAATCCAGAAAGGAACAGCTAAGACACTTTTCTGCCTTGATTTTAACAGGAATCCAACAGCCCAAGTAAATTTCCCTCTAGGAAACTTCCTACCCCCGACAAAGAATATGAACCAAACTCAAGCAAGAGCTCTCATTTAGGAGAAGAGATACTTCCAGGCTTGACATGGTGGCTGAGTAGAAGATTTTTGCAGATTCCTCAACATTTTCTCTGTTCCATCACTTGTCCAAGGACCTGAGGGAAACAGAGCCAAACTCCTTCCCACTGGGCAGGCCATCTTCTGGCCAGGATGGAAAGAATGCTCAAGGACTTCTTTGCCCTCCTTGGTTTATGACTGCAGAAAACAAGTTCCATTGACTTGTGGCCAAGATCATGTCAGGAAATGGTGTTAGAGCAATCTGTCTTGAACTTTACCATGATTCTCTTAATCTTGGGTCACATTTACACCATAAATAAAACTTGGCACTCCTATCTGAAGACATGGAAATATATTATGGAATATTAGAAGCATAGAATTTTAGAGTTTAAAGGGACTTTAGAGATCATTGAGGCTAATAGAAGAGAAATTGAGACTCAGAGAGAATGAGTTACATACAATTACTCTGCTAATCCAGGGCTTGAAGAGGGTGCCTGTTAACATTCAACCCAGTGTTGTTCTCTGTCTTCCCAACCCACACTAGACATCAGTTCCCCCCCCCTTTTTTTTTACTTCATTATTTCAAAGGTATATAATTTCATTGGTATGGGGCACTTCCTTAATCAATATAGATAGTAACCCTTTTATAACTTTGTGCTTGAGTGTTGCTGTGGTTGAAAATTTAATCTCATCACCCTGTGGCCAGCCTGGTGCTGAGTACCTCTAAGCCTAGTTAGTCTGGTCCTTGGATGTCAGATATATGGTCCATCCCCAGGCCCCTACTCTAAGTTTTTCCTGCTTGGAAAGACACGTTAGTGCTTCTGCTCCACTGGCTGAGCATTTGAGAGCCTAGGATTACCTTCACACCATCACAAGGCATTGGGGATAACTTCACCAAAGGATAATTACTTTTTCCTGAAAACAAATGGCATCCTCAGAGTATAAGCAAACTAAGTGATGGAACTGAGAGTCATGGAAGGTGCTTTGCTGGGGTTTTTACTGATGTAATAGCTAGCATTTATATAAATAATTATGTAGGGTTTACAAAGAGCTTTACATATATTATTGAATTTGACCCTCCAGGTGAGAAAACTGAGGCTGAGAGAGGCAAAGTAACTTGTCCAGGGTCACACAACTAATAAATATCTGAGGCAGGATTTTCTCTGTTCACTGTGCCACCACTGATGTACCATGGAAAGTAGTGACTGAATAGGTAAATGTCTCATTTCAGGTCGCTATTTGGGATTTTTAGCTGACACTTAAGGTGAATAGGCACATTTCTCAAAACCATTCAGATACTGTATATTGTTGTATATAAGTTGTATATTAAATGGCATAAGCAGACAACCTTGGAATAAGTAAGACCTAGCTAGGTTCACATCCTGGTCTGACATATTTGTAGGTGAGTGGCCCTAGGCAAGTCACTTAACTTATGAATAACCTTAGGTACCTCTTTAAAGACTGCAATTAAAGATAAATTGCTGATCTGCTTGGTAGGAGAGAGTTTCCACATCAGGAAAAACCCTAATGAAATTAAATCACCAGCCAGATCCTCCCACCTGTGATTACATAGTATTTAGACACTTTTGAAACTAGGTAGCATATATCTTAATTGATTTTATTTGGGGGGCAATCCAGATGAAGTGATTTGCCCAGGGTCACACAGTTAGTAAGTGTCAGAGTTCAGATTTGAACCTGAGTCCTCCTGACTCCAGTGCTAATGCTCTATCCACTGCATCGACACCTAGCTGCCCCAGTATATATTTTAAAGGCTAGTTCAGTGACAGTGGTGTCAGAGGACAATAAGACAGATGGAGAAAGCTCAGTTTCAGTCATCCACATACATAGGAGGCAGTGGAAAGACTTGGAACTGTAGAACTGTAGTTCAAATTCTAGCTCTGCTCTCTGTGTAACCTAAGGCAGACTGCTTAACTTTCTGGGCCCCAGTTTCCTTTGTAAAATGAGGGGATGGGACTAGATGACTTCCCATCATATATACAGGCATATACATTGTCTATCTGTCTTTTGACAATCAGCCTAGCCAAGTTCAGAGAAGATCATCACCAGGCTGACTTATGAAGTAAAGAATTTTTCATCCTGCAACACATTTAGAAGGCATAGAAGATTGCCCTTGTTATTTAAAAGTGCCCCTCCCCCACTGATGAAATTACAGGTCCTTGAAGAATTGACATGTAGGGCAAATTAAAATATTGGATGTGTGTGTGTGTGTGTGTGTGTGTGTGTGTGTGTGTGTGTGTGGAGAGAGAGAGCGAGAGAGAGAGAAAGAGAGAGAGAGAGAGAGAGAGAGAGAGAGAGGAGGGAGAGAGGGAAAGAAAAAGGGAGAGCAGAAGAGGGGAGGGAGGGAGAAAGAGAGAGAAGGGGGAGAGCAAGAGAAGAAAGGGGGGAGAGAGAGAAAGAGAAAAACAGAGGAGACAGAAACAGACACAGAGAAAGAGGTTCATCTAGCTATATAGATATGCATACACTCAGTTGACAGCAAAAAAAGTATATTCCCCACAAAGAGTAAGAGACTAGATCAGGGATTCTTAACCTTTCTTGTGGCATGTTTTTGTTTGTTTGTTTGTTTGTTTTAGGGAGTCTGGTGAAACCTGTGGGTTCCCTCTCAGAATTGGACTTTTAAAATAAATGAAGGAAATGCTAAATCTCATTGAGAGCTTAGTGAAAATAAAGATCTAACTTTTTTCTTATCCGAGCTGAGGCATTCCTTGACTTCTATCCATGGATCCCTTAGGGGGTCCCTGGACCCCAGGTTCAGAACTGCTTGACTAGAAAAAAAAGAAGACAACAGAAGCCTGCTGAGGCCTGCTACCCTGAAGGCTCATCTTTTATCTGTGAGAAAGAGAATTCAAACATGGTCAGGGCCATGTGAAGAAGGACTTTTAACGAAGAACGAGATTCCCTCCCCCCCCCAAACCCTCCCACCCCCGCCATTGGATGACCCCCAGGCTTGGGCAGACGTCTCTCTCTGGCAGCTGATTATTCCCGACCTTTCCTTACAAGTCAAAAACTTGGTCTCCGGATTACGTCAGGAACTGGTCAAGCATATGTTTTCTAGCTCTAGGGCTCGCACTCATAAAACCTCCAAACCTGGGTAGCCCCGAAGAGCGCCCCGGGGTTCAGTTGACTGGCCGACCAGCCGCTGGACCTGCTTTGGTAGACCAATTTGCTACGAGTCGGTTTCCCCTGTTCCCGGGAACATCAGCCCCCAGCAGCCGCCTGCGCTGGCTAGGCAAAAGCCCCGGGAAGACTTTTCTGGATCTGGTTAGACACTATTTGCACTTTTGTTGGAAAAGTGGCCCCTCGTGGGCAATTATGTCACATTTCTTTGAGTTTTACAATTTAATGTAAAACAGTAACCTTTTATTTATCCTAGACGAGGCCGTCTCTCTCTCTCTCTCTCTCTCTCTCTCTCTCTCTCTCTCTCTCTCTCTCTCTCTCTCTCTCTCCTCCCTTTCCCCTCCCTCCTTCCCCCCCAACCTCTCCCCCACCCCCACCCCCCCATGCTCTGAAATGTCACTCAGTGTGCTCTTTTTGCTTCCACCAGTTTCCAAAACAAACAGCGGAGGCTGCAGGCTGCGGGCCGGGCCGGGCTGCCTCAGTGCCTGCATCGGGGCGGGCGCTCGCTAGATCGCTCGCTGCTCTCCCCGGGCTGACTGCGGTGGCGCCCCCATTGGAGCTCCCCAGCCGATCCTCGGGGGGCAGGGCTGCTCCCTCCCAGGTCTCCCCTTGCCAATCTTGTAGAACCATTAGGAAAAAATGAACGGGGGGAATTTGACGACTGATGGTCCCCACATGTCCGATGGGAAGAGTGTTTTTTAGGCAGGAATCTCAGCCCTTCCCCAGTCTATAATGAGGAGCCTCAGGTCTTAATCTTGATCTTTCTTCTCCTTTCTTCCTTTAGAAAATTTTTGGGAAAGACAATTCCATTTTCGGCTTTTTGGATTTCCCCTGCACTTCCTCCAGCACTTCTCTCCCCCCAACTGTTCTCCCCTCCCCCAAGGATCAAGTTGAAGCTTCTCTTGCTCGTGTGGATTCCATTGGTTTCTCCAGTGATGGCTTTAAGCTCCCGAGCTCATGCCTTCTCCGTGGAAGCCTTGGTGGGGAGATCGACCAAAAGGAAACTCCGAGACTTGCGGGATGAGCAAGTGCCGCAGGATCTGCTGGAGAAAGGCTATGAGGAGGAAGAGGAGGAAGAGGAGGAAGACAAAGAAATCAGGCTGCTGAGGAAAATCGAGGAATCGGGTCAGTATCATCCTTCTCCCCCCACCCCAACACAGCAGCAGCAGCACCCTGCTACATCTCCGCCAGAAGCGGCCAGCCCAGGGAGGCTCCTTGGCTGTGAGCTGTCTTGGGTGGGCGAGGGCCTTGGCTGGGGGTCCCACAGCTTTGGGCAACCTACTGCTGGGAGAAGCTGCTAGTAGAACCTGAGAGGGACTGAGAACTCGCCTCTGGGGCAGAGCTCCCCAGATTCCTTTTGGGACGCACGGCTCCCCATTCATGGGGAGTGCAAATGGGAGAGGGGAGGCCCTGCGCTAGGACTCTGGTTCACAGAGTCGTGGCCCGATGCCCTCATTCTCTCTGGGTGCTTTGGGGTCGAGGAAAGAGACCAGGCTCTTTCCTAGTGGGGAGGGGGTGGGGAGATCTCCTTCCCTGAAATACTTCACTTCCTTCGGAGGCAACTTGCAGTGGCCCGGGACGGAGACTCCTTAGCTGTATGACACTGGCCAAGTTGCCATTCCTCTCTGAACCTCGGTTTCTTCCTCTGTGAAACTGGAGTTGGAACAGATGATCATTGAGGTTCCTTCCAGCAGTACCAGTCTGTGAAATGGGCCGGGACCTGCTGTTCTGGAGACAGTGGGTGTTTGAGGCATCCAGGAGGGGAGAACCTGGAGCTCAAATATCTTCCATTTCTATCTCTGGGCAGAAAAGAGACCCAATGCAGAGACTTCAATGACTGCTTTCTCCGGCGGCCACGAAAGTCAAGAAGATAAAGATAAGGTCCAGGCAGAGCTGCAGGGCTCTGAGCTGTGGCAGAGATTCCATGAGATTGGGACTGAGATGATCATCACCAAAGCCGGCAGGTAGGTAGTCAGGCCCCTGGTTACGGGCCCCACCCCGGGAGGGTCCTAGCACGGACAGCACCAGACACCTCCCGCGCAGGGCAGGAACCACTTGCTAAGCGATCGAAGCTGTGCCCTGCTACTGTGGCACATGCCCATCTCCAACTCCTGGAGTCAGCTTCTCCTTGACAGCCCAGAGGCAGCCGCTTGCTAGTGGGGACCCTCAAGATCAGACCTTGGGCCGCTTCTAAATAAGCAGCTTTATTTCTCTAAGCCCTGTCAGCTACGTGGGTCAGGGAGTAAACTATCCACCTGAGAGCCAGAGATCCGAGAAACCCACAGCTGAGAGGTGTGCCTCGCGCAAGAACAACCGTCTCATTTGCACCTAGCTCAGAATTCTCCCTGTGCGCTTCCTCCCGTCTTGCTTTATTTAGCAAAGTGACAGAAATAAGAGGATGAGTTGGGTTAGCTCCAGACTGACTCGATTCCCAGAGTTCACTCCCATAAACAATTCAAAGGAGCCTCCGGGTGTCAATAGAGTTGCTTGTTTCCCCCTTTCCCTTTTGGAAGCAACTCAGACCATACATAGGGAGGGAGCCCTCTTCTCCCGAGAGAGCACCGACATTTTGGCCTGGTGCACAGACGGACTCCCAAGCTCCTCTCCTATAAAGGTCATTGCTTAGGCCTTTTCTAAGGCTAGCACTAAATCCTCTTCCCTGCGCACTTGGAAAAGGGAGGCAGCCAGCCTCCCCTACTGAAAATATTTTTCAAGGCCCGGCAGAGCAGAGTGCTTTCTGTCTCTTCTACAGGCGAATGTTCCCTTCCGTTCGCGTCAAAGTGAAGGGGCTGGACCCCGTGAAACAGTATTACATTGCTATCGACGTGGTGCCAGTGGACTCCAAAAGATACAGGTAAACGGCAGACAGCGACTGGAATCCAGCAACATCGCAAATGTGGCAGGCTACTTGCTCTGACTTGCAAACCCAGGCTTCCCTAACAAACAGGCAGGTTAAAGCTATACTCTTCCTCAACAACCGAAACTCCACTGGGCCTCAATTGGCTCCTCCTGGTCCTGCTTTGATCCCCAAAGGTTTGGGTGTTTATGTGAGGAGGGGAGGTTGGGGATCTCGGCTACTTCCTTGGGCACCAGGTTCCTATCCTGCTGCTGCCAGGTCCCACATAGTTCTTGGGAGACTGGTGCCACCCTGAAGCTTCCGCAGGAGAGAAGAGGCCTTCATGTATCCTCAGAGTTGAGAAGGGAAAAGAGACGCTGAGTCTCTCACCCTTGTGCCACAAGAATCGGACACTGTCCTTTCCTTTACCCAGAGATTTCTGAGTCACTGGGAAATCTTAGACCCTTTTAAACCAAGGCAAAGCTTATTGGCATGGCAGAGGCTGCCAAGAGGAACGGTTTCCCTCTGGGCTGGCTTGGCACCATCAAGCTTAGGGGTTTCGGTGTTGGTGGCCATAAGCTGTGTGTCTGGCTGGCTGGAGCAGAGGCTGTCCCTGGGCCCTTCCCTCAGACGCCCAGGCATTGCCCCAACCAGCCCAGGTGAGGGGAACAAGGAAAGTGCAACTTAACCAGCTAGCTGGGAGGCTGGAAGAGGGAGGCAGCTGGCAAACAGAAACAGCTGTTTGCTTTTGCTTCTGCTGTCTTGTTGAGTGTTTGGGGAGCCAGCCGAACATCTGTACAGTGTCTGGATTGGAAACAGTCCGTGAGTCGCCCCAGTTGCTTCTAGAAGTGGAGAGGGGGAGAAATGGGGGAGGCTCGGGGATCCCAGGGCCTCCTTTAGTGAGAGGCCTCCTTCTCTAAACAGGCAAAGCAGAGCCAACATAGAGAACCTTGGAGCAGGCAAGCAGAGCACACCTTCCGCCCCCCCCCCCCCCTTTCCCATCTTGACTCTTGTCCTAACTGAAGTTGGGAGGGATGCTTACTGGTCCCAGGGCTTACGAGGTGGTGTAGATCAGGTTTTCCTGCGGTTGGTTCTAGGAAATACAAACCAGACTCTGGGAAATCCCCCGACACTTCCCTAGCCCAGGCTTAGCGTAGCGTTCTGTTCCGACAACCTCAGATTACGGAACGTTTGCTCGCTGATCGAGACCAGTGCTCACTGTGGGGATCCAAGGACCTTTCTAAGGATAGCCTATGGAGGGCCCTTTTCCCCTTCTGACGGCTCCCTTCCCACGTTGCAGATACGTCTACCACAGCTCCCAGTGGATGGTGGCGGGGAACACGGACCACTCCTGCATCATGCCCAGGCTCTATATCCATCCAGATTCCCCCTGCTCGGGAGAAACATGGATGAGGCAGATCGTCAGCTTTGATCGTGTCAAGCTCACCAACAACGAGATGGACGACAAAGGGCATGTAGGTGTGCACTCTGGCTGCTGGTTACCGTTGCGGGGTGGGGGGAGGAAAGGGGGAGAGAGAGAGAGAGAGAGAGAGAGAGAGAGAGAGAGAGAGAGAGAGAGAGACAGAGACAGAGACAGAGACAGAGAGAGAGAGACAGAGGGAGAGAGAGACAGAGAGAGAGAGAGACAGAGAGAGAGAGAGACAGAGAGAGAGAGAGAGAGAGAGAGAGAGAGAGAGAGAGAGAGAGAGAGAAAGAGAGACAGAGAGAGACAGAAAGACAGAGAGAGACAGAGACAGACAGAGAGACAGACAGAGACAGAGACACAGAGAGAGACAGACAGACAGACAAAGACAGAGAGACAGGAAGACTGCCCTAGGGCCAGAAAGGAAAAGCAGAGGCTGCCTGCCCCAGAGACTTCATTGCCTCTTCCCCTCTCCTGGTCCTCTTTCGGTGCTGGGAGCTTGGGCCCTGGGATGGTGGAATCTGGGGTGTGGGTGAGGATTGAGCGATAGAAGGCCAGGCTGTGAGCATTGGGGACTACGGGGAGGGAACTTGACCCTCCTGCAGATACCTAGCTGTCTGGATAACCTAGAAAGGGAATACTCGAACCTCGTTATCCCCCACTCTCCAGCATGTCTGACAGAAGTAGGAATGGGGTGGGGGACAGGGGCGGTCAAAGCCAGAGAGGAGGTCTTGGTGCCAGGAACACGCTGAAAGTTGCCTGACCAAGACCACGATAAGCGCTTTAGTATACCGAACTGCGCTACTGGGGCACGGCTACCGCTGGCTTCATTTTCCTCAAGCAGCCAGGCCTTACTGGCCTCTCCTCTTGTTCTCTGCCTCCAACTAACTAGGGAAAGAGGCCTGGGCCGAGCAAGAGAGCTGGACAAGAAGCCCAGGCTACTGGCACCACTTTCCCCCCCAAGGGTGAAAACTACACGGGGGCGGGAGGCGAAGGGCGACGCACCTACCTAGGGCGGCTCAGGGCTGATTGGGGCCGAAGAAGGTAGAAGGTGAAGGGAGTGGGCCTGCCGGAGCTTTGGAGTTCAAAGGCGGGCAGCTGAGGACTCGCGGATTCTTTTGATCTCCTGGGGGCTGTGTCGGGTTAGTTTTAAAGCCCTCGGGGTGTATAGGCCAGGGCCTCTAAGTCCCAGGCAGCTGCTGAGCCGGTGGACCCCTTTTCCTCTAGATTATCCTGCAGTCGATGCACAAGTACAAACCTCGAATTCACGTCATTGTTCAAGACAGTCGCTTTGACCTCTCCCAAATCCAGTCCTTGCCCGCTGAAGGGGTCCAGACTTTCTCCTTCCCAGAAACGGAGTTCACCACGGTGACGGCGTACCAAAACCAACAGGTAAGGCAGAAGCAAGCCGGGACGTGAGATACGGAGCAGAGCAGAGCGAGCAGGGAGCAGGCCCAGCTGGGGTCTGAGGTTTGGAGGCTCCGCAGCCACTTAGGGAAGCCTGAAAACAAGTGGAGCGAACTGGGTAGACAGACCCCGGCAATGGGCTTTTTTTACACCTCTTACTCAGAATAGCGATTTGTCGCCCCCTCCTCCTTTTCTGTCTCCCCAGATCACCAAGTTGAAAATAGACCGAAATCCTTTTGCCAAAGGATTTCGAGATCCCGGAAGAAACAGGCAAGCAAAAACATTATCTGTTATGGGGACAAGGTCCTATGAATTTGCGCTGTAGAGTAACAGATTTAATTAAATTTATTTCCAGCAAGGAGCTGGAAAAAGTATTCAACTGGGGAGGGGAAACCAACACATTTGGGAGTTTCTCTCCCAAATCTAGAATTGCAATAAAAGTTGGGGTACAGTAGGGATGGAGAAATCTCTGTAATTCTGGAATCACATAAAATGTACCAAATGTTTCATTTCACTTTTCCAGGGGCGTTTTAGATGGACTTTTAGAGACTTACCCTTGGAGACCACCTCTCACCCTGGAGTTTAAAGCCTTTGGTGCTGAAACACAAAGTAAGTCCATTTCTAAGCTGCATGTGAATGTTTATATGTTAGTAACATATTAGACAACCAGGAGGAAAACAACAACAATTCATTTCTGTGTATAATTTGGTGTTGTATCCCAAGCCTGGATAAACCTAGTACATTTCAGGAAATTACAACTGTTAGGTCTATGAAAAAAAATTTTTTTTGGTCATCCAGACCTATAATTTCATCAGCATGGGAAACACCCAGTGTGGAAACTATACTGATGTAGACCAGCGACTTGCCTGTAATTTATAGTGAGAGAGTTACATGGGGCACAGAGATTAAGTGACTTGCCTAGGGTCATTCAACTAGCATGGGTCACTTGAAGCTAACTCCAAGTCTTTCTTCTCTCCACTCTGCTACCTTGTCCCCTGGACCAGATCTTTTGATAGGTTTGTGTTTGTGTTTTTTTTTTGGGGGGGGGGGGTTGGTGGAAAAGAAATGAGTTTTTTTTAAACCCCAAAGATAGACAAAATTGATAGCCAAATAATTCTTTATTGAGTGAATGAACTCTGCCAATGAGACAAATGTGAAAGGTGAAAAAGACATCGAATCCCAAGATCTCAGCCCTGGCTTTGACTACTTCCTGCCCTTTCCTTTTGGCTCTGCCTGCTTAACTCGTTTGCCAATGCATTGCATATATAGAGAATACAATAGGCTGGGTATGCCTTAACATTTAGGAATATTGGGGGACTAATGTGCAAAACAGTCCAGAGCACTTTTTGTAACATTGGCAAGTCTCCTAGATTGTTTTGTTGAGGCAGGGGGCCGGGAGTGATTTAAAAAAAAGCTAGCCATGAACAGCTTGGCATCAGTCATTCAATGGAAACCTCCCTCCCCCTCCCAATACCTAGGTTATTATTGGAACCCCTTCTTGCTAGTCAGTGGGAGACATTTTCCTAGCGACTTTGGGAAAATTTGAACTGCAGCTGAGAACTCTGATTTGAGAATTTGGGGGAGGGAGGGTTCGGGCTACAGTGCTATCTTCAAGACTGGCTTTTCTGTTCCCAATTTTGGAAAGGATTAGCACAGGGTTTGGGACATAGCAGGCACTTTAAAATTCTTGATTTAGTGAAAGAACAAAAAACAAGCATGCGTGCCTGCCTATATTCATTTTTATGTGCAGAACAATTTATTTCCCAAGGTTTAGAAGAAATTTAGAACTACAACTGACATTATGTTTGTAAAATGTTTCATATGCAAGATAATGGTTAATTATGGTCCTGAGTAAAGTGTCAGAATGGAAAATGTGTGTAATCTGTTTCAATACATGAGAGAATTTAGCACCGTGTCATTGACCCTAAGAACACCCAGGGAATACTGTTTGGCCAAAACTATTTTTTAGCTTCTCTAGAGGGAAGAAAAAAAATACTCCTAATTGTTATTTACTGCACCTAAAGCTCAATGCAAAGTTCTTAACAGTCAGCAAATAGTGATGGAAACTGTAACACATTTAGTGACAAAATATACTTCGGACATTTTGCAAAATTGTATAATCAGGAAATAAACAAGCTTTCCATTTTCTGACTTGGGCTACTACTAGTCATGCTAATCACAGCAGATGTGAGATTTCTAGTGGAAGATAAATCTTCTCTGGGAATCTCCATGAATTTATAAGGGAAAAAAGTTCTGTGTATTTTTTCAATGCAATTGATTTCCTTTGTAATCCTCTTTTTTTCTATATACATTTAAAGAACACAGATTTCTTATCATTATTATTACTAAAATAATTATTTGGAAGAATCCATAGGCCTTACCAGCAAGCCAAATGGATCCATGGCACCAAAAATGTAAAGAAGCCCTGTTCTCAGGTGATGCCACCAAACACATTGGACTTGGGCCCCCAATTTCAGTGACTAGCAGTGCCTGAGCAACATTAATCTACAGATGACTGTCACTGACTTTACTCTTTAGGGTGGTATAGGCCATTTGAAAGCCCTAGCCTGGCTAGTACCTTTTAAACAGTATAGCACATAAGGAGACAAAACCTAACACAAACAAAATAAAAACCAATCTTTCCAAAATTTTACAAGCCACAATAATAAAGAGAAAACCCTAAAGTCTCTCATTCATTGAGGGAGTGTGTGTTGAAATACAGTTTTGCCCATTATTTAATCTCACTATTAGTCTCAAGATGGTGACAAAGAAAAACATTCTGTTTTTTTTTCAAAAGAGCTTTTTTCTTTCTGGTCTCATATCAGGGCTTCAGTTTCCATGAGTGCAGGTAATTGTCAACTTGTGGCTTAGGGGTTCAGGCTTCGTCTAGACATATAAACTGGATTGGGGGTTGTGGGAGAAACCTAACTGATTCCAGTCAATAATGAGACATGATTGAAGCCAAACTTATTTTGTTGTTTGAGTGTTCTGAAATATTTTTAATAGCCATGTGTGTGAATTGGCCTGAAGCTTCCTAAATCTAATAAGTCACATAACTGAGAGATCACAGTGGAGCATAACTGAACAGAAAAGCCTCATTGCTCCTCGGTGTTTTGTAACAGCAACATGTCTCAACTTTTTTGAGTTAAGTCATTTTTAGGGACAGAAAGACTATCATGGGAAATGTGGTGCCATGATTTTTTAAGCAAATATGAACTGAGCATGTTTGGTTTCAGAAAATAAAATAATAATCAGATAGAATGGAATGGTGACATTTCAAATGTTTTGAGACAGCTTTTATTCAGTAGATTTGATGTTTATGAGATGCCAAAACCACCTGTCATTTTGGGCCAGTACCTTTCAAAACAATTTGTCAATCCATTGAAAAAAGAAATCAAGCTAGCTATTCTTTGGAATTAAAAACTCCTTTCCTCCTCAACATACACGGGCTATAAGTGTCATAACAAATTTCTCCTGTGAACCCTAGCATCTGCAGAAGTTATACGATTAGAGAGCTAGAGTTGGAAGGAACTCAGAGGTCATTTAATCTCAATCCCTCATTACTAAGAAAGGAATTGAGGCCCAGAAAGGGGAAGTGACTTACCCAAAGTCACAAAGTACAAGAGGCAGAGCCAGATTTTGAAGGTAGGTCCTCTGATTTCGAATCTCTACACTCCTTTCACTGTTCCAACTTCCTCTCAGAATGGGAAGGCAAATATAAAGAGTGTTCATAAAATTCATAAAATCCCCCAATTGGGGATCCCTAGGGATCAGTTATTTTTCACTGCCTTTGTCATCCTCAGGTGGAAGCAGCAGTGGCTCCTCCCCAGTGACCTCCAATGGTGGGCCTCCCTCTCCTCTGAACTCCTTCCTTTCTCCACCTTGCTCACCACCAGCATTTCATCTATCATCCAGCACCCTCGGAATGCCCTGCCCAGAAACCTACTTACACAACTTCAGTTTGCCTCTTTGCTACAAGATTTGCCCAAGTAATTTTTTGAGAACACCACCTCTTGTGTTTCCCACTCCTGAAAAGCCTGGAAGCACCAATCCTCATTCTTTGCCTCCTTTCATGATGGAGGTGCCCATGTTATCTTCTCTGGGAATCTCCAATTTAAAAAATGGCAAAACTGAAGACTTAAGTGAGCAGTGTCTGCAAATGCCCCATCCTGCCAATCCAATGCTGTATGGGTTACACACACCTTCAAATATCTTCCCATCAACTCCTATTGCCCGAGAAGCCTTTGGTTGTTCTTTACATCCTTCCTATGGCTTTTATGGCTATAATTTCCCCATGCCATCCAGACTGATGAATGCAGCCAGCCATTTTCGAGTGAATCATGGCATCCCACCTTCCTATCGAGATGGCAGATGCAACCATTCTCACTGGCATCCAACAATTAACCACTGCCTCTAATGTAACTTTGCAAGTTCAGTTCTTATTCAAGAGGGCACTACCAACAAAAACTGGTAGAAAGGAGCTTGACACCTTCAGTGTCATACTCATCGGATGAGTATCTTGTACTTTACAGTAAACATCCCAAAGAAAGAAGATTTGAAGAAATAACACAGGATTTTCAAAGCTGACTTTAGGGGTAAAAGAACTCCTTTCTGTCCCCAGGACCTGAACTTTGAGTATTCCATCTATCCCCACTTACACTAGAACTGGACCTGCCTTTTGACATTTTGTTATGGCAAATTGTCTTCTTCCCCAAATGGATTAACTTCTCATGGTGTTCAGTACAGAGCAAAGACCTTTCCTGTGATGATCTCTTTGGCCATTCTGGAAGGGGATTCAAGTGTCCTTGCAAACCGTTCATTTGCACTCCACTGCTGAAGCCCTGCTAGCAACCTCAATGGGAATGGACAAATAAGGAAAAAAGGCTTTAGACTTTTCATGAAACTCTGTAGCTGCTCCCTTTAATTACCTTGATGATAAAATCTGAACATTTAATGCTGAAGGAAAGCAAGATAAATGAAAAGCAAAACCTTCTGAAACAGATCTGATGTCTGGTTTCCTTTTATTTGTTTGGGAATCATTCCGACATGAAGCCTGTTTACTTGTACCCTTAACTCACTTGCTATCTTAGACTCTTGCCAAAAGGAAAAAAAAAGAGGTGACTGTAGTTCTCCATGAAGAAGAATAAGAGAGTTTGACTGAAGGGAGGGGTCAAGACATTTGAATCCACAAATACGAAAATGGCATGAAATTGGTTGCATCTTACTTTCATGTGTAATTCATGGTGAAATAGACTAGATAAAAGTAATACTAAAAAAGAGTGTAAATAATATGTACTTGTCTTAAGCTTATAAATCTTGCATTTCCCCCTCATCGGATCTTAAAATACTTTTAATATACATATTGAAAGAAGTAGATGGATAATCTTATCAGAGGGATGTGAAGACAAATTCAATTTTGATTTCTCATGGCACTAGGTCTAGTCATTTTATTAAGGAGAGGTCCAGTACCTTGAAAGGGCCTGCTATAACATTGAATAATGCCTTCTCCTTCTATCTCCACCTCAACTCTCTCAGCAAATATGATCTAGAAAGACATTTTTGTTGTTTTTCAGTCATTTGAGTCGTACCCGACTCTTCATGACTCCATTTGGGTTTTTTTTTTGGCAGAGATACTGGTGTGCTTTGCCATTGCCTTCTCCAGCTCATTTTACAGATGAGAAAACAGAGGCAAACAGGGTGAAGTGACTTACCCAGGATCACAGCCAGCAAGTGTCTGAGGCCAGATTTGAACTCAGGAAGATGAGTCTTTCTGACTCCATGCCTGGTGCTCTATTCACCATACCATACCACCTATGCTACAACAGAGCCCAGGACCAGAAGCTGTTCAGACAGGCTTTGAGTATCCAGGGTTTAAAGTGTGGCAATACGTTTCTTTTCTGTGTACCCCCAGAGAGGGGGAGGTAGGGGCTAATTGTCAAATGAGGAAAATCTTGTGAATCCTTGATGCAGAGACAACCATGAGAGTACAATGACCCCGATCCCAAGGGATCACGTGTGAGACCGTCAGGCATCACTGAGAGGAGGTATTTATTTAACTGAAGGATGAACCAAACAATTCTGAAAAGCTCTGGCTTCCTTTCCAGGGGTGGGGGTGGGGAGGGGGAGGTGCTGCACAGTTTGAGAATGGCTCAGCTCACTGAGTTCAGCTACCCAGAGAAAACTTTTGCTAATTGGCTGCATCGAGACAATCAGGACGAGAAAAGGGCGGCATTGTCCAGCTTAAGGAAAGTACATTAACTTTTTATTTCTGGCATTCCATGATTTCAGTTATCATATCATAGGGCCATAGGATTTAGAATTGGCAAAGACTCAGATCTCATCTACTCTCACTTTATAGATAGGGAAAATGACACCCTAGGAAGGGAAGTAACCCAAATAAAGGCTTCACAGGAAGAGGATCACAGGAAGAGGACCTTGGGAGTTTGACAATACAACTTCTTGCCTCTGAGCAGGCATAAATTTAGCAGCTGCTCCAGTTCAAAAATGCCTTGTATATAGCAGGTGCATAATAAAGGCTTACTGATTCAAATTCTCTCTTCATGGTTTTTCCTGTCTCCCAACAAGGATTCATTCCTCCCTCTTCTTCTCCCTTCCAATCAATTGAGATATCAATGTATACTGCAGAAACAATGACTTCCTTTGGAATCAAGGACAATGTCATTGCCACAACAGATCCTGATCTTGTTTTGGAAATTCGGCATCCTGTTGACTTTCGCATCACAAACTATCAAATGTCTTACTCCAAATGGCAAAGCCAAAAAAATTGTTTAGCTTAACGTGTGATACTAGATTCAGGTGATGTCCTAATGAAGACCAACTGGGTCATCCCCTTTCTGATGTAGAAAAAAAATTTAAATACTGAAAATAATCATTCTCTCTCTCAAAGGAGTGTAGTTAACCCTCTTCCACCCTTCTGTTTAAACTACCTGCTTTATTCAGTTGAGCACATCACCAACATTCTCCTTCTGAAACTGATCTAAGGGACTTGATCAAAAGAAATCCAGGGCAGAAACATTTTCCTTTAGATCTATATTAACTCAGGAAGGGAGCCAGGAAATAAATACATGATTGTCTTTGGATACCTAACTTTCAGTCCAATTCAGATTTGTCATGAGACTAGTTAATGCATATGTATTAAAAGTCTCAAACATTGAGTGAGCTAGCTGAGCACTGACCCAAAGTGGCCAAAGCCTCTTTGAAAAGCTAAAATTTAAAGGCACCTCAAGACCACTAGCATGACTTCATTATGCATTAAGATAATTGTCTCAAAGCAGAGAGATACCTTCTTTCTTCATTGTTGAGAAGGTAGATGTTTAGAACACTCCCTTGATATTTGTCGAGGGTTGCATACATGGGTCCTGGAAAGGACATGACTTTATTCTTGTTTTATGGGACTGAAGCTGATTAGTAAGAACAGTTAGGATCTTTGAGTGATGAATCAATGGATCATGACCTCAATAATCAGAGTCCGACGTGCTGACAACTTGACAAGGTGCCAACAGTGGATACAGACAAGTGTCAGCAATGGGCACCATCAAAAGGTTGAGCTTTCCTCCCCTTTATTTATTTTAGGATCATTTACGGTGAGTATCAAGGGGGTAGCATATAGGGGAGCCTACACAAATCCATCAACTTATATTTTTATGGGTGCTACTGGTGAAATCTTATTTTATTTAAATATTTAATAAACAAATCTACAAACACTATATATGGAAAGTTAACTGCCTCAATATTAGTCATAGGCCTACACATGCAATTGTAATGAAGATACTAAACTGTTAAAGGGGTATTCTATCTTATCTCAATATACTCTCTGATAAATTCCAGATGCCATCTCAATAACAGAGCTATCTGTCTTTTGTTTGTTTAGAGAATTCACACCAGATCACTTTATTTCCTCCTCATTCTCTAAAAATGATGTGTCATAAAGACACTGACATCACATACTTATGTTCTCCATTGTGTGGGAAAAGCAGATCTACATAACACCTAACACAATAATAGCACACGTTTTACAGTGCTTTAGTGATCAAAACACTTTCCGTATATTATCTCTGTTGACACTCACAATAACCCTGGGAGATATTATTATCTCCATTTTATGGAAGACAAAACTGAGGCTCAGAAAGGCTCAGTAGCTTGTCCAGGGTCACACAGCTAGTAAATGTGTGATACAAGATTTAAAACTATGTCTTCTAGACTCCAAGTCCAGTGATGTCTCCACAAATCATGGTACCCTCCACTCATATATAATTACTACTATTACTACTACTACTACTACTACTACTACTACTACTACTACTACTACTACTACCACCACCATTATTACTACTACTACCACTACCACTATTATTACTACTACTACTACCACCACCACCACTACTACTACTACTACTACTACTACTACTACTACTAGTAATAGCTCATATTTTGTATGTACTTTTAGGTTTGCAAAATGCTTTACATGTGTTATTTCATTTGATCCTCACAATAATCCTGTGAGATAGGTGCTATTAGTATTTCCATTTTACATGTGAGGAAACTGAGGCAGACAGATGTTAAATGACTTACTAAAGATTAGACAGCTAGCAAGTGTCTGATGCAAGATTTGAATCCATGTCTTTCTGACTCCAAATCTTGTACTCTATCCAGCATACCATGCTGTCTGCAGCCTGCTTACACAAGCTTGTAAGCAGAGCTGTAAATAAGAATCCTGGCCCCTGGGGCAAAATTTAGCTGAATGGAGGAAATATGTGTAAGAAGGAACCATCTTTCAGAGAATTTAGCCTATGCCCTCACAGGAATTTCTTTTTTTTGGGGGGGGGGTAGTGGGTGGGGAGGGAAGAGTAAAGGAAGAAGGGAGGTGGGAGAGACAAGTCTAAGGGACTTGTCCCTCAGACAAAGTTACAAGGAGGTATAAGGATAAAGAGATTGCACATCTGCTCCCCTTATACCCTCACTTCTACAATCCTGGGACTTCAATCCTTTACCCTCTAAGAGGGCCCAACTTACCCCCTCCCCCTTCTCTACCTTCAAGCTCTACAGGGGTGAAAGCTGTCCCAGGACCACAAGGTAAAAGACCCGGAACTGACAATCTCCAGACCTCAATGAGGAGGAACCATGCCCTACTCCCAGAGATGCTGGCGCCTGAACAAAGCCCCCATGCCCACACCCTTGTTACAGCCCCACTTGTGAATGCTCACTCCCCCAGCCTATCTATTGGTGATTCAAGTGGACAGGATGGAAGATGAGGTTTCCCCTCCAATTTAGATATAAGAAGCTTTTGTGCTGAAAAGTCTCCCATTACCCAAGATAACAAGAATATCCTGAGACTCAGCAGCAGCTTCTCAGTTCGTTCACCAGAATCTAATATGTTTCTTGGAGCCATTTAAAAGAAACCAAATGTATAGTTCAGGCACTGGTGGCAGTCCCTTTGGATATAAGCACCTTGGTATACAGTTAATCTCCCAAAGTTTGAGCTGCAATTAGAAGATAATTTGCATCAAAAGTGTGTAAATAAACATGGATTGCATGACAGTATAAAGCAGAATGAATAGGTACACAGAGCATTTGAAACATATCCAGCATTAAAACTCTTTACATGTGTGGCAGACCCACTCTGACCACGCGGTTTCAATAAAGTATTGAAAGGAAAAAGACTCGTATCATTTCCTCTCCAAGTTTCAAATGTTCATGTTTACAAATTTGTGCTGCACATTAATATGTAAACATACATTATGGTGAGCAGATGGCTAGTGAATATTTATTGGATCTTGCTAGTTAGTTTGCATAATTTTTTTATCTATAAGAACAGAGATTTGCGTTGGCTTTAGCTCTATCAGTGCCTAAAGGTTGTGTGACATTTGAAGGGAAATCTTAATGGGAAAAAACCCTATGAAATCATACACTGTCATCCATCCTCTCCCTCCCCTGACAGCCAGCATTTGGGGCAAACGGTGCCATTCAGAGACAAGATTTATGATAATATACATCAAAAATATGGTGATCAAAACTAACCAACTCTGGCACTTATTTCCTGCCCCACCTTGGGCAAATCACTTAAAAGTTCCCCGGGCTTTTGTTTCCTTTTGGAAAATGAGGGAATTGGACCAGATGACCTGAGGTCTCTTTCAGCTCTAAATCTATTATCCTATTACATATATATTATATACACACATATGTATATTCATATGTATGTGTGTATATATACACAAATATATGCATATATATGTATATACACATATACAGAGAGAGAGAGAGAGAGAGAGAGAGAGAGAGAGAGAGAGAGAGAGAGAGAGAGGTAGTACTTCAGAGCTCTGGGTTTGGAATCAAGAAGACTCATCTTCCTGAGTTCAAATCTGGTCTCAGACACTTACTAGCTCTGTGACCCTGGGCAAGTCACTTAACCTTTATTGCCTTAGTTCCTCATCTGTAAAATGGGCTGGAGAAGGAAAGGGAAAATCTCTCTAGTATCTTTGCCAAGAAAATCCCAGATGGAGTCACAAAGAGTCAAACACAATGGAAACAACTGAATTATACTTGTACTTGCATGGGTGCTCTCTCTCTCTCTCTCTCTCTCTCTCACACACACACACACACACACACACACACACACACACACGCACGCACAAAATATCTATCTATCTATCTATATCTATCTATCTATGTCTCCCACACCTGGGACTTAGTGCATGTGGGGATGTCCAGGTATGGTAACTCTTAACCCATGCAAATCAGCATTTGGTCAGTATAGTTAGGTCCCAATTAGGGCAAATAATGAACACCATGAAGTGGTCACATTATTTGAATTCTAACTGCATATTTCTATAGGAATAGAACCAATCACCATATTTTACAGAATTACAACTTTAAATAGTATGAATTCAAATTATGTGCCACCACTTCACAGGATGAATTTTTCTCACTAATTGGGACTTAGCTGTAATTTATCATCTTACAGCAGCCTGGGGACACCGAGGGGTTAAATTACTTGCCCAGGGTCACACAGATCTAATTTGTTAGTCAGTCCTTGATCCCAGACCATACTGTTTGTTACCTACCATTTTATCTGTAGGAAATAGTACTATAATTAAAAAAAATTGCTAAAGCAAGAAAAGGACTAAATCCATAGATTCTATTGGGTAGCATTCAATGTCTTAAAATTGAAGGCACTTGGATAAAATAGACTATTCTGATTTCTCACTCCTTTCTAGCACCATTTTTGGATATTGGTATTTTCTCATTTTTAGCTTTAGGGACTTCAGCATTGTATTTGAGTAGGAGTTTTCCCTTGGCCTCTCTACCTCTTATATCCCTCAAAGATTTGATGCCCTTCAAGCCCATTGCAATCAAGTCTAGACAGTTTGGTTTTCTATTTTATTGAATTTCGTAAATGTCAGTGAAACGTCCCCCAAATACCAATGAAGAAATTGTCTTTAGAAAGAGATTGGTCTCAGAGTATCACTTTAGGAGGTAGCAGCAGGCTCCTTGACTAATGCCTAGATTCCTTGTTGGGTACTTGACACAAGAGTTCTGGGAATAAGGAATGGCCATGCCCGACCCACCGGAGCTGGGGAGGGGGTAGATTGTTTCAGAAGCTCATTTAATTACAGATCCAGCCACCAATAACCCATTTTCATGCGACAGCAATATGAAGGCAGCTTGCCTTCCTTTGTCAATAGGGACAGCATCGTTTTGTAGACTGGAGTTTGGATTTTTGGCCCTTGCTTACAGAGAGATTTCTGGGAGCCACATTCCCAGGCAGGAATATTAAAGAGGGGCAAATAAATATTAGAGGGGGCAAACATTATGTCTTAGCCTCAGGATGATTGGCAGCAATAGCTAATTTGCTATTACCAGTAAAATTAGAACCATCCTGTAGGTACAGCTTATGGGGCAGTGGCTCTAAGATCTTAGTCTTCTTTGTTCTCAGCCCTCTGAAGTGATTGAAAGTTGGGCTGAGACAAAGAAGGCACCTGGCATGGGAGTAAGACATGAGTTAAAGGCATCTAGTGCTTAGAAAGACCAAAGGTTTGTAGATTTAATCAGCCAGGAACCCTTGTATTCTAAACCCCTTGCTCATTCTAAGTGGGTAAGACACTCCCAATCTGCCATCCTTTCCTCTGGGGACATGTTATTTTGTAACATCTAGACCCTCAAATCTATGTTCATTTGGACTCAGTTTCCCCTGGGCACACATAAGGGCAGAAATGCCCAGTTGTGATTTACATGGGACTTCTCACTTTTGACTGGGATGAGAGGAGTCGAGGTCAAAACTCATCCAGTTGCCAATGCCTGGGGTTAGGGGGTTTTAGTGACTTGTCCCAGCAAGGTTCTGAGACTGATGAGATGTCACTGTTCATATTTGTGTTTCCAGCAGAGTGGGAGCTCATCAGCACAGGAGTTATATCACTGTAACCCGGAAGCATTTTCATGAGTCAGAGGATTCTAGATTTCAAACTAGAAGGATCCTTGGAGTCCAGGCCTCTCATTTTACAAAAGAGGAAACTGACGCTCAGGGAGGTTATGTGACTTGTTCAGGGTCACACAGATATTCTTTGTTTGAGGAAGGATTTGAATTCATGTCTTTTTGACACCAACTCTAGTACTCTGTCCAAGGCACCACCTTTCGCCTATACAGTTAGCTCTGTGTTCATATCAGTCTGAAACACACTCAGTGAATTCCCTGATCACATGAAGTACTCGATATCTAATCACCAATTACCCTAAAGTAGTTCCCTGGAAATCCCATTACTGTTATTTCATGTATGCCTTTTTCTTTAATCAAAAAGACCCAACTCTCCAATAGCCTTAGTGCCATGATGAGAACTGAACATCCTGAAATCCTATTCCTTGTGAAAATGGAAATAAGTGAGAAGAAACAAACAAATGGGAATCCATTCTCCAGTCACTCTGAGAGGGGTCATCCTGATCTCAAAGATCTTTACGGATGAGGAACTTGCTACCTTCAGAAGTCGACCATTTCCCATTTAATAGCAGCTGAAACCACTTGGTAAGAACAGAACAAGTTAACAGCCTCTTCCACACTGCAGATAGCCCTCATCCCCAGTCTTCTCTCAAACACTCCCAGTGTGTTTCTTTGATTAGGTGCTAGGAGGCATCTCCTGCATCCCGCCTGTAACTCAGTCAGTCAGAGATTCACTGTTAGGCTTCTGACCCTTTCTTGACTACACTCAACACCCATGGGTCCCACTATGAGTGGGCAGGTTTGCTGCAGGTCAGAGACCAAACAGCTGGAGCCAGATGGCAGTGGGCCTGAAATGCTAACCTCAGGTGTAGTGAAGGGTGGGGGTGGGGTAGTGTTGGGGAGCACGGATGACTTTTATATGAGACTGACAGGCTGAAAGTGCTGCTTTAGGAAGATGTGGGAGGCAAGGGGATGACTTAGGGAAATAGTCCATTCACAAAAATTGAGATAGAACCCACTTTATGGTGATGAAATACCAAATTTATTTTTTTCCATTAAAAAATAAACCTAGCTCTTGTTTTTCTTCAGTTGCAACATTAGGACACAATTCATAGCTGGAAGGGACCTCAGAGACCATGTGCAGTCTAAGTCTCTCATTTTACAAATGAGAGAACCAAGGCACACTTA
Organism: Gymnobelideus leadbeateri; assembly: GCA_011680675.1. Taxonomy (NCBI): domain Eukaryota; kingdom Metazoa; phylum Chordata; class Mammalia; order Diprotodontia; family Petauridae; genus Gymnobelideus; species Gymnobelideus leadbeateri. The sequence goes on along the minus strand of WOXC01005395.1, from coordinate 395,989 downwards.
CTCAGTGAGCGAAGCAAGATCTGAGATGCAGTGATGGACTGGAGTCAGCAAGCCTGGGGTTCAGATCCCTCCCTATCAGGCTCTTGCTAGCTGTTTGACCATGGACAAGTCACTGAAGCTCTCCATATGGAAAGGGAGGGGTTGGCCTCTTAAGGTCTCTTCCACCTCAAAATCCACAATGCTATAAATTGGACAGATCCTATAATTTGGACAAAAAAGAAAATCCAGTGCTTTCCCTGCTCTCCCACAGTGATCATTTTTTTCCCTTTCACCTCCTTCCTGGGTCATACTACCCTCCCCGCCTAGACTCTGGTCTAGGTGAGTCTAAGTGTGTTCTCCAGAAACGTTCATTTCCATCCTTACATTTCAAGATGATCCCTTCTTTCATCCCCCACCCCAATTATCGAGGGAGTGAGGAGGTCAACGTTGCCCATTTCAGAAAACAGCCTTAGGTTTCCCTCCCTGCTCCCCCCCTCAAACACACATACAAAGAGCAGACTAATTTGTCTGAACTCCAAAGCCAAGTATCTTTAGCTCCATTTCAAGAAAAGAAACCATTCCATTTTTTCTTGTGGTGTATTTGGATTTAAGGAGACTTAAAGAGTTTGTCAATGTTGTCGTTTTTCATTCCTTCTTGGCCTTGGTGAATCCAAGGGATGGAATTCTACCAAGGATTCTCTTTTTCTTCCTCACACTCTTTGCCCCTCTCTGGTAGGATGAGGGCATGAGCTACAACAATTTCCTCAGTGTCTAACTTGGCAGCTGTAAGCACTTAGCAGCTAATCAGACCAATTCAGCTCACCTGTGTGAGTGATTCCCTGACAGCTCCATCTGCTTTGAATCAGGCCTGGCCTGGCTTGGGGGTGCTGGCTGGGGGCAGCGGGGAGCATAAAAGGCTTAAAACTAAAAAGAGAAGAAACCGGAATGAAGTTGCAAGATTATTTTTAGCTATTTTGAGGGTGACTCGAGTATGGCACATTTAAGAAGTGTTCTGACTTTGAGGCACATTTCTTCCCAATTGCTATTTTCACATTCAACTTTAAAAAGTGAGAGGATGGACACAGTGTAATTGGCTGTGGGATGTGATATAGGAGACAAAGCCATACATAAGAGAAGGCCATTGTCCTTGTGAGAATAGGATAATCATGGCGGCCACCTCAGGGAAATAGTAAATAAATGCTTTCTGCCTCAGTTTCTTCATCTGTCAAATGAAGTTAATAATTCTTCACACAACCTAAATGGCCTAGTGCAGGGTGGAGAACCTGCATCCCCATGGCTACATGTGGTCCTCAAGTATGGCCCTTTGACTGAGTCCAAGTTTTAAAGAACAAATTCTTTTATTAAAGGGATTTGTTCTATGAAGTTAGGATTCAGTTAAAGAGCCATACTTGAGGACCTAGAGGGCCACATATGGCCTTGAGGCTGCAGGTTCCCTATCCCTGGTAGTGGCTAATAAAGTGCTAGACTTGGAGTCAGGAAGACCTGAATTCAAATACTAGCTCTGTGATCCAGAAAAAGTCACCTAGCGTCTTTTGGCTTTAGTTTTCTCATCTGAAGTACTTTGAGAACCTTAGCATGCTAACCTTAACGTGCTAGCTAATCTTATTACCTACTTCATAAGGCTGTTAGGAGAAAAGTGCCTTATAAAGTATTATAGTAATAGATTGGGGCTCAGGAGAGTTTTGTGGACTGGATCTGGAGCTGGAAGGATCTGAAACATCAGACACCATCTAGTCCAATCTCCTTGTTTTATAGAGGAGGAAACTGAGGCCCAGAAGAGTCCACATGTCTTGCCCAAGGTCAACCAGGTAGTCAGTGACAGAGGAAAACATGGGTTTCCCAGGTTGGAGTTCTCTACTCTGCCATCTCCTAACTTCGAGATCCTGGATAAGTCCCTTTTCCTCCCTGAACCTTACTTATCCTTTCTGTAAAATGAGAACAATAATAATCTATGGGCTCTTTCCTTCCTTCCCTCACTGAGTAGTTGTTAGGAGGAAGGATGATACCTGGCTCTGAGATTTCATTGGAATAGGGAACTCCCAGGTGATGAAATTCCCTCTACCAACATAGGATGGCACTTTCAAAAACTCTCTCGAGCAGTAGTAACTATACATAAGGATCCCTGGAAGCTGCGTATTGATTGAGAAAACCACATATTAACATTACCTATGTTCAATTGTATTTTTATTTATTTTGTTAAATGTTTCCCAGTTTTATTTTCATCTGGTCTGGTCCATTCCAGAGCATTGTAGCCTGAATATGCAGTCTCCTGGCTGCATATTTGCACCTCTGGCCTAGAGAACTGAGGGAGTGAGTGATTTGCTCAGGTTAACATAGCCAATACATTTCAAAGGTGGGACTTGAACTCGGGTCCTCAAGGATAGCTCACTATCCACTATGGCAGTCAAGAAGTACTGACATGTCCACATGAGCCCAGTACAGTGGTGAGTTCTGTGAAGAGTATGAAAGAAATATGAAACTTTGGTACTGGGAGAGCCCTTGGAGACCATCTAGTCTAATCCTTTCATTTTATAGAGGAGAAAAATGACGCCCAGAGTGGGGACGGGATATGTTCAGGATCCCATAGGTGGCAGGCAGAGTCAGGATCTGAAGCCACATTCTTGACATGTTCCTGCCTCTCCACATCTCCAGCAGAAGGGCGCCACATCACTAGGAAGCTCCTGTGAAGGGCACATAAGCACACAGCTGCGCAGCCGTGAGGAAGGGGACTGCGTTTTAATGCTTGCTTTTCTCAGAGCAGCTTAATGACCTTTCTAGCCATTTGTTCCATTCCTGTCTCCCACTGTCAAGTAAGGAGCTCAATGGGGGTAGCTATTGACAGATGAACCATGGGATTATAGATCTAGAGCAAAAAGGAACCTGGAAGTCAGCTAGTCCTCATTTCACAGGTGAGGAAATTGTACTCAGAGGGTACATGTGACGGAGCTGGGATTCAAACTCAGGTCTTCTGGCTCCAGTACTCTGGACAGTGCTATGCTACCTTAAGTTTTGCCTCCGGTCCCCAACGTCAAGGACAGAACTGGGACTACATTGGAAGTCTTTCCGTATAAATTAGGAGCAGGAGTACCCCTTAAAATGCATGGCCAAAGACTCGATAACAACATGCATCAAAAACATATGCTTCACCCTAAACCATCTACTGAGGCCTACACTTTGTTTTCCCCTTTACTAGAGTCTTTCTGAAGTTTTTTCAGGCACCGGGAGTGGAGGGAACGGACAAATGCCTGCCATCTATGCCAGAACAAAGGCTCCTTAGCATGCCCGTTAATAGTCCAGCTGCCTTAGGTTGTTATATGCTAACTTTGCAATTTGGAAGGGATCTCGGGGACCAAAAAGAAGGATAAACTGAGCTGAGAGAAGGGAAGGGACTCAGCTACCATCACAATGCCAGATATCTCTTAATTCTCTAATAGAGAATCTTTTAGAGGCACTCCTTCTCCAGGTCCATGATACTACAATTGGCCATGTGGGTCACCTTCAAACCTGTAGGAAAGTCACTTGACAAGGAAAATTGTTTGGTGAAATGGCAAAATGCCTCTCCTCCTTTTCTAGGTGAAAAGTTATACATCTTAAAAGGCAGGACTCCATTTTGAGCTATTAAAGGGCAGCCGTTGGCACCTGTTTCACTATGACATTAGGTCAAGGCATTTTACTTGCAAAGGCATAAATTGTCCAGAGGCATCATGTTGCCACGGCAACGGTTTTACCCAAACAAAGGATTCTCCCCTCCTCCTGCCCAGTACACCCACCAGAAAACCTCATTTCAATGACCCCTGAAATAGGAAAATAAGAATAATTGGTCCATGTCACCTTCCAGAAGGCCACTGTTACAAGGAAGGATGATGGAAGGTACTTTAAAGATCACCTGCTCCAATATCCTTCATCCGACAGAGGAGAAAACCATATCCCTGGAGAAAGAGAGAGGCATGGTGGAAAGGGTGTTGGCTCTGGGAACAGAAGACCTTTGTGACCTTGGCCAACTATTTTCCCTTCCTGTGACTTGGTTTATTTTTCTGTGAAATGAGGGGTTTGGGCTTGAACCTAGTCTGGCATTCTGGCCAGGGATTAATGTGACAAGCCAAGGACTATTTGGACTTCTCATATTCACTTCTCTTTGCCTCTCAAGAATTGTGATGATACGGTGCCAGGACAAGAGTCAGGATTGGGTGGCTAGGTGGCTCAGTGAATAGAGCACCAGCCCTGAAGTCCTGAGTTCAAATCCAGCCTCTGACACTTGACACTTAACTAGCTGTGTGACCTTGGGCAAGTCATTAACTCCAATTGCTTTGCTTTCCCCCCTTCAAAAAAAATAACAAATCCTCAAGGGAGGGGGGAGTTGAGGGAGGGGGAGAAAATTAGAACTCAAAAACTTGTGGAACTGAATGTTGTAAATGAAAAGTAAATGAATAAATTTAAAATGTAAAAAAAGAAAGAGTCAGGATGACTGGTGATGGCCCAAGATGCAATGCATGACTTTGTCATCTTTCACGTCTGACCAAGCTCTAAGTGGTGTCTTGGCCATTGGAACACATGGTTCTCATCTGCCCATTCAGCCGTAGAAGTCTTCACATGCTTAAGGTAGACACACCTCCAACTCATGGACCAGTCTGGGGCCTGTTGGTTACCCTCAGCCTGGTTTAGCCAGTCTGTGGAGATGCATGCTACAGCTTCTTAGAGCCACGGGTGAGAGTTGCATGAGTCAAGTAGACACCAAAGGTGAAGGAGCAGCCCTGAAAAGGGCTTGACAAGCTCTCATAGCAGTGGCACTAGTCTTCCTGAACACCCCATATACTCTAGTAGAGAAGTGGCATATATTCATAGAATTTAGAGTTGGGAGGGACCTTGGAAGTTATGTAGTTGGAGCCTTTAATTTTACAGATGAGGAAACCAAGACCCTACGAGGCTAAGTGGTTTGCCCAAGATAACAGTGGGAGCTAGTGAGGGGACCAGGAATAGAACTCAGGTCCTCTGATGCCTAGCCCAAAGGCTACTAGAAAAGCCAGTTCTGATCACAGCATCTCTTGAATAATAATTAGGGCTAATGGCCTCATTTTACAGAAGAGGAAACTTACAGAAGGGGAAAGAACTTGACTTCAAGTTCACACAGCTAGCAAGTGGGAAAATGCTTCATATTTCCTAAGAAATGCAATTCTTATAGTAATATGTCATGTAGAGTAAATTCTGAGGGAAAGTGGGAGGGCAGTGGGGAGAGGTGAAGGACACCTGGATACTTTCCCCTACTGATTGAATCAAATATTCAGACAAGGCAATTAAATTCTAAAAAAAAGTCATTTCTACTGATAAAAATGAGAGTAGCTCTATGGAAATGTTTTGCATAACTGCACGTGTATAAACTATATTGAATTGCTTTGTCTTCCCAGTGGGGGTGGGTGAAGAGGGAAGAAGGGAGAGAATCTGGAACTCAGAGTTTTAAAAACAAATGTTAAAAAATTGTTTTTACATGCAACTGGGAAATAAGATATACAGGCAATGGGGTATAGAAACCATCTTGCCCTACAAGAAAGTAAGGAGAAAGGTGGGGGGGTGAATAAGAGAGGGCAGACTGGAGGAAGGGGTAATCAGTATGCTTGCCATCTTGGGGTGGGGGTTAGGGGAGAGATGGGGAGAAAATTTGGAACTCAAAATCTTGTGGAAATGAATGTTGAAAACTAAAAATAAATAAATAAATTCTGGAAAATAAGAATAGCTATAAAGTGTTATACTATCTAAAAAGTAAACACACACACATTTCCAACTGGAGTGAGGGCTTTATCATCTTTAGCCTGGTTCAGCCCATGGCAAAACTATGAAGAAAGTGAAGTTCATCTTGGGGTTTCCCCTATTTCTTAGTACCCCATTCTCCTTTGGTTTCATTGACATTGCTCTCTCTTGGTTCTACCTTCCTGACTATTCCTTCTCAGTCTTCTCTGTTGCTGCCCCATTGTCCTCTCCCCCCAAGCATAAGTGACCTCCTCTCCCCACCAAGGCTCAGTTCTTTGCCCTTGTCTCCTCTCTCTCTTGGTGATTTCAACCATAACTCAGAGTTCAACCTCGGGGCAGGCAACTAACTGATATATGTTTAGCCCTGGATTCTCCCTGAATGCCAGTTCTGTGCCTCCAGCTTCCCAGTAGTCATCTCTAACACAATGTCCAGCCACTATCTCTAAATCAAGTCTTGGACTGAACTCATCTTCTTCCCTATAAAACTGACCCTTTTCTCCAAGTTTCTGTATCTCTTTTGATGGTACCACCATCTTTTCTGTCACTCTGGCCCCAAACCTGAGAGTCCTCTTGGTTCTTTCTTCTTCCTTGCCTTCCATATCCAGCCAATGGCCAACTTGGTTACTTCTGCAACATCTCTCTCAACTACTCACTCTTCCATTCCCACTCTCTCCAGCCTACCTGTGGCTCTCACTGCCTCTCCCCGGCATGTTTTACTAGCCTCCTGATCCATATTCCTGTCTCTATTCTCACCCTTATCCATTCCATCCTCCACATAGCTGCCAAAGTATTCTTCCTAATACAAGGCACTCAAGGACCTTCTGTGGCATTCTGTTACCTATAGGTTGACACAAAGTTTGGCATTCAAGGCTCTCCACAATCTGATTCTAATTTACCTTTTTATAGTGAAAAGAGCACTTGATCTAGTGTCAGAGGGTTTGGGTTCAAACTCTGCCTACTTACTACCTGTGTGACCTTGGACAAGACAAATAACTTCTCTGGAAATTAATTGTTTCATCTGTAAAATGAGTAAGTTGGAGTAAATAATCTTAAAGGTCCTTTTTTAGAGGCTCTTCCATTCCCCACACTATGCTCCAGTCAAACAACTGCTAGCCCTTCCCTCATCTTGCCTGGCCTCTCCTCTGTGTATTGGTACAGGTGATGAAAATCTCTACTCATTGAAAGAGTTTTTGTTTCTTCAAGACCCAGCTCAAGTGGCATCTCTTCTGTGAAACCTTCCTTTATCCTGCCAGTTATCCAGGGTCATCTGCACTCATATCTTGCCACTGGACCCAGATTACCCCAGGGGAGAGAGTTAGCACAGTCCTCTCTCACTTAAATCCAATTCACTTGCAAGTTTTGGCATCACCTCCCTGGTGTTCTCTTGGAGAACAAAGGACAAACAACAACAACAACAACAAAAACAGCATATCTTTCCAGTTTTAAGTGATCCCTCCCTTCTCTAACTATTTTTTTTAGAGCAATTGGGGTTAAGTAACTTGCTCAAGGTTACACGGCTAGTCATTATTTGTGTGGGGGTGCTCATTTTCTGAGGCCAGATTCGATCTTGGGTCATCCCAACTCCGAGGCCGGCGCTCTTACTCACTGCGCCACCTAGCTGCCCCGGTTCTCTAACTATTTAAAGCCTTTCTGGTCTTTCCTATAGCAGGATGGTAGAGTGGATAGAGATAGCAAGACATGTGTGTTCAAATTCTGCCTATGGTACATCCTGACTGTGTGATTCTAGACAAGTCCCTTAACTCTCAGTGCTTTAGGTAACTGGAAGACCATACATTGCAAAATGGGTTATCTCAGCAAATTGCCACACTGAGAATTCCCCATCCAGATGAAATCACAGGTCTTAAGCACATTCTGGCTTCACATCCCACCTATCTCTTCCAGGAAGTCCTCCCTAATGCCCAAGTGGGTGGCAATGACCTTCGCCCTTGGAGCTCACACTTCACAACTCATACCTACTGCAGTTATCCATGCTCATGTCTCACCTGTCTCCTAAACTGTTAGCCCCCCTTGAAGGTAGAGGGTGACTTACCCAAACTTTGTCCCTCCCCAACCCCCAGCACAGTGCTCTTACTAGGCAGGCATTTAATAACTGTGCTAAATGAATGAATGTCTTATAGGACTTTACGTCCCAGCCCATTTTCCATTAGATTGTAAGCTGTGGGCAGGGATAATGCATTGTATCATGTTGGTATCTCTTTTAACTCTTTTTTTTGCCTTTTGGAGGGCAATTGGGGTTAAGTAACTTGCCCAAGGTCACACGGCTAGGTTTTTGTTTGTGTGTGCATTAAGTGTCTAAGGTCGGATCCGAACTCAGGTCCTTCTGACTCCAGGGCCGCCGCTCTACTCACTGTGCCACCTAGCTGCCCCAACTCTTTTATTTTTTTTTTAAAGCAATTGGGGTTAAGTAACTTGCCCAAAGTTACATGGCTAATTATTTTTGTGTGGGTGTTAAGTATCTGAGGCCAGAACCGATCTCGGGTCCTCCCGAGTCGGCGCTCTTACTCACTGTGCCACCTAGCCGCCCCTCTCTCAACTCTTAGCACAGTGTCTTGTACATTATAGACACTTAAGAAATGTTTCTTGAATCCAAGCCTGTGCATGTCTATGCTTCAAGAATTTGTCACTCCATACCCTCAATGAGAAAGATCACAGCCCACTCTACATGGGAGGAGATAGCTCTTGAGAGTAGCCTTGATCTCAAAATTTAGCACCCAGTCAACCTGGTAGGAGGCTTCTCTGACCTTACCTAGTATGCTCTGTGGCTGGAGGGCACTATAGGAAAGAGCAGAGAGGCTTTAAATGGTTAGAGAGGGGAAGGATCACTTCTAATTGGCAGGATATGTTGTTGTTGATGTTGCTTGTCCTTTGTTCTCAAAGAGGACCATGACATCAGGGAGGTGATTCCATGACTTCCAAGTGAATTGGATTTAAGTGAGGCAGGGCTGTGCAAAGTCACCAGCTTCACTCTCTCCCCCAGAGTCATCTGGGTCCAGTGGCAAGATATAGATCAGAATGACTGGAGATGGCCCTGGACAACTGGCAGGCAGGCATGCTCTCATCAGACCAGTACCTCTGGCTTTTCCCACTTGGTGGGACCTGTCAGACCCTGCACTTGATTGGCAGAGCCTTCCAGAAACAGGGTCATCTCTAAGTCATGCTGAGTCATTGGTCAGAGGAGGTATTCAGTGCTAATCTAATTATCACCAAATGAAAGGACCTGGTTGAGTCCAACTCTAATCTTGAGTCCCTTTTACTGCTGCAGAGACTTGGTCCAACCAGTATCAGGCCCACCGCTGCTTTTCTTCCCACTATTGTCTCCTTCAAATAGAATACACCTGCATTACAAACTCATAAAGACATTCGTTCCCCTGTTGGCCTGTAGCACAATGATAGATTTGGCATTTGGCTCTGCTTTTCTATGATTTGCTCCAGTGCGCACATCATGTTATGATTTGTTGCCTGGGATTGATTAAAAAAAGGTCTTTTGATCAGTGTAACTGGCTGAAACAGTTGTTTATTGCTGGACAAATCTTCAAGCACAAGCGGTCAGGGTTGGGGGTGTGTGTGTGTGGGTGTGTGTGTGTGTGTGTGTGTGTGTGTGTGTGTGTGTGTGTTTGGTCTAGCCTGTTTTTGTCATAATTGGTGAGTTCATTCATGAGGGAGTGTGTGAAAATGTTCAGATTGCCCTCGGCATGAGAATATTTGCTGCCACCACTACTCACCCCTCACTCACTCATCATAGCAAAACCGTCACCCTGTGTGAGTGGACAGAACCCTTTAGAACCCAGATGGAACCAGCCAACTGTAGTCCAATAGCTGCCAAGTCCAAATTCTTCCTAGCCCCCTCCCTGGAACCAACCTGTGGATACCAGGTCATCATTCTCTCTACTTAAGGTCAGACTTGCCTTCTCAGAGGAAAAGACACAAATAATCATAGCCTCACTGTGGACACAAAATCTCCTTGTCGCTTCACAAAGCCTGCCCAGGTACCTTGGTAAGTGATACCATGGCATTAAGCCATAAGCTTCCTCTGGGGGAGGGAGAGTCTAGAGATAGCAAGGACTGGCCTTGTGCCTAGAGCACAGCAGAAAACTCATACAATACTGGAGGGGGGATGTCTTCAGGTTTTTTTTTTTTAAAGCAATTGGGGTTAAGTAACTTGCTCAAGGTTACAAGGCTAGTCATTATTTATGCGTGGGTGCTCATTTTCTGAGGCCGAATCTGATCTCAGGTCATCCCAACTCCGAGGCTGGCGCTCTTACTCACTGCGCCACCTAGCCGCCCCTTTAGGGCAATTGGGGTTAAGTAACTTGCCCAAGGTCACACGGCTAGGTTTTTGTTTGTGTGGATTAAGTGTCGGAGGCCGGCTCAGAACTCAGGTCCTTCTGACTCCAGGGCCGGCGCTCTATTCACTGCGCCACCTAGCCGCCCCTATGTCTTCAGGTTTTGATGTTGGTCTCCAAAGACAGTACAAGCATCTAACAGCTAATGGAAACACCCAAATAAATACCAGGTAGCAACTTTTCACAGAACATGGTTCATGACCCCAAAGCCACCTTCTTTCCTTTATTATAAAGCGCTTTAGATCATGACCATGACTATTAATTGTGCTTAAAACTGACTTGGTGGTTACAACGGAGGTGGGGTTTGCAGGCAATGTTTCCTTTTATGGTTTCTTCTCATCTCCCCAAAAGAAAAACAAAATGGATCCCCTTTTACAAAATCAGTATTTTGTGTCTTAAAAAAAATCCGAATAGTGCATGCTTGAGATTTGTCTTGATTTAAAAATATAAAATGTCAGAAAAAGGCATCTTTTGGTGTTTTACAATTGGATGCCAACATTATCTTGTTACACACTGGAGGTTCAAATAACACACATTTGTTATTCTGGTTTAATTCTTATTTCTTGAAGGCCTTTTTTATAGATTTTTGAAATCTGCATGACTATTTGTTCATAAAAACCCTTTTTTTTGCTCTTAGCCAGGTTGTAAGGGAAAACCAGCAACCCTGGCTCCATGGGCTTGACAGCCTAGCTCTGAAGGCTCCAGTCAGCACACTACGACAGCTGCGACCAATAACGGCACTGTCTTTATTATTCTCCACTGATATGAAATTAAAATGAACTGGAAATGTTTATTCCATAAATGGCGGGGTAGCACATTTACTAGCTAATCAAAGCTAAGGGCTTACTGGAGAGAGAGAGCTTTCTTGTCCAGCCCTGGTGAGTGGTAACCTAATAGCAAACTTTCCCCATTGGGCAAAACTGGCCAGCTTGGCAAAAGAGTCCAAGGCAGAGCAATATCTTCATTAGGGGAAATTCTTTTCTTCTCCCCATTCCCAGGTGTCTCAAGAAGCAAGGCTCCAGCTCATGTGGAAAATCAGTTAGCCACGTTCCTATGGTTGTGTCTGCAGAAGCAGGTCCTTCTGTGGTAGAAACTTTTGGATAAAACTATTTGAATTGTTATTGACTTCCTTTTCAAAATCCCCCTGGACGCCATTTAAAAGCTGAAGTAGTCACTTCTTGGTCATTCTGTTGGTGTTCCTTCCCTCCCTTTCTTCCCCATGGAATCCCATTGATGTATCCCCCACCCCCAACACACACACACACACACACACACACACACACACACACACACACACACACACACATTCCTGGGGCTCTTTTGCACCAATCGATAAATGGGCCTCAATCCAATTATGGCAGGTTGTGATTTCTGCAGTGGCTGAGTGCCCTCTCCTAACATGTATTTTCCTTGAAATCAGATACTCCTCCTCAACAGACACATGCCAATCACTGCAGCCACATGAGGAAATACCATAACTACATAAAGACGACTTGCTGACATGTGCCTGCAAATTGATCTTCAAGATGTACAATGGCCTTGGGGGGGGGGGGGTTTGAGGTGGGGGAAGGGGCACCATCTGGTGGGAAAGGGAGAATTGCAGGAGCTTCAACTGTCCTTTATTCAATTTCAAACAACAATCTCCCAACAATTTAAAACTGCTCAGGTAGAGAGAAGCCCAGATCTGAGACAGGCCAACTTTGCTTCAATCTGTGTCGCTCTCTTGGGGTGAGGTGCAACTCTGAGGACTGATTCTGAGCAGATCTAGACAGCAACACAGACAGTCAAGTGTGGGATTAACAGTAGGATATGAGAGCTGGCTAAAAATGGTGGAAGACGGGCAGGGACCCATGCACAGCCACTAAGTGCTAGTGGGGACAACAAGACTGGGACATGAAGGGAAATGTTTCTTGCAGGGCACCATTGTGTGCCCACGAGAAAAGAGAGCTCTGGAAAAATTTGTCCTTGGTTAAATTCTTAATATACCGAAAATCATTCTTACAGTATACAGATTAGGGCATTGTTGGAGAGGAGTGAGTTCCCAAGTTTTCAGCAGATGGGCAATGATTCATGGAAGAAGCCAATGTGGAGAAGGAGGTGACAAGACCAATTGTTTTCAAGAAGCTTCAGTGGCTCCCTATTACTCCTCATCTTGGCATTGAAGGCCCTCTACAATCTGGTTCCAAATGACCATTTCAGCCAAACTGGAGTACTAGCTGACGAAATCTTGGGCTCTCCCAGGTGAAATCACAGATGCATAATTTAAGTACATTCTGACTTCAAAGCCCAACTCAAGTCCTACCCCCTAGATGGGGGTCAATGACCTTCACCTTTGGACCTCACACAGGACTTTGTTTTGCATTTGTACCAGAGGAAGTTAGGTGGTACATTAGATAGAGGGCTGGGCCTGGGCTTAGTAATACTTGTGTTCAAATACAGTCTCAAACACTTATTGTTGTTGTGACCTTGGACTTGTCATTTAACTTCTGTCTGCTTTGGTTTCCTCAACTGCAAAATGGAGTAATAATAGAACCTACCTAACAGTGTTGTTGTGAATCTCAAATGAGATAATATTTGTAAAAAAAAGTGCTTGACACAGTGCCTGGCACATAGTAGGCCCTTAAGAAATGCATACTCTCTCCCCTCCCTCCCCCTCTTACCTCTGTGTAGTCCCTCCTGATCTCCAGCCAGGGAGTCATCTTCTCCAAGAAGACTTTCCTGATCTCTCTATTGCTCTGACTGACATGCTAATTTTTAGGGAAGATGTCACATGTCCCCCATTAGGCACTATCGAAATTCCAATTATGAAGATGATGATGATGATGGTGGTGCAAAGAGGAAAATAGAGATGATCCAACAAAGAGAGCTGTCCCCAAATTCAATAGGCTGCCTAAGGAAGGTCTCCCTCACTGGAAGGCTTCAAGCAGGGAGACTGGATGCTTAAATTTTTGTTAAGGGATTCTTCTCCAGGTAAGTAGAGGTAAAGTATTATAGCTAGAGTCAGAAAAGAGATTGGTTCAAACCCTGCCTCAATACTTAGCAAATCACTAACTTCACCTTACACAGGCCTCTGTAAAATGGGCATAATATCTCTACTCACTTCATAGGATCGTTGTAAGAATCCAATGAAATTTGCCAGGAAACTGGTATTGACAATAAAAAAGGAAGTTCATTTGAGAGGGATTATGGGAAGACAAGCTATAAATTGCTCTACCTGTTCTGGAAAAAAATAATTGGAACGATGTGAGAAAAACCACTAAATTATTCATACCATTGACCTAGTAATCCCATTACCGGGCATATACCCCAAGGAGATCAGAGGTAGAAGGGGAGCTACCTCATCCTCCAGAAAGTCTTTCCTGATCTCCCAGATAAAAGCAGTATCTCCCACTAGAAATGTTCCTAGAGCATTTGATGTGGATTTCACCTTTATATTTGTCACATCCCATTGTTCTAGGATATTTCTCTGTGTATATGGCACATTCCCACATTAAATTGTAAGCTTCTTAAGGGAATTTTTTTAATCCTAAGAACCAAGCCCAGTATAGGTTGAATTGAATAGAATCAAGAGATAAAACACTCAAAGGAACATTGATTTATAATTGGGAAGGATCTGAGATATCAACTTGTCCAAGTTACTTCCCAGGACTGAGGCCCTGAAAGGAGCAGGGACTTATCTCAGGTCACCTGGGAGGCAGAGTGGGGATTCCAGTCATGGTATGCTGACTCCAAATCTGATTCTCTTTCTGTTGTGCCCCACTACCCCATTCCGTCCCTAACACCTGAAGGTGAAGCAGTTTGAAGGCTATCTTCTTTCTGGAAAACAAGGACCCAGAGAGGGCTATTAGCTGGGGAGAACAGAGAAGACTGGAATGGCAGGGCAAGGGGATCTTGATGCACTTGTGTGACATCAAAGTTCTACTGACACTTGTGCATCAGTAAATTTGGCTAAAGATACAGAAGAAACTTCTGGAGCAAAGTTCTTCAGAGTACAGAACAAGTTTGTGCTGGGCCTTTTCTGCCAGTGTATGATAGTCACAGTTGCCAAGGAAGGAGGCAAACTCTCTTGGCATAAAACTGGTGATCATAAACCTAAGCACTGACATCCACCCTTTCCTTGGATGATGCCTCATGTTGACTCAGAGATGGGAACATTATTATACAGCTGTACGTGGCTGGTGGCACAATGGATGGGGCACTGGACTTGGAGTCAAGAAGACCTGAGTTCAAATCCTGTCTTAAAACACTTTCTAGCTGTGTGACCCTGAGTAAGTCACTTAACCTCTTTCTGCTTCCTCATTTATGAAGTGGGGATGCAAATAATACCTACCTCATTGGGTTATTATGAAGATCAAATGAGATGTCTATAAAGTGCTTTGCAAACTTTAAAGCATTATATAGTGATTATTACTGTTATTATATAGCTTGAAATCCTCTAATGATTTTGTTCCTCTGCAAGAAAAGTGACTGAGACTGAGGTACCCCCTGTAATTGAGGGTCTTATACCATATCCACAGACAGAAGAATTCTGTTCCCTGACTAGAAGAAGCCAAGAACTATCGAGCCTCCCTCAGTTTGACAAAGATAGTCCCAAGGGGTCATTTTTCTGCCTACAAAGAGTTTGCTATGGCCTGTGCCAGGAAATGTGGCCTGTCTTCTGCCTGTTGGGGCCTTGTCCAGATGGTCTGTATTTGGGGCCTGCTCATTTGGAGGTCACTGACCTACAGAGCTGCCATTTGCTGCCTTTTGCTATTTCACTTAAGATTCATGGCGCAGAATCCTCCTGTTACCTAGAGCAGCCAATGGTTATTCTTTCTGATTTTGCCTTGGTGACTGGACATCATCACAGTAGATGTGGCAGAGTCACCCAAACCACGGGAGGATCTGGATGTGGAGATGATGGGATGAACTAGACTAACATTTCCTTTGGAAATTAGTTTCATGAAAACATATCTGGTTTGGATTTCGGATGTTATTTTTTACTAAATGGAGGAGAATGCAAATGTATTTGCTGTCCTAGGAGAGATATGGGTGTGGATCCTCAGGATAATTACAAGGCTCAGGGATCGGAGGGCCTAGGACAAAAGGCTCAGACAATCCTACAGAGGTATAATTGAAAGGAAAGAAGGCAACTGTGGAAAGGGGACAAAAAAGGAAGACAAAGAAGCGATGTATTATTTGGGTGACAGTACGTCATGCCATGAGTTATGTAAGGAAGAGAGGAAGATGGGGAAGAAGGGCAAAACCAACTCCCAGGAATTCCTTGTTGGTTTGAGTGCGACATGAAATGTTGTGCCTCATGGGGATTAGCTGTTCTTTCCCAATATGCAATAACATTCTATCTCTATGTAGAAGTAGCTAGGTTGTGCAGTGGGTAGAACTTTAGGCCTGGAGTCAGGAAGACTTGACTGAGTTCAAATCTAGCTTTGATGCTTAGTAACTGTGTGACCCTGGGCAAATCGCTTAACCTTTATCTGCCTCAGTTTCCTCAATTACAACATGGGATCAAATGAAAGTATATTTGTAAAGCACTTAATACAGTGCTTGGCCCATGGCAGGCTTTTAATAAATGTTTGTTTTCTTGATTCCTCTCTACTATCCCTCTTTTTGACCATTTTGGGGTATGTGTGGAGATCATGATATAGGCAGTTTGTCTTCTGTGACCTGCTCCCCCTTTCTACAATGCCTCTCCCCATTCTGTCAAGCCTCCTTCCTTCCTTCCCCAATGCTGCATTTTCTCATAATACCTCACCACTGTGCCCCCTGCCCCAATACTGCAACAGAAGCTTGTGCTTTCCAAGGGTTCAACTAACTAATTCAATAAATGAGGCTAAAAGGCTAATAACAAGTGTTATTACTCCCTGAGAGGGGGGTGGGTGAGATGTGGCTTGTCCAAGGCAGTGTGTTACAGTAGCTAAAAATCTAGCATTGAAGCTAGGAAGAACTAGGTTCCAGTTCTGCCTTTGACCCATACTGGCTGTGTGACCCTGGGCAAGTCACTGAGTCTCTCCGTGACACAGGCAACTTTCTAAGTCTAGAAGTTGAGAAGAAGGTACCAACCTACACTGGTAGAAGCAGTTCCTTTTCTTGTAAAATCACAAGAGTGGTCACCATCCCCATCCCATATAGTTGGGAAACAGCAGAATATATGTTGGAACACAGATCTTCTGACTTCAAATTCAGCACCCTTTACATGCCCCCATACTGAAATACAAATATTGTGAGTCAGAATGGTCCAAATCCAGATGGAACAAGTTCCTGTGACCTGTGGCCAGGATACCTGACCCCACTAGATTATAACAAGTTGTTATGGGGGGCAGATATTATATCATTATACCCTGAAAAGGCACCTATTCATAGCAGCTTCATTTATAAGAGCACAAAACTAGAAACAAGTGACTAGTGATTTGGGAAAGGCTAAATAAACTGTGGAACATCCACATAATTATTCTGATGTCTACAAGGAATGGTAGATATGCATGTAATGGAGGGACTGGGCAATGAAGGCTCCATCCATAGACCATGCACGGTATACCTTAGAGGGTTCCATCCATAGACCATGCACAGTATGCCTCAGAGGACCCCATCCATAGACCATGCACAGTATGCCTCAGAGGACCCCATCCTTAGAGCATGCACAGTATACCTTAGCTTGTGGCAGCCCATGTACAAGTTTGGAGAGCCTGCTTCCAGGCATGTGTGATGGAGGGGCTCTTCTCTCCCACATCAGAACACTTGCAGGGATCTTCTGTTTCCTGTACCATGTGGTGGTGAGAAGCCTTTGAGTTGCCTGCTGAGTCAGAAGTGAATGTGTATACAAAAGGTTTGAACAGGTAATCTCTTATTTTCTTCCCTGTTGGCTTTCAAGTGGGGAAGAAGAAATGTTCGTGGACCTCTAGGTGGGGAGACAGGAAGTAAACCTCTCTTTGTTTTGTCTGCTGTGTTGATTCTTTCCTGGTCACAAGTGACTGAGTGTCTCAAGATACAATGGACCAGGTTATGACCCTGTCAGCTTGAAAAGATTAGAAAAGCCATTAGGTGTCTGGTGGCTGGAGGAAGTAATAGAGTTTGCCAGTAGCAGAAGCAGCTGAGCTCATCAAGGTATCCAGCCTTGGATATCGAAGGAATGATTTGTCCATTGGCTATACCATATCTAGGACTGAACCCTAGGAAAGGAGAAAAGGACTCCAAAGGCCTGGAAGCACCTCTTCCTTTGGGATGGAAGTGGTGGCAGCAGGGTACAAGATGGGAATATTTTGTAGGAATACCTTTTTTGAAGTTTGAATCTAGTCTCCTGAGGGATGAAGTGGATGTGTAGAGGGGAAAAATGTGCTAGATTTTTTGGAGGGAGGGATGTTATACTTTGGTCGTTGTTATACCTTCTCAGTAAATACAAGTTAGAGGTGGCTAGGTGGCACAGGGGATAGAGCACTGGGCCTGCAGTCAGAAAGGCCCAAATTAAAATCTGGCCTCTGCACTTTACTAGCCATGTGACCCTGGGCAAGTCACTTCAGTTCTGCCTTGGGGGCAGCTAGGTGGCACAGTGGATAGAGCACTGGGCCTAGAGTCAGGAAAACCTGAGTTCAAATCTGACCTCAGAACCCTATGTGATCCTGGGCAAGTCACTTCACCTGTCTGCCTCAGATTCCTCAACTGCAAAATAGAAGTCATAATAGCACCTACCTTCCAAGGTTGTTTGAGGATTCCATGAAATATTTTAAAAGTGCTTAGCATGGTATCTGGCATATAGCATACAGCATAGGTGCTACATAAACTATTCACTTCCCCTTGTAAAAGCTAACTGTTGCTAATTGGTTAATTGATATTGAGGAACACGCTGGTGGGGGCTTGAGAGAGGTAGCCTTAGAAGCCACAGCCTCCTCAAGATTTCCCCTACAATCCCAGAGGGGCTCAATAGCCAGACATATTCTGGGGACTTGACCTGCCAGTGTGACTAAGAGGATAGTGAGCACAGAGCCTGCTCTACATGAAGAAAGCAAAAAATACAAAAAAGACTTAAATGAAGTGATGCAGAGGGAAGAAAGAATGCAGAAGAGTACCACCTGTGACACACTCCCTTATTGCTTTATCACTGAAGTGTGGGCTCCTCTCCCCTAATGCAGATCAATACCTTTCTATATTTCCCAGCAGCCACCCAGGCACTGAACCCCTCCGCACTTAGTTAGAGTTGACCCTCAGACAAACACATATACATAGAGCCTGAGCCTGGGTCTCTTACTGAAGCTTTTTCAGCTTAGTAGAACCCACTTGAGCTTTGGCTGGCCCAGTACAGCTTTCAAAAGGCCATGGCTATCTCCACACCCTGAGGGGACTCTGAGTGAGCACTAGATCAGCAACAACCACTCATAATACAGGAGAAAAAGAGATCAGAAAGGGTGGGGGGGAAGAGTTTATCATGACCGGGTTAAGTTAGCCCCCACATTTATTTGTCTGTTTGTCTGGAGCTCTGTTTTCACTGGAAACTCCCCCTACCAATGGGGATTGGGCCAGAGAGTTGCCTGGGGTGGTACTGAGATGTTATACGAGTTGCCCAGGGATTTAAACCCAGGCCTCTCTGACTCCAAGGCCAGCTCCCTACCCACTACAACATACCACCTTGTTAAATTGTTG
Source organism: Gymnobelideus leadbeateri (assembly GCA_011680675.1). NCBI lineage: Eukaryota > Metazoa > Chordata > Mammalia > Diprotodontia > Petauridae > Gymnobelideus > Gymnobelideus leadbeateri. Next base: position 377,252 of record WOXC01005395.1, on the reverse strand, counting down.
GGAGTTTGTACTTGTATGAGTATTTCATGTTTATGTTTGTAGATGGTTAAAAAGTTCGTGATAAGAGCATTTAAAAAACAGCAAAATTTATCCCTGTAGATGCATTCGTTTTTCTCTTAACAGAAAGCTCTCCTGCCCTAAAGAAGTTCCCATCTTTAGAATTCCATTTAGATCGGGGATGGCTAGGACCTACAGAGGTTGAGTTGAATGATCTAAGGATGTTCAGCCTGGAGAAGAGAAGACTTATGGGAAACTGATGGTCATTTTCAAGGATCTCAAGGACTATTGTGGGGGAGACAAAGTAGACATGTTCTGCTTGGTGCCAGAGGGCATAAATAGGAGCCTTGGATGAAAGTGTAAAGAGGCATATGTGGGCCCAATGCAAAGAGAGACCTCCCAACAACGAAAGTGGAAGGGGCTCTCTTCACTTGACAATCTTCAAGTAGAAGTTGGCATGCTGTAGAGGGGAATCTTGGTCAGGTTTAGGCTGGGCTAGATGTTCAGAGTCCCTTCAGACTCTCAGAATCTCTCACCTAATTTCTTTTCTTTTCTGCCATCCAGGCAAGAAACTTAGGGCCAAATCAAGAGTCTAGCTGGATGGGGCGGCTAGGTGGCGCAGTGAGTAGAGCGTCGGTCCTGGAGTCAGAAGGACCTGAGTTCAGATCCGGCCTCAGACACTTAACGCACACAAACAAAAACCTAGCCGTGTGACCTTGGGCAAGTTACTTAACCCCAATTGCCCTCCAAAAAAAAAGCAAAAAAAAAAAAAAAAGAGTCCAGCTGGAGTAATCGGCTCAAATCAGTTGTTTGGTGGCCTCTCTACCTTGCTTCAGCCCTAAATGTTGTCATTTTGCCCTGGGCTTTTCCCTGTAAGCTGCCCCAAGTCTTTTTGGAAACACATGGTATATAAATCTCACATGAGTGAAAAATCAGGGGTTCTGGGCTGCTGGAAAAAGGTTGCAATTGCTCAGAGGTATGAATCCTCCCTCTGATCCCCAGATGTCCTACTCTCCATAAGCCCCACTCCCTAGAGCCTGGACTCTGTCTAATTCCAATTGATGGTACCTCTTCATTTATGGGCAATTGTACACAAGCAGGATCCCTAACTTACATGTTGTGGGTCAGTGGAAAGCCAGAGGGGTAGAGCGGAAAGAGCCCTGAACTCAGGGGTTCAGATTCCAGCTGTGTGACCTTGGGCATGTTACCCCCCCCCCCCCGGGCCTCAGTTTCTTTATCTGTAAACCAAGGAGAGGGGTGGTTATGGGTTCCACCATAGGATTTAGAGCCCTAGAGACCATCTACTGAAACTTCCTTAATTTACTGAGAATGAAACTCAGACCCAGAATGTAAATTCAGATCCTCTGGTCTTTATGTCCCTTTCTAACCAGCTTTAAATCCAACGATTCTATATTACCTGGAGCATATACAGAAATGTCCTATCACAAGGACTCTTTATTCCTCCTCTGTGAGAGAGGTACAATGAGACAGTGGGTGTAGTATGGCTTTAACTTGAGTTCAAATCCAGTCTTAGATGCATACCAACTAGCCCCCAACTTCAGTCTGCCTCAGTTTCCAAATCTGTAAAATGGGGATAATAATATATGTGCCACTTACCCCACAGGCTGTTGTGCAGTTGTGTACAACAAGGGCTTTGCAAACTTGAAAGCATTATAGAAATGTGAGCCGTGGTTGTTATTGCTCCAGCCCTTCCCCATTTTCTTCCTTGGGGTGAGCTAACAAACATACAGACCAGAGAGGGAGGCTGCATTCCTGGCTGCTCACTGCCCTAATCAGGAGCGTCCTTCTGTTCATGTTACTAGCCTCTGGTGGCTGGCTTTTTCTGGCATTCCTCAGGCTGAGCTTGTTCCAGGTGGAAAGGTCCTTAAAGCACAAGTGGCCCCAGAATGGCATAGGCCTGTCAGAGATCTTAGGCTCTTCTGAGGCCTGCTGAAAATCTGCTAACAAATGAACGGCCAGAAAGGTTAAGTGATGGTTTGGCAAACATGTGTCGAGGAGGGGAGGCACATGTCAGAAGAGTGCCCTCTTGTCTCCCAACCTGTGGGGGGCAGCTAGGGCAGCATCAAATTGCAGGCTTTGGGGCCAGGTCAAATAACGCCAAGCAAAATCGTGTAACATGTGGTAGAACCAAGCCTGTGGAGAGGAAAACAGCTCATAAAACGACTGTGGAAAGCTTGCTGCAGTTCCTACCCTAGTCAGACCTCCTTATCATTACAAAAATAAACAAAATTAACAAATTGTTCCCTTGCTTCAGGACTAGGAGCACCAACAACAAATGGACTGGCAGGGGGAGGGAAAAACCATTATGGGACAGTACAATTGTCAACTTTCTAGGCACATGAAGGGGTGCTTCCTACATAAGGGCTACCTTGTGGACTTCCCTGCCCACTTAGCCTGCCCCCATTTTTTTCAAATACAATTCTATTCAACCAACCTAAGTACCTGCTGCATGCTGGACCACTTCAAAGACTTCTGGAATCAATCAAGGTAGTCAAATACACAAAAAATTCAATTAATTTCCAGTCATTTATTAAGTACCTACTGTATATGCTAAGTGCTAGGGATACAAAAAGCAGTAAAAGACAGTTCCCACTTTTACTTAAATAATTACAAAATGACTACTACGTACAAGGCTGCCAACTTATATTCCTACTTTCTTATCTCTATAAAATCTTTCTGAGAATGATCTATACATATACCAAGGACATCCTTGATGAAAGCATGAGAAGAAAATAAACTTTCATAAATTACCTTCTATAGATGATCACATCCTTGCAGTCACATGAATTGCTGAGTGGTGCAGAGAATATGTTTCTTCTTTCGTAATTATCTAAAAGAGGCCATTTGATTTAGTGGAATGAAACGAAACCTTAAAGGATCTCTTTAACCAAGGAATACTTGATGCACGTTAAGACTATACAAAATTCTTTGTTAAATACAACCACAGATATGAATTTGTTATTAATATCAAATAGAGATTCAGTCTCCCAAAAGGCAGAGGATACCCAATTCAAGGTTTAAGTGGAATAGACGTTCCCTATAGATGTTTGGGGATGATATGGTACTGATTGAAGCAAGCACCAGACCATTTTACGGCCTCCTTACTTACATTGATGATTCCTTAAGAGAGATCAGCCTAGTGATCCATATAGTAAAATCTAAATGGCTTAAAAATACCTACTGTCCTGACTATGATATGGAGTTGGAGGGGCAATCAGTCTATTGATTTAGTCCCTCAAACATATATCTGAGCCAAATACTGCAAATAGGCAGTGAATCGGGCCCACAACTGAACAGAAGGAAGAGTGTAGCCTGGATGGCTTTCAGGATCTCCAGAAAATTGAAGCTGTGAGCAATCCAAAAGGCAAAGGAGAGATGAATGGTGGCTGCAACTTAGACTGTAGCATATTTCCAGTGATGGCTTACATGCAAGAAGCAACATAATGGATATCATGGAGGGAATGTATGATTGGAGAAAGAGCTGACCAGCCCTTTAAGTGAAGGGAAGGAATGACAGATGGACAACTGAGTACTGTATTAGTGGCCCCTCTAGCATAAAAGATCCAAAGAAATGGCCCACCCCACCCCCTGCTGCCTGCTCCCAGCATGTTGAATAGATCCACTGTAGAGGATGCATGGAAAAACCTAGACAAGCATCGCATAGGATGAGAAGGCTTTAATGGGTTTCCATCTGCACTGGTGGAGGTAACACCCAGATTGATGTGACCACAGAGCCACTGAATTATTTCAAGTACAGACAACAATATGGGGTTGGCCCTAGGGTTACAAAGATGTGAACAACAAGGCAGTCCTTGACCTCAAGAAGAATACAGTCTAATGGAGAGGATAGGGCATATACACAGATAATCTCGGCCAAGTAACTTTCCCTCTCTGGGCCTCAGTTTCCTCCTCTGTCAAATGATGCCATTGGATTAAATGATCCCTAAGATTCCTTCCACCTCTGAATTTATGATCTGTGATAACTATATTGCAAGGACAGGGGGCAAAGGAGAGATATAGTCAAGGTACTTGAGGAAAACTGAGGAAAGAGAACATTTTTAGCTGAAGATATCAGGGAAGATTTCATGGAGGATGTAGTATCTGAGCTGGAGAAAGGAAAAAAGGATTTGGCAAGGCAGACATAAAGACAGAGTACATTCTAGGCCTAGAGGGCAGCCAGTGAAAATGCCATTGTTTGTCCTTCATTTTTAAAGAGGACCATGGAATCAGGAAGGTGATGCTATGACTTGCAAGTGAATTGGATTCCAGTGAGGCAGGGCTGTGAAAAGTCACCGGCCTCACTTTCTCCTCCAGAGACATCTGGGTCCAGTGGCAAGATATTGATCAGGACAACAGGAGATGGTCCCTTTGTGCAAATGCATGGAGGTAAGAAGGGGTAGAACAAGATCCATGGGACAGCAATCTGCCCAGTTCCACAACTCAAGGACTAAAAGGGAATAATAATAGCTGACTAGAACATCTCACTGTAGCCTCACAGTAGCCCTAGGTATCATCCCCATTTTACAAATGAGCAGACAGAGGTTAAATGACTTGCCCAGGGCCACACAGCTATTAAAGTGTTAGGGGATTTCAATCTTGGTACTCTTTCCATTCTTCTCACTGTGACTAGCAGACAAAAAAAAAGCCTTTTCCTGCTACTTCAGGTAAAGTGACACAGGCATTTATTTGTATGACAGCTTTGTGACTAGACCTAGAGAAACAGTACTGGGCACTTCTCTGGAAATATTAGGAGAGAAAGAAACAGTGCAGCTTAAAGGAATAGTACCTAGGAATCCAGTGAGTCTAAGATTATGTCTGCATTCAAACAGAGTGAAGAGGAGAGGCAGGCCAATCCCTCAGGTGATTGAGCCAGACTGGCCAATCTAGGGCTGGCCTCAGAGACAGGAAGAGCTGGCTCCCTATAGGGCCTCTGACATACAGTCTTAGTGCTAAGACTGTTAAGTAACAGACAAGTTGCCCATGGGTGGAGGCAGCATTCTCCCATACTGAGGAAATCACAAGTTTGACCCCTCCCCAAAACAACTCTCAACTTTCAGATAAAGATGGCAATTAATTCAGAGAGTGCAACACGTAGAAGGGCTTTAGCCAGAAGCCCCAGGCTCTCTGCATTTCTTCTGATGGTGCTGAGGCAAATGGAGCCACAGGCAGAGCTGTCTGTGTATAAGCAAGAGGGCCAGGGGTGACAATACCATGCTCTAGAAAGGCTTGGAGGCCAGATCTGCTACCAACCGGCTATGTGACTTTAGACAGTCCCTCCCCCTCTCTGAGCCTCAGTTTCCTTTGCCTTAAAATTAGGGGGTTGAACTAAATCAGAGGTTTAAAGAACTGTTTTATGTCATGGGCTCCATGGGCTATCTGATGAAGTTTAAGAATTCCTTCTAAGGATAATATTTTCAAATGCATAAGATAAAATACACAGGATGACAAGGGAGACCAATTATACTTAAATGCAGTTATCAAAATATTAAAAAAAAAAACAAGTTTACAAGCCCAGAGTTAAGAACCCCTGGGCTAGAAAATCTCTAAGGGCTTTTGAGCTGCTATGTGGCTACACAGTGACCAGGGCAGGTAGCTATGGGGGAGGAGATGAGCCCAGATCTCTCAGAGACACAAAGCCCTTACACATTTGATTAGTGATCAAGTAGTCAACATGCATTTATTGTATACCTATTATGTGCCAACACATAAGCACTAAGCACTGGATCAGGCCATATGTACTCCTCACCAGACTACCCTCCTCCCCCCAAGACATTTCTTTTGGAAGAATCTTTTTCCCTTTCAATGTATCCTTTAATTTTCATTTCACTGAAACAACAAAACATGAGGGAAGGGTGGAGGAAGAAGAGAAAGAACATCTCTACAGTGATATTTTTCTCAGCCTGCATCCTCCTAGGAATGGCTCCTGCCACATATGTCCTATCAACTACCAATGAAAGTTCCTCAGCCAACAGCAATGTCAAAAATGGGATTGCTTATCCAAAGGAGGTCACACTATATAGTGGAAAGAGCACTGGTTCTGTAGTCAGAAGGCCTGGTGGGGGTCCTAGTCTGGTCTCTGCCACTTATTGGCTGGGTAACCTTGGGCAAGTGACCTCAGTTTCTTTCTCTATCCAATGAGGGGGTAGGGCTGGACTAGAATGACTCCTAAAGTCTCTTTTAGCTTGCTGACACTTGTGTAGGGCATGGATCTGGGATCCCAGTGTTTAGAGCTAACATTAGAAGCAGCTATTGGGAAAGGAGATCCCATCACCTGAGTTGGTGCTATTATCTAATGTGAAGATATGTGTTCTCCAAATGACTCACCAAAGTCCTCAAAGAGCAGAGTGGATCAAATGTAGGTTTGAAGTCAGGATGACTTAAGTTCAAATCTGACCTACGACATTTGATAGCTGTGTGATCCCTGGGCAACTCATCTAATCTCTTTCTGCCTGTTTTCTCATCAGTAAAATGGGGCTAATAATAGCACCTACCTCTCAGGGTTGTTGTGAGGATCAAATGAGATAATTCTTGATGCCCATTTTTGAACATCACTGTCACTTCTCAACAATTTCCCAACCCCAACAGAACTTTGCTCAGAGCTCTAGTGTTTTACAATGTTGCTTTCCTTTTTTTTAGTATGGTTATGTACATTGCTATCCTGGTTCTTCTTACCTTAGCTTTGCATCAGTTCATACAAGTTTTCTCAAGTTTCTCTGAATACAACAAACAAAATAACAACAAACATTTTATTAAGCACTTAAGAAAGGCAAAAACATGGTCCCTACCCTCAAAGAACTCATGTTCTAATGCATGAAAACAACATATAAACAACTATGAATCTTACACATTCATGACTTCTTTTTAAAAATATATTTTAAATTGATTTTGTTAATATTTTCCAATTACATGTAAAAATTTTAACACTCATTTTTAAAATTTTAAGTTCCCAATTCTTTTGCTCTTTCTCCCCCTCCCTCATCTTTTGAGAATGCAAGCAATCTATCAATTATACCAGTGAAGTCATATAAAACATGCTTCTATTTTAACCACATTGCAGAAGAAAACACACATAAAAACAAACAAAAAATAAAGTTTAAAAAGTATGCTTTGGGGGTGGCTAGGTGTGGCGCAGTGCGTAAGAGCACCGGCCTTGGAGTAGGGAGGACCCGAATTGGGAGGACCCGAGATCCGTTCTGGCCTCAGAAAATGAGCACCCACACATAAATAATAACTAGCTGTGTAACCTTGAGCAAGTTACTTAACCCCAATTGCTTAAAAAATATGCTTCAATATGGACACAGAGTTCATCAGTTCTCTCTTTGGAGGTGGATAGCATTGTTCATCATGGATCCTTTGGAATTGTCTTGGATCAGAGGAGCTAGGTCTTTCACAGTTGATCATCCTTACTATATTGCTGTTACTGTGTACAGTGTTCTTTTGGTTCTACTCTCTTCATTTATCATCAGCTTATGTACCTCTTCCCAGGATTTTCTGAAACCATCTGGTTAGTCATTTCTTATAGCACAATAGTATTCCATCACAATCATATACCACAACTTGTTCAAACATTCCCCAGTTGATGAGCATCCCCTCAATTTCTATTTCTTTGCCACCACAAAAAGAACTGCTATAAATATTTTTGTACACATGAGTCCTTTCCCCCTTTTATAAAAAATCTCTTTGGGATACAGATTTAGTTGTGGTATTGCTGGGTCAAAGGAAATGCAGTTTGATAGCCCTTTGGGCACAGTTCCAAATTGTTCTCAAGAATGGTTAGAGTAGTTCCCAATTCCATCAACAATGCATCAGTGTCCCAATTTTTCCACATACCCTCAGCATGTCATTTTCTTTTTCTGTCATGTTAGTCTAATGGGTGTGAGATGGTATCTCAGAGTTGTTTTATTTTGCATTTACCTAATCAATAGTGATTCAGAGCATTTTTAATGTTACTATTGATAGCTTTGATTTCTTCTTTTGAAAACTGCTTGTTTATATCTTATAACCACTTATCAACTGGGGAACAGCTCTTATTTTTATAAATTTGACTCAATTCCCTATAAATTTGAGAAATGAGGCCTTTATCAGAGAAATTTGCTGTAATTTCCCCCCAGCTTTCTATTTTTCTTCAAATTTTGACTGCATAAGTTTTGTTTGTGCAAAACCTTTTTAATTTCATGTAATGGAAGTTATTCATTTTACTTCCCATGATCCTATCTTGTTTAGTCATAATGCTCCCCTAATTTACTTATGATAGCATCCTTTATGTCTAAAACATTTATCCATTTTGACCATGTTTTGGTATATGGTGTGAGATGATGGTCTATGCCTAGTTTCTTCCAAACTGCTTTGTAAGAGTCCCAGCAATTTTTGTCAAATGGTGAGTTCTTTACCGCCCCTCCCCCACAAAGCTTGGATCTTTAGTTTTATCAAGTACAAGATTACTAATGTCACTTATTACTATGTATTAAGTACCTAATTTATTCCACTGATCCACCACTCTATTTCTTGTACTGGTATGCCAGTACCAGATTGTTTTGATGACTGCATTTTGTCATATAGTTTGAAATGTGGTACTGCTAGATCACCTTCCTTCACATTTTTTCTCATTGATTTCCTTGATATTTTTAACATTCTGTTATTCCAAATGAATTTTGTTATTTTTTTCTGGTTTTACAAAATGATTCTTTGGTAGTTTGATTGGTATGGCACTATATAAGTAAATGAATTTAGGTAGAATATCATTTTTATATTATTAGCCCAGCCTACCCATGAGCAATTAATATTTCTCCAATTGTTTAGATCTGTCTTTATTTGCAGGAAAAGGGTATTGTAATTGTGTTCACATAGTCCCTGGCAGGTAGAGGTCCAAGTATTTTCTATTGTCTACACTTATTTTAAATGGAGTTTCTCCTTTTATCTCTTCCTCCTGTGTTGTGTTGGTAGTATATAGAAATGCTGATGATTTATGTGGGTTTATTTTATATCCTGTAACTTTTCTAAAGTTGTTAATTTTTTCAACTAATTTTAGTTGATTCTCTGGGGTTCTCTAAGTATACCATCATATCATCTGCAAAGAGTGAGAATTTCGTTTTCTCATCAGCTATTTTTATTCCTCCAATTTCCTTTCCTTGTCTTATTTCTATAGCTAGCATTTCTAATACAATTCTGAATAATAGTGGTGGTATCGTACATCATTTGTTCACTCCTGATCTTACTGGGAAGCATTTAAGTTTATCCCTGTTACAAATAATGCTTTTCTTGGTTTTAGATAGATATAACTTATTATTTTAAGAAAAGTTCCATTGTTTTCTGTACTTTCTAGTTGTTTTTAATAGGAATGGGTGTTGTATTTTGTCAAAGGTTTTTCTGCATCTATTGAGATAATCATTGATTTGGAACATCATTTTTCATATTGTTGGTAGCTTACATTTCTTCCAGCTTCAATTTTCTCCCCTCTGAAACACTGTATCATGGCTAAATTATGAATTACTTGGTTATCTCATAGTGAGTTTCCAATATAAATAAGAGCATATTCCTTAAGATCTAGGAGCCTCATCCTGGCAAAAAATAAATAACAATGCTTTAAAAATCCCATAGAAGTAATTCTATTCAAGCCTGGAGAATTCAGCTCCTTTGTGAACCTGTTGTCAGTGGCAGATCTAATAAAGTGGAGTGTTTAACCAAGGCTTTTAAATATCGCAATGTCTAGAATTTCAGGAGGGTTAGGAAGGTGTATGGGGGATAGTTGAGCTACACAGGAAACTTAGTAATAACTTCCTAGACTTGGACTGGAATCACATAAAAGTGTTTATGAGGTGGCGGAGAAACGTTTTGTGCTGTTACCACCAAGAAATTTCATAGAAGCCAATTGGACTCTCGTAGGCAGGCTTCACAGACACTTTGGTTGCTGTTCCTCATTAAAAATGTTCATCTAATCTTATCAAGCTTAGCATCTTTGGAACATATTAAGTAGGCTCACCTCAAAGCCAACAATTCAATGGAAGTCAACAAGTCTTTGTCCAGGGCTCACTACTCAGTGCATAGGTGTTGGGGATAGAAAGACAAAAAATAAAACATTTCCTGCCCTGAAGGAACTCTATATTCTACCTGGGGTAAGAAGGGCAATAGGAACATAGATAATTAAATATGAAACATACAAAAGAAATAAAAATTATTTGGAAGGGGAGACATTGGCAGGGAGTAGGAGAGGCCTCATGTAGAAGGTGCTGCTTAAGTTGAGGTGCAAAGGAAACTAGGGATTCTGAGAAATCAAGGTGACGAGGTAGTACCTTCTAGGTAAGAGTCAATGAAGAGGCACAGAGATGGCCGATGAGATATCTTGGATGAGGGGCAGTACAAAGGCTAATTTGGATGGGTTGTAGAGTACAGGAAGGAAAGTGAGACTGGAAAGGTAGAGTTTAAAGGACTTTAAATATTAACAGGGGATTGGCATTTGAATCTAGAGGTAATAGGGAGCCACTGGAGTTTACTGAACAAGGTCAGGGTACTGTCAGGGCTGTACTTTAGGAATATTAGTTTGTTGTTGTTGTTGCTTTTCTCATATAAAGTATTACTATTTATTTCAGTCATTAGATCTGAATCAGTGTTTCAAAAACTGATTTTTCCTCCCCAGTGTAAGGTCTCAAAAGCAATATTGTGCCTTTTCAGTAACGCATTTCCTCAAGCTTCTACCATCTGCCTCACACCCTAAAAAGGAGAAAACAAAACTCACTATCACAAGGTAATGTGCACACACTAACTAATGTAATATAATATGTAATAATATATAACATGTATATAATGTTATATGTTATTAATGTTATATATAATGTCAGCAAATTGGTGGGGTTGGTTTTTCCTGTTTTTCTTTTGCTACCAAGCACTTGTAAACTCCCCAAAACTTCTGGTGGATTCTCAGCTTTAAATACATTAAATGTCTTAATGAGAAATTCTACTGAATTCTTCAAGAATCAAAACATAGACCAAACATGTTTCCCTGTAATACTCTGTAGAGATGAAGTGAAAATGGAGTTTGGCATTTTTTTATTTTTAAAAAATATCTTTTAAAAATTCTATTTATTTATTTTTGCCTTTTGGAGGGGGGAATGCAGGGCAATTGGGGTTGAGTGATTTGCCCAAGGTCACATGGCTAGTAAGTGTTAAGTGCATTTTGTTTTGAAAAAAAGGAATTGTAGTACTGCCGTGGCAGGATGAAAAATGAGTGAGTTCACATATTCTGTGAACTCATTCATATTCACATACTCTCCAGTGACATCCATAAAAAGGAGCCAAGTGAGATCGACACAACAGGAGGCACATTTGTTTTCTCCACCCACTGTGTATAGTTTTTGCCACTGTACTGCTGTGTTAATGCCACTCCCCTTTGACCTGAGATGGCTGGGAAGTACAGGGGGCACTGAGGGTGCAGGTCTTGACTCCTCATTCCCAGAATTCTCTTCATCATAATAGTTAGCATCTCCCTCCTCCTCCTCTTCATCATTAATGCCACGATTGTACAAGTGGTCATAAAGTAAGTCTGAACTGTTATCATTGGGAGGCACTTGAGTTTTGATACAATATTCAGTCGGTGTGGTGGGGCTCTTCACTCCATCCTCTTCTGCTTTAGCCTTGGGAAATATCATTTTGGTGACTATGTGGAGGATGGATTTGAAGGGGCCAGATCTGAGGCAGAGAGACCCATTAGAAGGCTTCTTCTACAGTTCAAGCAAGATTTAGAGTTTGAAGGGGCATGAGAAAGGACATCTAGTTGAACTTCCTGCTTACATAGATAAAAACTAAGGCCTACAATGATGAAGTGACTTGCCCTGTGTCACAGAAGTAATGAACGGCAGTGCTAGGATTTGATCTTGGGTCCTCTGACCATGAATCACTGCACCATCATTGTTATATAGATCCTTGAGGAGCGAGGGTGCACCAGAGAATTGTTAGTATTGATAGTTTTGGTCTCCCACCACATGTCATAACATGTCTTGGGTGTGAAGTGTCCATTATTTTACCAAATCTGATGGCCTTTCTCAATCTTCATTCTTATTGACCTCTGCAGCATAGCACTGTGGATCTCCTTCTTGGCCTGGGTACTTAACCACTTTGCCTTAGTTTCATTATCTATGAAATGGGGGCACTGTACTGTATAGCTTTTGAGCTTCCTTCTAGCTTTCAATCATCTATGATTCTCTTTTCTCAGTCTCACTTGGTGATCTCATCTGCTTTCATGGGGTTAATTATCATCTCTATGTAGATGATTCTCAGTTCTATTTATCCAGCCCCAATCTTCCTCCTGTCTTGCATTTCTGTCTCTAGGACATCTCAGACTGGATGTCCCAAAGACACGTGAAACTCAACATGTCCAAAGTGGAACTCATCTTTCTGCCAAAACCCATCTCTCTGATGAGCTTCCCCATTATGGAGAACACCATTATCCTTCCAAGCACCAGGCTTATAGCCTTGGTGTCATTTTAGATTCTTCATTCTCCTTTATCCCATATATCCAATAAGTTGCCAAATCTCGTAATTTCTACCTTCACAATATTTCTGGTATCTGGCTCCTTCTCTTTTTCCACACAGCCATTACCCTGGCTCAGGCTCTTTTATCTCTTGCCTGGACAACTGCAGTGGCCTTCTAATTTATATCTTTATCTCAAAAGTCTCCTCCCCCTCCAATCCATCTTTTACTCTGCTGCCAAAGTGATTTTCCTAAAGTGAAGGTCTGACCAGGTCACCCTCCTGTTCAACAAATATCAGTGGCTCCCTATTGCCTCTAAAATCAAAATATAAACCCCTCTTCACAACCCGGCCCCAACCTATCTTTCCAGACTTAATTGTATCTTGCTCCCTTCCATGAATACTATGGATCAGTCAGATTGGCTTACTTGTTATTCCTCATTCATAGTTCTATATCTCCTGCCTCCATTCCCAGAATCTTCCCCCTCCTCAAGCCTCTTAGCTTCACTGGCTTCCTTCAAAATTCAATTCAAGAGCCACCTTCTATAGGAGCCATCTTCTCCAAGGTTGCTTTTCAGCTAGGTACTTTTTTATGTATCATGTACATACACATATGCATACAAATACATATACATATACACATGCATGTACATATACATTGTCTCTCCAATTAGAATGTAAACTCCCTGAGGGCAGGTATTGCTTTTGCTTTTGTATCCTCAGCACTCATCATAGTGTCTGGAACAAAGTAAGGCTGAAGCTTTCCTGGGAACTGAGGGCTCTTTTCAAGGGTGTCATGGAGCTAGCTGTAAGAGCCAGTTGTTAAATTTACACCTCAGGAATTTCAAACACTATAAATCAGAGTTCGTTTTATCATTTTGTTGATTTTCTCTATACTTAAGAAAGAGGTGAAGGAAATGCTAATAATTTAAATTAAAAGTGTGTTCTATTTCCATCTCTTTCCCCCACCCCTCACCCTATACCAAAGGTGGTTAAACTTTTATCAGCATCTTCCTCCTTTTCCTTTGTTTTGGAGACCTAGACACAAGCCAAATTCTCAAGTTCCTAGGAGAGAGGAAAAAGCCAACGAGATTTCTAAGAGACATCTCTCAGATGGAACCCATTCAGCTTCTGGGCCTCAGGTTATACACACAGAGCATTGTTTTTCAACAATATCATTACTGAACCCTGAACTCCACTTTCAGGAACACATTCACTTGTAGTTCAAGTGCCTTAAACCAGACAGTTGAGTATCCTCCAATATTCCTTACTCTACCCCATTTCTCTTACCCTTTTGCACATAATTCGACCTGCCCTGCCTATTTCTCAAGATAAAGATCATAGTTGCCAAAGGCCTTGGACAAATAAAGTAATTTCCACAATCTGGCTCCCAACTACCTTTCCAGCCTTAATCTAAACTATTACACTTCACCAACCAGACTACTAGCTGCTCCCAAATTTCCAGAAATATAAATGGCTATTAGCACCATTAATGGTATTAATATTCCCACTCACTCAGTTCCTTGCCCCTTACACAGAGCATACCCCCTACATGACCCTAAACCCGAGGCAGAGATTTAGAGACTTCTTCTCAGTTTCCTTTGTTGCTTCACTATCCTTATCACACACTTTAACTGTTCTAAATCTTTCCTTTCTTTGACCTCATCAGATGCCATGACTTTATCATCTTTATGTAGATGACATATATACATATATATGTGTGTGTATATATGTATATATTTATACACATCTCACTAGTATCACTCGAGTTCCAGTCCCACAGATGCCTATTGGACATCTCAAATTGGATGATCCACAGCCATACAGCCATCTGAAATGGAGGATGTCTAAAACAACTCAATATCTTTCCTTCCAAAGCCCCCTTCTTCTGAATGTTTGAATTGTTTATTAAAGGGTCCACCATCTTTCTAGGCACCCAAACTAAGTGTTATCTAGGGCTCCTTGTTCCTACTCATCCCATATATCCATGCTGTTGCCAAAAGGTGTCATTTTTGACCTCTGGCTGTCTTGGACCATACTTGCCCCTCTGGCAGTGCCACATGACCCTTGGCTCTCCTCCTCTTCATAGAGGTGGCCAAACCTCACATCTTAACTATTCATGCCACCCTCTAGTTGTGTCTCTACATTTGGACAACCTACATCATATATTCCATGGGGTTCTGCCAGAAGGTGAGCTCTTTGAAGGCCCCTGCCCTGTTCTGATTTTTGTGCCTGGCACATGTTATTGTTCAATTCATTTTTCAGTCATGTCTGACTCTTTGTGAGCCCATTTGGGGTTATCTTGGCAAAGATATTGGAGCAGTTTGCCATTTCCTTTTCCATCTCATTTTACAGATGAGGAAACTGAGGCATGTAGGGTGAAGTGACTTGTCCAGGGTCACATTGCTAGTAAGTGTCTGAGGCTGAATTTGAATTCAGGTCTTCTTGACTCCAAATCCTGTGCCCTATTCACTTTGCTACTTTTAAATGTAAATACATCAAATAAGTTATTTTAGGTTCATATCCTACCTACTTGTAGAAAGAAAATACAGGTGTTTTACAAAATTAACCATGATTGGGACAAGGACAATGAAAAATAAAAGCAGAATTAATGACCAAACTTGACCCTGGAAAAGACATAAGTTGAAGAGGTGGAGGACAATGGGTGTCGTATATGCTACAAGATATATTGGTGAACTTTGTTAAAAACTCTGTTACAAAGAAAGGCTCATTGAATAGGAGGAGCATTTTCATAAATGAATGTGATATTAAACCAAATGGTATCAATAATACCCTATTTTTAAAGAAAAATAGGAATTAAAGTGAAGGATTGTTATCACATTGTTTAAGACTAGAATTTCATCTGCCATAAACTTGTTCTAATTGTAAGAATGGCACTATCACCCTCAATGACAGATGCTCTGTGCTCCCCTTACCCTTGGGTAATTGCTTCGGGAAGCAGAACTAAAAGAGTCCATAAAATGCCCAATTCAGATGAGTGGTGGGAGACCAAATCAGTTTACCATCATTGCCCTCCATGCTGCAGGGGGTGAGAGGCCCTGCTGACATTTTGACCAGGGCTTCCCAGTTCTGTATTTGCAGACCCACAAACTCAACTCTCTCTCTCTCTCTCTCTCTCTCTCTCTCTCTCTCTCTCTCTCTCTCTCCCCCCCCCCACCCCCGCCCTCTCTCATTTTTTGTTCAGTCCTATCAATTGTTTTCAGCTCTTTGCAACCCCACTGGAGGTTTGCTTGGCAAAGACATTTTCTCATACCAAGCACTAAACCTTTTTTCCTGCTTCAACTCCTCTCTCCTCACTCTTTCTTCTCATGCTCACTTCTTCCCTCTGTCACTGTCTCTGTGTCTTTCTCTTTCTCCACACTCTTTCCTAACTCTTGTGTCACTTTTTCCCTCTCCCTGTCTCTGTGTCTCTCCTCATTCTTTGATGATTCTTTCAAATCATCACATTGCACTTTCTTAAACTCCCAAACACTTAGTGCAAATACTAGCTAGTTTTTTTGTCTATATTTCTTCCTTCATCACTCCAGCCTTCAGCTCCAGACTATGTCCTGGACATCATTTTATAATAATACCAGTAGTCAGCATTTATACAGCACTCTCTATGTGTACTATTCTACTAAGTACTTTACAAATATTTTCTCATTTGATCCTCACAGCAACCCTGCAAGGTAGGCACTGCTATTATACTCGTGTTACAAGACACTGAATCAAATAGGGGTGAAGGGACTTACTAAGGATCATTTCACTACTAAGTGTCTCAGGCCATATTTGAACTCCATACCCATTGCATCACCTATCACACCACCTAGCTGCCTCAGTATTGTTATTGCTTCAAAGTCCGGGTGAACCAGCAGGTGTGCATTGCCACCACCTCAGGCATATATCTTTTTCTTCCCCATTTCCTCAGCTTCTGATAAGAATAATGATACAGCCTTTGAGGAAGCATTAAAAGTCTAGGAAGATTAAATGATCTAGTAAATAATCTAAGCTGACCAATCTTTAGTTCCCATCAATCAAGAATGAAAGTAAATGAGAGATCTATGTATGCAACAAAGCCTTATGCCTGTCAATGTTTTCTCAATGAAATGAATAAAAATATCCCAATAAAAATTTGTATGTCAATACACTTTGTTCCATGAAATTTTAATGGTTTTCAATTACAGGTGGACACAGGGAGAATGTCCTTTTGGAAAGTGCTAAACTGGCTAAGAAAAAAAAGACCGACTTGCCTTCATGCTTTACTGGAATCTTTTCAAAGGAAAATACCCAGTAGTGTGTTGACAATAGCATTATTTTACTTTGCTCCTTCAACAACTTTCACTCAATTCTTTCTTTCATTAATTTATTCATCGAGTTGACTGTTTAACTTGTTGAATGTCAGAAGCCTTCCTCAGTGTAGCCCATACATCAAAGACAGGGTTCCTGGGCATGGTATTGATAATCTAATCATCAGTTTTCCACTGAGATAGAACTTCCGTTTTCCTTCCTAGCCCTCTGTCACTCCACCAGTTCTCAGCTAATACTTCACTTTCAGGACAAGGCTAGGAAAAGGGTCTACCAGGAGAGTCAGACAGACAGCAGCAGCAGCCCAGTATGTCTGTTTCAATGGAAACATGGAACTTTGTTGTTTGGCAAGGGATAATTGAATTGGATGGTGGTGACAAACACCTGTAGTTCCTGCTTCTGGTGAGGCTGAAGTTGGCATATCCCTTGAACCTAGGAGTTCTGAGCCTCTGTGGGCTCAAGCCCAATAGTGTCCACATTAATTCTGACTCAAATACGATAAGCCCCCAGGAGAAGGGGACCGCCAGGCTGGTTAAGGAGGAATGAAAATGGAGCAGGGCAAAGTTCCCAATCCTTTTCAATAGCAGGGCTGGGCTCATGAGTGGCCATTATATTTCCAGCCTGGTTGAAATGGGGAGAGTCATTCTTAAAAATAATAACAAAAAGGTCAATTGATTATAATGCCAGATCATGGTGGGGGTGGTGGCACAAAGTACTTCGGAGCATACCCAGTGGGGTGAATCTGAGATTAAAAAACCAACTTGGCAAAGAAATCAGCTATTCCCTTGGCACAGGTCACAGGCCTACAAAGGAACAGCCACTCCAACCTAGGTAAGATTCTAACAAGTTTTCTAAAGGTTTCCTGATTTAGTATCACCTTTTAATCAGATTTTATTAGACCATCAGCTTATTTAATGAGGCTTTGAAGGAGAGTCCTAAAAATGAATGTGTAATAATTACATTTTTTTAAAGCAATTGGGGTTAAGTAACTTGCTCAAGGTTACACGGCTAGTCATTATTTATGTGTGGGTGCTCATTTTCTGAGGCCGGATTTGATCTCGGGTCATCCCAACTCTGAGGCCGGCGCTCTTACTCACTGCGCCACCTAGCCGCCCCTTTAGGGCAATTGGGGTTAAGTAATTTGCCCAAGGTTACAAGGCTAGGTTTTTGTTTGTGTGGATTAAGTGTCGGAGGCCGGCTCCGAACTCAGGTCCTTCTGACTCCAGGGCCGGCACTCTATTCACTGCGCCACCTAGCCACCCCAGTAATTACATTTTTTTACCCGGTCATTGAAATGAAATATAATTAGGTGTGTAGGATGCTTGTAGCTCTAAAATTGGCAACAACCTTTATAGTCATTTTGAAACTACTCTTTGGTTAGAAAGGCTTTGGTTGATTTTTTTTTTCTTTTTGGTTTTCAGGATGCCTGAGTAGAAAACAGAAACAGCTATCATTTTAGTAAATGAAACATCTTATTGGTGTTGATTTTTTTAAAGACTGTGTCCAATTAAGGAGGTTCAGAATTTGAGTAAATAGAATGCTTGGCACTCCAAGAAAGACCCAAGGCAATTTCTTTAGAATATTTATTCAGAATATATGTATATATAGGCAAGTGAGAAAGAGAGAATAGACTTATTCTTTAAGAGTCTTAAAGATAGCAGAATAAGAGCAACTATGATTAATATTGGATATATTTATATATTTACAACCATCACTGTTGCGGAGAAGCACCAACACCTGACTACACAATCTGGGGAATCCCAGGTACAGCCATCAGGGTCCCACATGGGAGGGTCCCAGGCAGAGTGTCCTCTGCATGGGTGAGATTCCAATTTGAGGTCTGAATCTTACAGTTTAAGTAGTGCTAAGAACAAAGAAGGCATACTGCCAGATGTTTTTTAGCAAGCATTGGTATCTTGTGTGAGGCCAGGGAGGGAGTCCAGTCCCTCCAAGGCCCCCCCAAGAGTGATGTTTCCTTGGAGTGGCTAGTTCCAGGAGTTGGGCAGTTATCATATCTCTTCTCAAGGACCTGGCCAGGGTCCCAGGAGAGGAGCAGCCCTCAAGTTCTCAGGATCCCTGTTCCCAAACAACTCAGGGTAATAGAAAGGTCATATTGAGTTGGGGCCTTGGTTTGTAATAATCTTATTCCTCACAGAGGGGCTTACCTTGCCCCTACAGACTTCCAGGTTGTGGAGGGAGAAAAGTCAGTCAGATTCATCAAAGCTGGTCAGAGAAGGTAGTGTCAAAAGGACTTCAATGACTAAAGTTTGCCTCAAGACAAAAATTTGCACTAGAAAAATTTGCCCTCTAACTAAATATAAAAGGCCTCTGAGGAAGATGGATTTATGAACTTCCTTTTAGTCGAGGGACCAAGGTTTTTCTCGAGTTGGGTCAAATGTGAAAATGAGTTTGAGAAGTGTATCTGAATCACTGTGGGCACATCAGAACCCATTGAGGAAAGCAGAACTGATAAATTTTAGTGCAGAAAGCCAAGGGCTGGACTAGAGGTAGTACAGTTAAAGGTTAAGTTGACACAAAGTCTATCCCTTTCTGCTATGTGGTCTTGAAAACAATGAAGCTCCAGAGCTATAAACTGAGCCTACTACCCTAGCCCCCTCGCCTCTGGGGTCAAATATCAAATTTTGTTTGGCATTTAAAGACTTTTACAATCAGGCCCCTCCCTGCCTTTTTTGTCTTTGTACACTTTAGTGCCCTTGAGTTACTCTACCATTCATCTACAACAGCCTACTTGCCATCCCTTGCATACAACACTGCCTTTTCACTGGCTGTCCCCCATGCCTAGAAAGGTTTACCTTCTGGCTTCTCCGGCTTCCTTCAGGACTCCCCTCAAAGCCTACCTTCTACAAGAGACCATAGAGAGGGACCCTCTAAGATGATTTCCCATTTACAACACATATATTTTATATGTACAATTATTTGCATGTTGCCTCCACCATTAGAATGTAAGTTCCTTGAGGGTAGGGATTATTTTGCCTTTCTTTGTATCCTTAGCACTTAGCCCAGTGCTTAGTAAGCACTTTACAAATGCTTGCTGACTGACCAAGATTTCAATTTACTCTGTGCCCAACCTGTGTAACTCTTTTCCATGTCTTCCTATAAGGTCTCTAAAGGGGGCCAACTGATGTGCTCAGGGCACTCCTCTTCAGGGCTTCTTAAACTTTTTCCACTGGTGACCTGTTGAGTGCTTCTTAAACTGTGGGTCCCATCCCCATATGGGTGCTGCCTAGATCTCTTGATAATGTGTAGATAACAATGGAGACTGTGAGTTGTCCAAGAGTTATCCCTCCTTCCTAATCCATTACTGTCCCATCTTCTTTCCTGGTTGTAAAAAGTTCTGACTATATCCATTAAAGCTATAACTTCTTTGTGTTTTTTTAAGTTTTGTTTATAGTAAGAATTGTCAAGGTTGACAAGATTCAGTTCTTCCAGGAGTACTCACTAATCACTGGAAAAAAATCTCAATTTGAGAGTACAAAACCGAATCTCAATACTGGGATTCTTAGTGCTCTCAGCTGATTTCTTCTCTACTGCCATTCCTGCTGCCATCTCTGCAGAATGTAGGGGCTCCCTCAACTATTACTCCAACACCCCATTGATCCTGGCCTATGCCAACTAATTTGCAGTAGAGAGAAGGAAAACAATCAGTCCTGTGGAGAAGCTAACTTCAACCCCACTTTTTTTTTTGCTTTTTGAAGGGCAATTGGGGTTAAGTGACTTGCCTAATGTCACATGGCTAGTTTTTGTGTTAAGTGTCCAAGGACAGATTTGAACTCAGGTGCTCCTGACTCCAGGGCCAGTGCTCTGTTCACTGTGCCACGTAGCTGCCCCTCAATCCCACTTTTGGGAAAGGAATTCTAGAGTCACAGAATTCAATAGCTGAGACAAATCCTCTTTATTAGAACTACAGATTTAATTTCCTTCCCCATAGGAGAGATTTAGGAAGGAAAGGTGTTGAAGAAGAAATACCACTGGTCTTAGAATCATCAGGATTTGGATTCAAGTTCTAGCTCTGTCACTTACCAGCTACATGACTTTGGGCATGTCATTTCTACCCAGTGGGCCTCCATTTTTTCATCTATTAAACAAGTAGCTAAGGTCTCTTCCAGCTGGAACCATCTACAAGCAATATGTGGGCAAAACACTTTCATAGCTTTGGGCCATAGGCATTCCACAAATACAAATGAACATACACGGTATTCCTCTAGAAACTCTCAAGCTGTTGACATAGTTACTTGGAGAGAAAAGGAAAAATGTCCTCTTCTACTGTTATGAGCCCAGAGTTAGTGTGTATACACACTTTGGAGTACTGTTTTTGAATCACTGGCTACTGAAACAAAATCCAAGACACTCAAGGTATACTATGATCCTTTGTTTTTCAGAGTTCCCGAGGACCAGAGAGTGGGTATGCTTCAAAGCTTGCACACCTCCAGTGACAGTGACCAGTCTCAATTTCTTTGCACTTCCATACTGGGATAGATAATACGTGTGACTGCTTTCTCCTTCTCTCCTCGCTTCTTCATCTTCTTGATTCTGTTCTTCTATAGATGATATAGCCAATGTGCTAGATGTCTTCTGTGGGCCTTTTAGATATTCTGTGAGTATCAGAGCAGTACTCAGGATGCTCATCTGTGGCATAGTCTGTTTCTCCTTATATCACTGGCCCATTTCCTCTTCTACTCACATGTATTTTTGAAGCAGCAGAGAGGACCTAGATTCAAATCTCAGCTATGCCACTTAATAAACTGTGAGACCTTGGACAAATAATTTCCCCTCTCTGGGCCTCAGTTTCCTCATATACAAATTGAAGAGGTTGGACTAGATGGGCTCTACGGTCTCTTCCAACTCCATAGCCAAGATCCTATAATCTTATGTCTAGATCACATCCAAAATCCCCATCTCTGAATCAATTCTTATTCCTTGTATATAAGTCATCAATGGTAACCAGCTTGAGCGTATTCACATACCTTTCCCAATGATCTGTTGTCCTTTGAGTCACCTAAGACAGCTAGGGGGTAAAGTAGACAGAGATGTGGGCCTGGAGTCAGAAAGACCTGGGTTCAAATTCTGCCTCAGACATTTCCCAGCTATGAGCACATCATTTCCTTCTGCCTCAGTTTCCCCAACTCTGTTCATTCGGTTTTCACTTGTGGCTGACCCTATTTGGGGTTTTCTGGGCAGAGATACTGGGCTGGTTTGCCCTTTCCTTTTCCAGTTCATTTTAGAGATTAGGAAACTGAAGCAAACAAAAATGAGGTGACATGCCCAGGGTCCCATAGCTGGGAAATGTCTGAAGCAGAATTTGAACCCAGGTTTTCCTGACTCCAGGCCCACATCTCTATCCACTCTACTACCTGGATTTCCCTTGTTGGTCAGTCTTCAACTCTGAAATGGGGCTAATGATAGTACCTACCTCCCAGAGTTACTGTGAGGTTCAAATGTGATAGCATTCGTGAAGTACTTAGCACAATGTCTGGCACATAGCAGGTGCTTAATAAATGCATTTTTCCTTGCTATTCTTCCTTCACTCTCTCCTGAAATTGTGAGGCATGCCCCATGTGATCACATGAGAACAGTACTATTAAAAATCTAGATGCTGGCAGCACTGAGCAGCTGGAGATCATTGAAAGCCTGCTGCAATCTCCCCCAAACCACTTTTGATGACCAATGAAGAGTATCAGACAATTTCTAAACAAGGGCCCATGTCTGATAATTAGTCAACCAAACTGAATGCATTTGGAACATTCAACAACATGTTGCTGCTCTTAGGAGGAAGTAAGGGATAGTGGGATTTAGAGTCAGAGGACATGGGCTCAAATCCCAATGTATTAGCTGTGTGACCTTAGACAAGTCACTTCCCTTCTTCAGAGCCATATTCTCAACAGGGAAATGGGAATTATAACACACAGATGAAAAGGTATTATTATTGCTACATAAGAACTTTGAAATTCAAATGAGTAGGTCCTTTTTGGAGATAATGGGTGGGGGATAAGTGTTAATTATTGAAGTGGCCAAAGGACCTCACTGGATTTTGGACTCACTTATCAGACAGACTGATGATCCTTTCAATAGAAGTTGTAGTGTTCTTTTTCCTTAATTATTTAATTTTTGGTTTTTTAATTAGCAACCATTTATTTTCTCCTCTTCCTCTGCCTCCAATAGAAAAAAAAAGAAAAACAAAACCCTTGCAACAAATATGAATAGCCAAGCAAAACAAATCCCCAAATCGGCCACATCCAAAAATGTATTTCTCATTCTGTATCTGGGGGCCATCACCTCCATATGGGCAGTGTACTTCATTATCAGTCTCCTGGAATCCTTGTTGGTCAACCCAATGATTAGAGATCTTACGTTTCTCTGGGTTATTTTTCTTAACAATGTTGCTGTTATTTTTAACAGTATTTTATTTTTTCCAATTACATGTAAAGACAATTTTTAGCATTCATTTTTTGAAAAATTTCAAGTTCCAAATTTTCTCCCTCTCTTACCTCTCCCCCCTAAGATGGTAAACTATTTGATATAGATTATATATGTACAATCATATAAAACATATTTCCTTATTAGTCATGCTGTGAAAGAACAAATAGGCCAGAACTAAAAACACACACACACACAGTGAAAATAGTATGCTTTGATCTGTATTCAGACTCCATAGTTCTTTCTCTGGAAGTAATATTTTCCACCATGACTTCTTTGGAATTGTCTTAGATAGCTGTACTCCTGAGAAGAGCTAAGTTATTCATAGATGATCATCGCACAATGCTGCTGCTGCTGTTGTTATTATTACAGAAATTGTTCTGGTTCTTCTCACTTCATTCTGTATCAGTTCATACAGCCACTTTCTCTGAAATCCTCTCTTTCACAATTTCCTACAGCAAGCTAATATTCTACTACTTTCATAGCTCAGATTTTGTTTAGCTATTCTCTGACGTGTCTGGTGTTTTAGCTTAATTATTATGATTTTGCCTCTACACAGAGGGGAATGAGGACCTCCCCAACAAGAGGGTCAGAACGCTTCCTAGCAACATTGCCCACTGGAGCTACCCGTAAACCATGGGCCCAGCTGTGTCACATGTCAAATGAGTACTGCAAAAATCACTGAGGTAGGGTGTTATTGAGGTCTTTGTTTCTCCCTGAGCCTCATGACCATTGTCCTGAGCTGATAAGCCCCAAGTCAAAGTCTTCAATCCCCCATTCAGAAGTCAGTTTTCGTTGAATGAACTGAAATGAGGAGCTTCCCGAGTGGGCCTTCATTCAGCCCCTCCTGGGCTGCTGCATAAATCTTGCCAGGGTGAGAAGGAAGTGAACTGCAGAGCAAGCTGTCAGCAACTCACTGTGATCTGACAGAGCCCAACACATGCTTTCCACATTCTGACCCTGGCCGTCAATCACCATCCACCAACAGAACATGCTTCTTCTACAACTGTCATCTGGTCCCCAGACATCAACATTTGGCTATAATTTTTGCTGCCTGTCAGTTATCATTATTTTGCAAATCAAGAGACAGTAAAGCATTCTTCAGAGTGAGCCCTTCCTCTGCATCCCATATTTCTAGGAATGGAGTTGCCCCTTCTTAGAGCCATTCAACGATCTGTGTTTCAGCACCAAAGAGAAATTCCTTACCCAAGCACGAGAGGCATGAGCACGTTCAGTGAAGAGGTGAGCTTCCGTTTGGGGGAGTTTTTGACTACATAATGATAAGACTTATCCATCAGGCTGGTTTGTCGAAGCAAATAGAAAACCAAGGCAGGCACAAGTCTGACACTCTGTCACTAGAGGAACTTGCTCAATTATACAGTTAAATGGGGAGTCAAAATTCCATTGCACTAAATTATAATCATTGGCTTCATTCACATCAACTGAGTTGACAAGCCCCTAAAGGGTGTTTTTTCCCCTTTTGAACAAGTCAGTTTTTTGATTTCTGAATTCCTCTGTCAGAGGGCTAAGCATGACCCCAATTAAAATCTCTAACCAAATTAGTGTTCCAATCTCCTTAAAGTGGGGTTTGCTATGAAATCCCCAAGGCTTACCCAGTTGAAGTTTTTTACATGGAGGAAGATTAAGGCTCCCTACACAAATATTACAAAGAAACCTCTTCATTTGAGGTAATGGTAGAGAGGATTAGGAAATGATAGAGAATTATTTTAAATAATCAAATTGCTTCTATATGCAGTTTTACTCTAGGAGTTGAAATCCATGCTTGCATTCCGGCTGGCAGCCTTGTCATTCTGCCCCAGTCCACATGACACCGTTGAACATATTTATTTATCTAGGACGTTTCTTCAAGAAGCCCCCAACATTTTCCAGACATTAGCTCATGGAATTGCTTTCTAATTGGAATGATGGTGGTGGTGGTGGTGTATGAGGTTGGGATGGGGAACATGGGGAAGGCAGTTCCCATTTGATAGATGAGAAAGAAGAGGCAGGAAGAAGTGAATTTTAATCCCAACCCCCTGTGGCAAACAGAAATTACATTATAGCATATTAGAAGGGATCTTAGTGATCTAATACATTTGAGTTTCAACACCATTATTTCAAAAAGGGGGAAACCAAGACCCAAAGTGGATTATATTCACTGACCAACGTTACAAAGCAAGTTTGTATCAGAATTGGGACTAGAACCTTTGGCTCCCACTTCAGTACACAATAATAAACAAAAGTCTGTTTTGAAGACCAGAGAAAGGTAGGGAAAAGTGGAGTTTGACCCTTATCCTAACTTACAGTATCTTCTCAGAACTTATTCCATATGTTCCAAAGGCCTTTGCCCTTAGAGATGAGATACCAATTTCTGTTCTGTAAATGTGAGCTACAATACAGGAAGAAGATGGGAAACAATGGAGTTATCAACTAGGAACTATATCCCGACAGTCCTATGACCCTGGTAAGCCAATATGATATGCAGAAAAGACCATATTGCAATGTGTCACAGTGTAAGGACCATAGAATTTTGGAAGGAATTTTAAAACTCATCTAGTCCCTGCCTGAAGAAGAATCTATTTTACAATTTACCAGATAAATAATCATTCAGCCTCCCACTTGAATACTTCTAATGATGGAACACTTATTACCTTTTAACAGCTTAGATTTGTTAGGGAGTTCTTTCTGACATCCAGCTTAACTCTGCCTCCTTGTAACTTCCATCCATTACTCTTGGTTCTGCCCTCTGGGGTCAAGCAGAACTAGTCTAGTTACTTTACTGTGCAACTCTACTGCTCCTGTGAGTATTCCCTTCTGTAGGTTAAACATTATTTGCCCTTCCAACTGACCCTTGTGCAACCTAGTTGCTGATATCCTTACCATCTATTTAAGTCAAACCCCAGATTTTTCCATGGCATTCTTAAAAGATAGTACCCAGAATTACCCACACTTAAGGTGTGGTCAAACCAAGGCAGAGGAAATCAGGACCATCACTTACCTCCTTCTGGGAGAGGGTAATTGTTCTTTCTTTGCTCTATTTTCCAGAAATCTACCAGAGTGTTTGGAAGAGTAATTAACTGTAAAGATGGTGTTGGTTTCAGCATACTGGTAGAATCCTTTAAAGGGGAGAGTTAAAAGAACAATGAAAATGACTAAGATCTCAAAGAGACTGAATTAGGAAGAAAGACAAGAGTACATAAACCAGTACATGGATGACAATGCTTTAAGGATCTTGATTTCATTTTTGGACATGTCCCCTTTATTGATGCAAACTGGTGTTCCTCTCTCACTTCATGGAATTCAAGAGTTGCTGTGGCCACTAGGAAAATAATTTGTACAATGGTCACAACAATATAAATAGAAAAGAGCACCCTGCCCCCCAAGAAAGTAGTATGATTATAATGGCCAGGCTTGACCATGAAGAAAAAAAGATGCACTTCCCTTCCTTCTTGCAGAGGATGGGAACCACGGGCGTGGGGTATAAAAACAAAAGATATTAATTTAAAAAAACTACAAAATAAAAAATTAAGAAAATTGCTGCGAACAAATATAGATACCTAAATCACTTATTGTCTTGGTACCCGGCATGTCTGTAAGACCATAAATTGCAGACAAGTACTCAGGGACCGTGAGTTCCTCCATACTGATGAAATGCCAGGTCTGGACTGCTATTCCTTCAGAAATTACCTTTTAAATTCTATTTTTCTCAGGCACACACTCTGCTCTATGCTTCAGTTAAACTGAACTTCCCTCTCTTACTCAAACATGTCTTGTATTCTCCCACCTCCATCCATGCCTTTGCTCACCATGATCCCTAAGCACAGAGTGTCTTACTTCCTCCTACAGAAAAACTCTGATGGCCCTAACTACTAACAACCTTCCCCCTTGGACTTCACTTAGCACCCACTTTGCAGACCGATTATCATGTAATGTAGTATATTTGTTATTTATTTGCCTGTATTATTCCCTGCTAGACTGTAAACTCCATGAAGGAAGGGGCCATGCCTTATCTAAACTTTGTATCTCTCAGCATCTCGGTTAATAACAACAACAACAATAACATTTATACAGCACTTTTGAGAAGTGTTTTACACATATTCTCCTTTGATCCTCACAATGACTTTGTGAAGTAGGGGCTGTTTTTATCCACATTTTACAGATGAGGAAACTGAGACAAAGAGCTGTTAAGTGACTAGCTTAGGGTTACATAGCTAGTAAATGTCCAGTAGAATTCTAACACAGGTTTTACTGCCTCATCTAACATTCTATCTAATGCGCCACCTAGTGGCCAACTGAATTGAATCCTAAAGTTAATGGACACTCCCTGTGTGCACAGAGACTGGAGGCTGGCTAAAATAGCAAGCAGGTAGAAGCTAGTTTAGAATGAAATCTTTTTCTTTGCATGAAGCCCAAGTGGACAGATCTTAAGACTTCAGAGCGTAGAAAGCAACCTCAGAGAACATGTAGTCTAACCTCCTTCTTTGACCAGAGCCCAAATATGAGGCCCAGAGAGGGGAATGACTCGGGTGGTAAAGTGTGTCCTGCCTCTCAGTCCTGGACTTTTTTTTACCTTTATAAACCACAGGACACAGAGGAGAGGAGTTACTCAGCCTGTTACAAGGGATGCTTTTTGGAAATGATGAGATGAAGGGATGACAAGGAACTGAAGATAAATATCCTTACAAGGAAGAGAACTTCCTGCCAGTGCAAATGATTGTGGACTCTACTGCAACGAAGTGAGGGTGTGGGGCTAACCACAAGGTAGCAAGTGAAATTAGTGTGGACAAGAGGTGAGGGAATGGGGCAAAGGGAGTGGACAGCTTGGTGGGGGGAGTGGGGTTGGAAATTCTTTTTCTAAAAGCTAAGACCTTTTTTAAACTACTAACTAACCTGGGTTTTTTTTAAACAAGCCTGGGAACTAGCCACATGCACAAGTGAGAAATGTGGCTCTCATTTATCCAAATAATTGCTTCCAGATGAGTGGCCCATTAAAACTAGACAAAGGATTATAATGGAGAGGGACAAGTGCAGCCTAATAGCGGTATGCCCTAGCTTTTGACTCAGTTCAGTTACTGCTGAAACTGAAGGTCTATGGTACTTCATGTTGTTATTGTCGTTCAGCAGTCATATCTGACTCTTCTTGACCCCATTTGGGCTTTCTTGGCAAAGATACTGGTGTGCTCTGCCATTTCCTTTTCCAGTTCATTTTATAGATGAGGAAACTTAAGCAAACAGGGTGAAGTGACTCTCCCAGGGTCACACAGTTACTAAGTGTCTTTGGACAGATTTGAATTCAGATCTTTCTGACTCTAGGCTTACTGAAACCTACTTCCATCCAGACTGGCAAAATTATTCCTTCCATTTCATATCTCACAAAAGGTCATGTCATCTTTTCTTGAAGACCTCCAGTGAGGGGGAGCCACCACTTCCCCAGGCAGCCCCTTCCAGTTTGGGTGACTTTAATTGTTGGTAAGGTTTTTCCTGTGTTTGTATTTCCATTTGCCTCTCCAGTCACTGTTTCTAGTTCTACCCTGTGGAGCCAAGCAGGACAAATCTAATTCCACCTTTAAGTGACAGCCCTTCAAATACTTAAATTGAAGAGAAAGTGGGAAAAAGAAACTGCCTACACTTCTCTAACCAAGCTCCATAATATAAAGCAGGGATTCTTAACTTAAATTTCCTGGATTGATTTCAGGGGATCTGTGAACTTGGATGAGGAATAATAATCCATCTTGATTTTTACCACCCCCTGTGGTGAGCCAAAGAGGCCTGTCCTGGGACAGGCCTCTTTGGCTCACCACAACCCCCTAACAGAAATTTAGCGTTGCCTTCAATTCTGAATGCAGGCAACAAATATTATTTTGAAAAGAGGTCCCTCAGCATGCCAAGGGAGCCCATGACACAAGACAGGCTAAGAACCTTTGCTTCAGGATCCAACAAAGTTGGTTTCGTGGTATACCCAAAGTCAGTAAGAGATACTATTTCATGGGATCCTTGGTCATCTCATCTCATAGTACTTAATGATTACAAGTAAAAAGACCATCAGAAAAATGATTTCAGCTTATGTGACAACATATACTGCAAAGAATGAAGTCATAGAAAAGTTGACAAGCTCCTTCAAAACAAGTCAACATATATTTTGATATTCAGTGACTTGAATGCGATGGTTGATATGGGGGAGGATGACAAAAAGTATACTGGAAAACACCAATCAATTCTGAGAAACGGAAAGAGTCCAGAGGCTTATAGACAACACTGAAGCTTCCTGCTTACATGTCATGAATACCTCATTCCAAAAGGAATTTAGAAGATTCTAGACATGGAAAACACTAAATAATATCACACACATACATCTATCTCAAATGAAATGGACCTTCTTAGCAGATAGGAAATGACTAATTGACAATATAGGAGTCATACCAGAATCTGCTGTGTGTACTCACAAACCACTGACTAATTAAAGCAAAATTAAAAATCAACATCAAATTAGAAGAATAAAAGTAACAACAAGACACTGCAAACAATTATAACAGCTTCAACCTGGTCTATTAAAATGAATCATTGCCGCTGAAAAATGGAAAACAGGAAATACACATATATTAGCCTTGCATTTCCTTCAAAATTTGAACTGATATAAAGCAGTTGTTACAACTAGGTAGCCGAAAGAACCCAGAGACAGATTTAGCAAATACTTGATCTCCTTGCCGAACATTGAGGTACAGCAACCAAAAGTAATAGTTTTAAATAAAAATTTTTATTTGTTGTTGTAAAACACTACACAGGTGGAAGACCATAGGCAATATTGCCTCATAAAACAGCAAAAAGTAGCAGAAGTGAAAAATTTATAGAAAGCTTGGTGTGAGCCCCAAACCGAGCCAGATCATTATGAAGGTGTTCATAGGTGAAAATGAGCAGGAGCTTAACAAATAATAGAAAGAAAGAATTTATCTATATTTTTTGGGAGGGCAATTGCCCAAGGTCACACGGCTAGGTTTTTGTTTGTGTGTGCATTAAGAGTCTGAGGCCAGATCCGAACTCTGGTCCTTCTAACTCCAGGGCCGACGCTCTACTCACTGTGCCACCTAGCCACCCAATCTACATTTTTATAATGAATGATTTATCATTATTAGTGATAGTGAAAACTCCAGAGAAGGACCATAATCTACCTCATCCCAATAGGGTGATAAATGAGGAAGATGGCACCAAGTACTTACTGAGTAAATCTTGAAAGCCCTGAAGGGATAGGGGTAAGATAGCTCAAGGAGGAGAAAAGAACAAAAGGATAAGAAAAAAATCATGTACTTTAGTAATGTCTCACAAAGGAGATCAAGGGAACATCAACAAACATCAACCCCAAAACCCATTTTCTCATTTTTATAAAGTCCTTAAGAGAATGATCTATAAGGTAATAAAGGGTATACTTGATGAAAATAGAAGAAAAGAAAAGGTGGGCTTTCATAAATCATTTTCTATAGCATATCACATATTTGCAAGAAGATCCTATGGTGTTTAATGACTGACAACTAAGAAAGAACCTATTTAGATTGATACAGCAAAATGAAGCCCCAAAGGTTCCCTTTCTACAAGGAGTCTCTCATGTGCATATCAATATACAAATTTCTTCGTAGATAAAACTGAAGACTCTAGATGTAAACAGGGAGATACATGCTCATCCAAAGTATTCATAGTTGTCATGGAGGGTGTCCTGTGCAAGTTCCAAATAGAAGAGGGAGTTCCTATAAATGGTAAGCTGCTCTAGATGATGTTTCTAAATGAGAATTCGCTGATTGCATTAGTCAGGCCCAGAAAATATTACAGGGCCTCAATGAAATAAATTCACAATTCCTCAAAAAAGATCAGGCTGACAAGCCATATAGAAAACAAGAGATGAAAAATGCCTATTATTTATACTGTGACATGCAGTTGGTTAATCTATTCAGATATGTCAGTAACTATATCTTCAATTTGGGAGTTATCAGCACAGAAGTAGTAATTGGACCCATGTGGGTGGATGAGATCATAGACCATTCCTTAGGCAGGTAAACTAACTAGATGTGCAATATATTTAATGCTTATAGCATATTCTATTGCTCATGTAGCCCTTATAGGCTGGGGAGTAGTTGTCCTTTTCTTCATTCCTCTCTAGTTTCCACTTCTGACTTTCTGGACTTTCTCCAAGTCATAGTACATCCTGGAAATTCACTCTTCCTGTGTTGCCTTCTCACCCTGGAAACATACTCTACCCCTGAGACCCTTCCTTTGGTTTCTCAGTTCCTCTCAGAACCTTCATTTTAAGGAGAAGTGCCCATTCAAATTATGTCTTCATTCCTCTCTAATTCCAGCCTCAGATACTTACTAACTCTGTGACTCTGGGAAAGTCACTTAACCTTTTTCTGACTCAGTTTCCTCAACTGTAAAATGGGGATAATGATAATATCTATCTCCCAGGGATGTTGTGAGTATTAACTGAGATAATATTTATAAAGCACTTAATATGGTGCTGGGCACATAGTAGGCATGACATAAATGCTTATTTCTTTCCTCCCTGTCTGAGCTCTACTCCTGACTCTCTAGACTTTCGCCACCATGCTCCCAAGTAGGTATCATCTTAGAGATTGCCCTCCCACCCATATTTTCATTTTGCTTTATTTCTTCTTCTCTTATGAGAATATAAGCTTCTTGAGGGTAGCAACCATTTTCCTTTCTGCTTGTATTTGTATTCCCAACAATTAGTACAGTACCTGGTACACAGTAAACACTCAATAAATCCTTACTGATCTGACTTATCCTAACTCCTATTTTCTTTCTTTCTTTTTATCCAAATGCTTTATTAACTTCTGGTTTACATCATTCATTTCCACCAGATTTTGAGTTACAATTTCCCCCCAATTTCCCCCTACCTACCACCTGAGAATAGCAGTCCCACAGGATATCCCCTCATCCAATCTGCTCTCTCCCATCTCTTCTCCCATATCCCCTTTGACATTTCCATTAGGGCAAGGTGAGTCTCTGTGCCCCAATGCCTGCACATCTTATCTCCCAATTACATGCAAAATAGTATTAATAATAGTATTTATATATATTTGAAACATTTAATTTTAAAACTTCGAATTCCAGATCCGTTCCCTTCCTCCCTTGTCTTACACTCCCGATGGGAAGATAAGCAATTCAGTATGTGTTGTACATGTATAGCTATGCAAAACATTACCATAGTAGATATATTGTAAAAGACTGGCTATATTTCCCTCCTACCCACCCCACCCCCACCTGGTCCATTCCCTACTTTGATCCTGTCCCTCTTCAAAAGTGGGTGCCTCCAAACTCCCCTCCCCCTAAAATACCCTCCCCTCCATCACCACCCCCTCATCCCCCTTTCCACTACTCTCCTGGAGGGTGAGATATCCCATTTAGTATGTATGTGATTCTCTCCTTGAGCCAACTTCAATGAGAATATGGTTTTGCCTTTTTGCCTTCCTGTTCTTACCCTCCCTTGCAACCACTTCCCCTAGCCTCTTCTACATGAGATAGTTTACCCCCCTGTCTCTCCCCATCTCCTCTCGCCACATTCCTCTCTTACCTCTTAACTTCACCCCATTAGTATCATCCTTTCCCACCAATTTTGATCTGTACCCTCTATCCATGTATACCTGTAAATATATATACACACATTCACATATGTATTCATATACCCTTCTTCAACTATTTTCATATTGAGAAAGGTTTCATCAGTTACAATTATTGTTTTTCCATGTAGGAATGTAAATAGTTCAACTTTGATAAGTTCCTTTTGATTTCTTTTCCCTGTTTAACTTCTCAAGAATCTCTTGCTTCTTGTGTCTGAATGTCACATTTTCTATTCAACTCTGGTTTTTTCCTCAAGAATGCTTGAAAGTCCTCTATTCCACTGAATGACCATATTTTCCCCTGAAAAAAGATACTCAATTTTGCTGGGTGGGTGATTCTTGGTTTTAATCCCAGGTCCTTTGCCTTCCAGAATATCATATTCCAAGCTCTTTGATCCTTCAGTGTAGAAGCTGCCAGGTCCTGCACTATTCCTGATTGTATTTCCACAGTATTCAAATTGTGTCTTCCTGGCTGCTTGTAATATTTTCTTCTTGATCTGGGAATTCTGGAACCTGGATATTATATTCCCAGGAGTTTTTTTGGGGGGGCTCTTTTTCAGGAGGTGATCTGTGGATTCTTTCAACCTCTATTTCCCCCTCTGGGTCTAAAACATCAGGGCACTTTACCTTGAGAATTTCTTGAAGGGTGATTTCTAGGTTCTTTCTTTGATCATGGCTTTCAGGTAGTCCAATAATTTTTAAATGATCTCTCCTGGATCTATTTTCCAGGTCAGTGGTTTTTCCCATGAGATATTTCACATTGCCTTCTATTTTTTCCATTGCTTGGATCTGTTTAACAGCATCTTGATTTCTCATAAAGTCACTAGCTTCCATTTGCTCCAGTCTAATTCTGAAGGAATGAATCTCCTCAGTGAGCTTTTGAGATTCTTTTCCCATCTGGCAAATTCGGCTTTTTAAGGCATTCTTCTCCTCATTGCCTTTTTGAGCCTCTTTTGCCATTTGAGTTAGTCTATTTTTTAAGGTATTATTTTCCTCAGTCAGGTTGTGGACTCTCATTTCATACTTTTCTTGCATCCTTCTCATTTCTCTTCCCAATTTTTCCTCCACTTCTTTTATTTGGTTTTTAAAATCCTTCTTAAGGTCCTCTATGGCCTGTAACCCACTCATATTTTCATTTGGGGCTTTTGGTGCAGGAGTTCTGACCTCCCAGTCCTCCTCCTGTTCCATGCTTTGATCCTCTTTGCCTCCAGAATAGGAGTCTAATGTTGAATTTTTCTGTGTATTTTGTTTCCTTTGCCTAGGCATGTTGCCACTTAATTACTTGACTTTTGGGCTTGTTGCCACAGTAGGACTCTGCCACCAGCCAGGGGAGCTTCTGTCCGAAACGCTGGGGTCTTCTCAACTGCCAGAGGTATTAGTTGGGTGCCCTCCCTGAAGCCCCCACACACTATGGCAAGCTGGTCACACACCCCAAGACCTCCACCCCAGACTGCAATCAAGATCCAAGAAGGTTAAATCAATACCGATTATCCCCAAGACTGATCACCAGATCCCCCTACAGTCCACTGGCCAGGAGCTGAAGCTGCAACTGAAGGTGCAAAATGGCGGCTGTGGCATGGCTCCTCAGTGGCTTCTAGCCCCCAGGGGAAGAAGCTGACGCGTTCCCAAATACTGATCCCAAAGTCCATAGGGCACTGACCTCTTACTTTGTTCTAGGCATCTATGTGTTGGTAATTCTGGAAACTCCACAGCTGCCGGTGTTCTGGCATCCCTCCAGCTGGCTATTGGTCTGGCTGCCCTGGGACTAAAACCTCAGACTCACGTGGTCCTGGACTCAGCTCCTAGAGCACTGTGCTGGCCGCTCCCTGCCGAGCTGCCGGGCTGTCCTCAGTGGGAGGTTAGCTTCTCTGTGTCGTTCTGTGGGTTCTGGAGATCCAGAGGTTGTTCAGAGTCCCCTTTTACATAATTTTGAAGTGGTGTGGGCTGGAGCGCTGTGGAAGTGCTGTTTCTACTCCTCCATCTTGGCTCTGCCTCCCCTAACTCCTATTTTCACTGGCAAGTCAAATCCCAGAGCAAGGTTAGCCAGATTCTAGGGTCTTAGGGGTACTTCTGAGGGACGGTAGAGTGTTTTTCTAAAGTGATTGGCTTGAACCTCCATTAATGTGTGTTCTTTCCAATATCAATTGCCATTTACAGTTGGTATCTTCCTTATATTGACCCAATGATTACAATCCCAGTATCATTTAACCAATTAATCTCAGTTATATTTTATGGAGGGATATTAACTGAAAAAATACAAAGCATACCCCCAATACTCAAGATGGTGGGGCTTGGGGGGATGACGATAACAGTCTTCAACCACATTACTTTCTGGGGAGAGTGGGTTCAAACTTAAAGCAGTTGCTACAAAGCATTTGTCTCACCAAGTTCACTTTTGAATACTGCAAAAACTAGTGGAAAAAGTTGTTCCCTTCCTTGAAGAAATCAATGGTCCCTTTGGGTGGACTGGGTCAAGTAGATTGTTCAGGATTTTACTCCTCACTAAGCTCAGAAATCAGAAACCTCTGTCATGGACTCTAATTTCTGGGCCCTTGGTGATCTCCTGAGCTTTTGAATTTCACAGTCATAGAGTAGTCTGTTCTGTCTCCATTACTTCACTTAAGGTGACAAAGAATAGCTACAAGAGGGACAGAAGCAATATAAAGGTCATGTGTTTATGGCTTCATATCATCTCAGACAGGAAGATTATGCCATAGAAAAAGAGAATAAGGAGACAATATATCAAAACATATGGAATGCAGCTAAAGTAGGCCATAGGGGAAAATTTCTATTTATAAATATTTCAGTCAATAAGAGAGAAAGATCAAATCCATTTAAATGGGCACATAATTTTAAAAAAGACAATATATCAACCCTCATAGCTAAACACAAAAGGAGAAGTCCTGAAAAGGAAAGATAAACAAAACTGAAAGCAAAAAAATAATTGAATAAATAAAAGTAGGAGTTTTTATACTAATAAAATAGACACACAATCTGACAAACAGCTAATCTCATTAACAAAAAGGGATGAAAGTGGGGAGCCAGGATGACAGAGAGAAGCCAGGAAATTGCCTGAGTTCTCCCCAGTTTCCCTTGGGACCAACATTAAATCAAGGCTCTAAATGGATTCTGGAGTGTCAGAACCTACAAAAGGATGGAGTGAAACATTTTTCCAACTTAAGATAACTTAGGAGGACTTCAGGAAAGAACTGTCTTACTTGGGTAAAAGGGAAATACAGCCCAGTGCAGATGGTATTTGGGCAATCCAGCTGGAGGTTCTTCAATACAGCACAGATCAGCAGCTAAGACCCCTTGGTACTGGCTCAGCAAGCCAGTGGCATGGCAGGCCAACTGTGAGGCCTCCAGTCCCAGCATAGAAAGCAACTTGTCAGCCTTGGAACCCAGGTGTGACTGAGATGGTTCACCCCAGTGCAGAAAGGAAGCCACTAGCAACTGAGGCCCCAGTGCATAAAGTCATGACAAGGCGCTTGGACCCTAGCACAAGAAATTTGGGACAGTGCCCTCTGTACCACAAGGAGCAGAGTTCAACTTTAAAAACCACAAAATAGACAAAAAATAAGCAAGAAACAAAAAAGAGCCTTGACCATAGGAAGCTACTGTGATGACAGGAAAAATCAAAACACAAACTCAGAAGAGGACAACTTTGTCAAAATGCTTACATGTGAAACCTCAAAGGGGAGTATATTGAATTGGTCTCAAGCTGAAAAAGTTCCCTTGGAAGAGCTCAAAAAGTATTTTAAAAGTCAAATAAGAGAGGTAGAAGAAAAATTGGGAAAAGAAATGAGAGGTATACAAGAGAGAGTCTATAGCTTAGAAAAGGAAGGACAAAAATTGATTGAAGGGGGTGGCTAGCTGGCACCGTGAGTAGAGTGTCGACCCTGGAGTCAGAAGGACCTGAGTTCTGATCCAGCCTCAGACACTTAACGCACAAACAAACAAACAAACAAAAAACCTAGCCATGTGACCTTGGGCAAATTACTTAACCCCAATTGCCCTCCAAAAAGCAAAAAAAAAAAAAAATGATTGAATTAAACAGTGTCTTAAAAATACAATTGGCTAAATGAAAAAAAATCCACTGAAGAAAACAATTCATTAAAAAGTAGGGTTGGGGCCGAGGCCCGGACAATGGCACAGGGTCGGCGTGTAGAGACCTGGATGACAAGGCATGTTGAGGCCCGGATAATGCAGTGCGCAGAGGCCCAGAGGAGGCCTGGTCAATGTGGTGGCAACTTGATCCACCAACCACAAGGGCCATTCCCAGGCTTATCACTACATGGCTGGGAGCCAACAAAGCAGAAGAAGAGACAAATGCAGGGGCCTGTGGCAGGGGCAGCAGCTAATCCTGGGACTACCAACCCACAGCTGTAAACTTAAAAACCCCCACGTGAACTTCCAGGGACCAGGATGGCAGAGTGAACCCTGGCTGCTCCAATACCCCACCATGAAAACACAGTAATTATTGCCCCAAAGCAATATTTTAAACATTAAAGGCTTAGGAACCCCAGAGGAAGTGGGAGGCTAAGGCCCTGCCTCAAAATGGGTATAAAACAGACTGCAAAGATAAAGACTCTAGAATCCTATTACTGTGAGAGGGAGAAACCAAATTCAGAAGGAGACAGTATTGACTCCACACCCACACTCCACACCCACAGCTGAAACCTCAACAGGGAATAGAAAGCATTATTAGATGAGTTCAAAAAAGAACTTTGAAAACCAAATTAGAGAGATAGAAGATAAAATCAACAATTCTTTTAAAATCAAAATTGTGAAATTAGAAAAACATTACAATGAAGAAAACAATTCCTTAAAAAGAAAAATGTGTGAACTAAAAATGAAATCTGAACATATGGAAAAGGAGCTTCAAAAACTAACCATGGAAAATAATTCGCTAAAAATTAGAATCAATCAAATTGAAGCTAATGACTCTATGAGGCATCAAGAATCAGTCAAACAAATCAAGAATGAAAAATTAGAAAAAGAGGTAAAATATCTCAATGGAAAAAAAAAACTGACCTGGAAAACAGATCCAGGAGAGCTAATCTGAGAATTATAGGTCTACAAGAAATTATGATAAAAAATGAGCCTGGATAACATCTTCCAAGAGTTCATCAAGGAAAACTGCCCTGAGATCCTAGAACCAGAGGGTAAAATAGAGATCTAGAGAATCCACCAGACACCTCCTGAAAGAGATCCCAAAGCAAAAAGTCCATGAAATGTTGTGGCCAAATTCCAGGACTATCAGGTAAAGGAGAAAATACTACAGGCAGCCAGAAAGAAACAATTAATATCTCATGGAACCACAGTAAGGATTGCACAGGATCTGGCAACTTCTACATTGAAAGATCAGGGGAACTGAAATATGATTTTTCATAAGGCAAAAGAGCTTGGGTTACAACCAAGGATCACCTATCCAGAGAAACTGAACATAATCTTCCAGGCAAGGAGATGGTCATTCAATGATATAATGGACTTCCTTCCTGATGAAAAAGCCAGAGCTCAATGGAAAATTCAACCTCCAATTATAAGACTCGAGAGAGACATAGAAAGGTAAATAGGAAAACACACACACACACACACACACACACACACAAACACACACATAACTTATTATTTAATAAGAGCAAACTGTTTATATCCCTATATGGGAAGCTGATACCTGTTAATACTGAGAATTCTATACCTATGGTGACATCTAAAAGGGATATAGATAAATAGAGGGTGTGGGTATAAATTACACAAAATGATGATAAAAACCTTATTAAGGGCTGCAAAGGGGCTGCAATGGAATAAGAGGAAAGAATGAAGTGGGAAAGGGTAAATTACGCCACACAAAGAGGCATAAAAACATTATAGTAGAGGGAAAGAAGGGAGGGAGATGAGCATTAGATGAGCTTTTCCCTCATTGGTTCTGGTGCAAGGAAGGAATAATATAATCAGTTAAGTATAGGACTCTAACGAGAAGAGATATAAAACTTATCATAGTAGAGGGAAAGAGGGGAGAGAGAGGAGCATTGCATGACATCTATTCTCGTCAATCTTGGTTCGAGGAAGAAATAATATACTACATTAAGTATAAAAATCTATAATACCCTACAGGCAGTAGGTGGGGGGAAGGTCTAAGAAAGGGGGGGTGGTTAGAAGACAAGGAAGAAGTAGTAAGGGGGAAAGGTAGGAAAAGGGAGGGGGTTGATAAGAAGGGAATACTGAGGGAGTTGGTGGTCAAAAGGAAAACTCTTAAGGAGGGGAAGGTAGAAGGGGAAAAAATAAAAGCATAAACAGGGGAGGGACTAGGATGGAGGGAAAGAGATAGATAGTAAACATAACTGTGAATGTGAATGGGATGCACTCTCCCATAAAACAGAGGTGGATAGCAAAATGGATTAAAAACCATAATCCCACAATATGCTGTTTACAAGAAACATGTCTGAAACAGGGGCACACATACACAGGGTAAAGGTAAAAGGCTGGAATAAAATATGTCATGCCTCAGCTGAAGTAAAAAAAAGCAGGGGTAGCAATCCTTATCTCAGATAAAGCAAAGGCAAAAATAGATCTAATTAAAAGAGATAAGGAAGGAAACTATATCCTGCTAAAAGGTACCATAGAAAATGAAGCAATA
The DNA here is from genome assembly GCA_011680675.1 of Gymnobelideus leadbeateri. NCBI lineage: Eukaryota > Metazoa > Chordata > Mammalia > Diprotodontia > Petauridae > Gymnobelideus > Gymnobelideus leadbeateri. The sequence continues at coordinate 337,769 of WOXC01005395.1, read as the reverse complement.
TCATTACTAAACACTTATGTACCAAGTGGTACAGCATCCAAATTCCTAAAGGAGAAGTTAAGGATGTTAGAGGAAGAAATAGATAGCAAAAAACTATACTAGTGGGGGACTTCAATCTCCCCCTCTCTGAGCTTGATACATCTAACCTCAAAATAAACAAACAAAAAAAAAGCTAAGGAGGTAAATAGAATCTTAGAGAAGATAGATATGGTAGGCCTCTGGGGAAAATTTAATGGGGATATAAAGGAATATAGCTTCTTCTCAGTGGTACAGGGTATATATACAAAAATTGATCATGTACTAGGGCATAAAAAACTCACAATTTAGAGCATGAAAGGCAGAAATATTAAATGCATCCTTCTCAGATCATGCTGCAATAAAATTTATGTAATAAAGGGCCATGGAAAGATAGACTAAAAACTAATTGGAAACTAAATAACTTAATCTTAAAGAATGAGTGTGTCAAACAAGAAATGACAGAAACAATAACTTCATTCAAGAGAATGACAATAATGAGACAATATACCAAAACTTGTGAGGTACAGCAAAAGCAGTTCTTAGGGGAAGTTTTACATCCCTGAATGCATACATAAATAAAATAGAGAAAATGGAGGTCAATAAATTGGGCATGCAAATGAAAAAGCTAGAAAAGGAACAAATTGAAAATCCCCAATTAAATACTAAATTAGAAATAATGAAAACCAAAGGAGAAATTAATAAAATTTAAATTAAGAACTTTTTAATTAATAAATAAAACTAAGAGCTGGTATTATGAATAAACCAATAAAATTGATAGACCAATATGATAAATATGATAGTCAATATGATAAAAAAGAAAGAAGAAAACCATATTAAGAGTATTAAAATGAGGCGGAGCCAAGATGGCGGAGTAGAAACAGCTCGTCCAAGCCTCTCTGCCCCCAGATTCTCCACAAACTATGTAAAAAAGGACTCTGAAAATCTTCTGGAGCCCCAGCACCCACAGAACGACACAGAGAAGCTAACCTCCCGCTGAGGACAGCCCAGCACCCTGCAGGAAGGACCAGCGCAGTGGTCTGGGAGCCGGCAGCGCGCAGAGCGCAGGAGCCGAGCTGAGCCCAGGTCCACCTGAGCCGAGGTTTTAGCCCCAGGGCGGCAGGGCCAGCAGCCGGCTGGAGGAACCCCAGAACACCAGGAACTGTGGAGACGCCAGAATTATCAACATAGACTTGCCTAGGACAAAGTAAGAGGTTAGTGTCCTATGGACTTTGGGACCTGTATTTGGGGAATGCGTCAGCTCCCTCCCCTGGGGGCTAGAAGCTGCTGAGGAGACACGCCACTGTGTAGTTTTCAGAGGCATTTCCGGCTCCCAGCCTACAAATCGTGGGGAGATCCAGCGATCAGTCTTGGGGGGTAATCGCTCTTGCTTTAACCTCCCTGGATCTGGATTGTGATCTAGGGTGGAAGTTGTGGGTGGGTTTACAGCTTGCCAGAAACGGAAGTTGCCCCCACACGTTCGGGACGAAAATTCCTCTATCTGGCCTTAAAGCCATAGTGTGCCAACAAGCCCAAAAGTCAAGTAATTAAGTGGCAACATGCCAAGGCAAAGGAAACAGAAAAATGCAACCCTAGACTCCTATTTTGGGGGCATAGAGCGGGAAAAGGACTGTGAGGTCAGAAGTCCTGCTCCAAAAGCCCCAGGGGAAAACATGAGTGGGTTGCAGGCCATAGAGGACCTTAAGAAGGACTTTAAAAATCAAATAAGAGAAGTGGAGGAAAAATTGGAAAGAGAAATGAGAAGGATGCAGGAAAAGTATGAAATGAGGGTCAACAGCCTGACTGAGGAAAACAACACCTTAAAAAATAGACTAACTCAAATGGCAAAGGAGGCCCAAAAGGGCAATGAGGAGAAGAATGCCTTAAAAAGTCGAATTTGCCAGATGGAAAAAGAATCTCAAAAGTTCACTGAGGAGATTCATTCCTTCAGAGTTAGACTGGAGCAAATGGAAGCTAGTGACTTTATGAGAAATCAAGATGCTGTTAAGCAGATCCAAACAAACGAAAGATTAGAAGGCAATGTGAAATATCTCATGGGAAAAACCACTGACCTGGAGAATAGATCCAGGAGAGACAATTTAAAAATTATTGGACTACCTGAAAGCCATGATCAAAGAAAGAACCTAGAAATCACCCTTCAAGAAATTCTCAAGGAAAATTGCCCTGATGTTTTAGATCCAGAGGGCAAAATAGAGGTTGAAAGAATCCACAGATCACCTCCTGAAAAAGATCCCAAAAGAAAACTCCCAGGAATATTATAGCCAGGTTCCAGAATCCCAAGATCAAGGAGAAAATACTACAAGCGGCCAGGAAGAAACAATTTCAATATTGTGGAAACACAATCAGAATAGCCCAGGACCTGGCAGCTTCTACACTGAGGGATCGAAGGGCATGGAATATGATATTCCAGAGGGCAAAAGAACTGGGAATGAACCCAAGGGTCACCTACCCAGCAAAACTGAGTATTTTGTTTCAGGGAAAATATGGTCATTCAGTGGAATAGAGGACTTTCAAGCATTCTTGAGGAAAAAACCAGAGTTGAATAGAAAATTTGACATCCAGACACAAGAAGTAAGAGATGCCTGAGAAGGTAATCAGGGAAAAGAAATCAAAAGGAACTTATCAAAGTTGAACTATTTACATTCCTATATGGAAAAGCAATAACTGTGACTGATGATATCTTTCTCACTATGAAAATAATGGAAGGGGGTGTGGTCATATGAATACATATGTGAATGTGTGTGTATATGATTACAGTTATATATGGATAGAGGGCATAGGTTGAATTTGTTGGGAAGGGAGAATACTCAAGGGATGAAATTATGAGGTGAGAGAGGAAAGTGGCAAGAGGAGATGGGGAGAGACATGGTAGGGTAAACTATCTCATGTAGGGGAAGTGGTTGCAAAGGAGGGGAGAATAAGGAAGGCTAAAAAGGCAAAACCACATTCACATTGAATTTGGTTCAGGGAGAAAATGACATACATACTAAATGGGATATCTCAACCTGCAGCAGGATAGGGGGAAGGGGGATGAGAGGAGGGATGATGGATGGGAGGGCATCCTTGGGGTGAGGGGAGGTTGGAAGTACCCACTATAGAAGAGGGACAGGATCATGCAGGGAATGGACCAGGTGGGGGGTGGGATGAGTGGGAGGGAACTATAAGCAGCCTTGTACAATATATCTACTATGATAATGTTTTGCATAGCTAGACATGTACAATATATACTGAATTACTTATCTCCCAAGAAGGAATGGGTGACAAGGGAGGAAGGAAATGGATCTGAAATTCGAGGTCGTAACATTAAATGTTTCAAATATATATATAAATACTATTATTAATACTCTTTTGCCTATAATTGGGAGATAAGATGTGCAGGCATTGGGACACAAAGATTCATCTTCCTCTAATGGAAAAGTTGATGGGGGTATGGGAGAAGGTATGGGAGAGAGCAGATTGGAGGAAGCGATATCTTGTGGGACTGCTATTCTGGGAGGTTGGGTAGGGGAATAATGGGGGGGAAATGATTGTAACTCAAAATCTGGCAGAAATGAATGATGTAAAACAGAAGTTAATAAAGTATTTGTTTAAAAAAAAATAAATAAATTTAAAAAAAGTATTAAAATGAAAAGGGTGAATCTACCTCCAATGAAGAGGAAATTAAAACAATAATTAGGACTTATTTTGCCCAATTGTATGCACATAAATTTGACAATCTTAGTAAAATGGATGAATATCTACAAAAATGTAAGTTGCCCAGACTAACCAAAGAGGAAGTAAACTACTTAAATAACCCCATCTCAGAAAAAGAAATTGAACAAGCCATCAATGAACTCCCTAGGAAAAAATCTCCAGGGCCAGATGGCTTTACTAGTGAATTCTACCAAACATTTAAAGAACAATTGACTCCAATACTTTACAAACTATTTGGGAAAATTGGAGAAGAAGGAGTCCTACCAAATTCTTTTTGTGATCCAAATATGGTACTGATACCTAAATTGGGAAAAGACAAAACAGAGAAAGAAAATTACAGACAAATTTCCCTTATGAATATAGATGCAAAAGTTCTAAATAAAATATTAGCAAAAAGACTACAGCAACTCATCATGAGAATAATACACTTTGATCAGGTAGGATTTACTCCAGGAATGCAAGGGTGGTTCAATATCAGGAAAACTATCAGTATAATTGATCACATCAACAACAAAACTAGCAGAAACCATATGATTATCTCATTAGATGCAGAAAAGGCTTTTGACAAAATACAACACCCATTCCTATTAAAAACACTAGAAAGTATAGGAATAAATGGAATCTTCCTTAAAATAATAAGTAGCATCTATCTAAAACCATCAGCAACTATATGTAATGGGGATAAGCTAGAAGCATTTCCAATAAGATCAGAGGCGAAACAAGGATGTCCACTATCACCCCACTTATTCAATTTGGTACTAGAAATGTTAGCAGTATCAATAAGAGAAGAAAAAGAAATTGAAGTAATCAAATTAGGCAAAGAAGACACTAAGCTATCACTCTTTGCAGATGATATGATGATATGCTTAGAGAATCCTAGAGAATCAAGTAAAAAACTACTTGAGAAAATAAACAAATTTGGCAAAGTTGCAGGATATAAAATAAACCCACATAAGTCCTTGGCATTCCTATATATCACTAACGAAATCCAACAGCAAGAAATAGAAAGAGAAATCCCATTTAAAGTTACTGTAAACATTATAAAATATTTGGGAATCTACCTGCCAAAACAAACCCAGGACTTACATGAACACAGTTACAAAACACTTTTCACACAAATAAAGTCAGATCAAACTAATTGGAAAAACATCAATAGACCATGGTTGTGTCAAGCTAATATAATAAAAATGACAATTTTACCTAAATAAAATTATGTATTTAGTGCCATACCAATCAATCTACCAAAAAATTGCTTTGCAGAGCTAGAAAAAATAGTAGCAAAATTCATTTGGAAGAACAAAAGGTCCAGAATATCAATGAAAAGAAATGCTAGGGAAAGTGGCCTAGCCCTACCAGATTTTAATCTGTATTATAAAGCAGCAGTAATCAAAACTACTTGGTACTGGCTGAAGAATAGAGTAGTGGACCAATGGAATAGATTGGGTACATGAGACTCAGCAGCCAATGACTATGATAATCTACTGTCTGATAAACCCAAAGACCCCAGTTTTTGGGATAAGAACTCACTATTTGACAAAAACTGCTGGGAAAACTGGAACATAGTTTGGCAGAAACTGGGCATAGATCAATATCTAACACTGTACACCAAATTAAAGTCAAAATGGGTGCATGATCTAAGTATAAAGGCTGATACTCTAAGCAATCTGGGAGAGCAAGGTATAGTTTACCTGTCAGATCTATGGGGAGGGAAAGACTTCATGACAAAACAAGAGTCAGAGAGCATTATAAAATTCAAAAGGGATAATTTTGATTACATTAAATTGAAAAGCTTATGCACAAATAAAGGTAATGTTACCAAGATTAAGACAGGACTGGAAAACTGGGAAAGAATTTTTATAACCAATGTCTCTGAAAAAGGCCAAATTTCTAAAATATACAAAGAACTGAGTCAAATCTATATTACAAGCCATTCCCCAATTGATAAATGGTCAAAGGATATGAACAGGCAGTTCTCAGAAGATGAAATTAAAGATATCTATAAGCATATGAAAAAAAACGTTCTAAATCACTAGTGATTAGAGAAATGCAATTCAAAACAACTCTTAGGTACCACATCTCACCTGTCAGATTGGCTAAGATGACAAAACAGGAAAATGATAAATGCTGGAGAGGATGTGGAAAAATTAGAACACTAATGCATTGTTGGTGGAGTTGTGAACTTATCCAGCCATTCTGGAGAGAAATCTGGAACTATGCCCAAAGGGCTATAAATAAGTGCCCACCCTTTGTACAGCAATACTACTTCTAGGATTATATCCCAAAGAGATCAGAGAAGTGGGAGGAGGACCCGTATGTACAAAAATATTTATAGCAGCTCTTTTTGTGGTGGCAAAGAATGGGAAATCAAGGGGGATGCCCATCAATTGGGGAGTGGCTGAACAAGTTGTGGTATATGAATATAATGGAATACTACTGTGTTATAAGAAATGAGGGGGGGCAGAGCCAAGATGGCAGAGTAGAAACAGCACTTCCAAGGCGCCCTCGTCCACATGACTTCCAAACCATGTAAAAAGTGGACTCTGAACAACTTCTGGAGCTCCAGCACCCACAGAACGACACATATAAGCTAACCTCCCACTAAGGACAGCCCAGCAGCCCTGCAGGGAGCTGCCAGCACAGCACAGCGCAGTGCTCTGGGAGCCAAACCCAGGCCCACCGGAGTCACAGTTTTAACCCCAGGGCAGCCTGGCCAGCAGCCAGCCAGAGGGACCCCAGAACACCAGCAGCTGTGGTGATTCCAGAATTATCAGCACAGATATGCCTAGGATAAAGTGAGAGGTTAGTGGCCTATGGATTTTGGGACCAGTATTTGGGGAACATGTCGGCTTCTTCCCCTGGGGGCGAGAAATGGCTGAGGAGATGCAGCACAGAGGCCATTTTGCAGCTTCAGTGGCGGCTTCAGCTCCTGGCCTGCGAACTATAGGGAGATCCAGCAATCAGTCTTGGGGGGTAATAGCTCTTGTTTTAACCTCCCTGGATCTGGATTGCGGTCTGGGGGGGAGGTTGTGGGGTGGGTATCCAGCTGGCCAGAGAGTGTGGAGGCCTCACAGAGGCCACCCAACTAATACCTCGGGAAGTTGTGAAGACCCCAACATTTGGGACAGAAGCTCCCCTGGCTGGTGGCAGAGTCATACTGTGGCAACAAGCCCAAAAGTCAAGTAATTAAGTGGCAACATGCCTAGGCAAAGGAAACAAAATACACAGAAAAATTCAACATTAGACTTCTATTTTGGGGGCAAAGAGGATCGAAGCATGGAACAGGAGGAGGACTGGGAGGTCAGAACTCCTGCACCAAATGCCCCAAATGAAAATATGAGCGGGTTACAGGCCATAGAGGACTTTAAGAAGGATTTTAAAAAACAAATAAGAGAAGTGGAGGAAAAATTGGGAAGAGAAATGAGAAAGATGCAAGAAAAGTATGAAATGAGAGTTCACAGCCTGACTGAGGAAAATAACACCTTAAAAATAGACTAACTCAAATGGTAAAGGAGGATCAAAAGGGCAAAGAGAAGAATGCCTTAAAAAGCCGAATTTGCCAGATGGGAAAAGAATCTCAAAAGCTCACTGAGGAGATTCATTCCTTCAGAGTTAGACTGGAGCAAATGGAAGCTAGTGACTTTATGAGAAATCAAGATGCTGTTAAACAGATCCAAACAAATGAAAGAATAGAAGGCAATGCGAAATATTTCATGGCAAAAACCACTGACCTGGAAAATAGATCCAGGAGAGATAATTAAAAAATTATTGGACTACCTGAAAGCCATGATCAAAGAAAGAACCTAGAAATCATCCTTCAAGAAATTCTCAAGGAAAATTGCCCTGATGTTTTAGACCCAGAGGGGGAAATAGAGGTTGAAAGAATCCACAGATCACCTCCTGAAAAAGAGCCCAAAAAGAAAACTCCAAGTAATATTACAGCCAGGTTCCAGAATTCTCAGATCAAGGAGAAAATACTATAAGCAGCCAGGAAGAAACAATTCCAATATTGTGGAAACACAAGCAGAATAACTCAAGACCTTGCAGCTTCTACACTGAGGGATTAAAGGGCATGGAATATGATATTCTGGAAGGCAAAGGACCTGGGATTAAAACTAAGAATCACCCACCCAGCAAAATTGAGTATCTTTTTTCAGGGGAAAATATGGTCATTCAGTGGAATAGAGGACTTTCAAGCATTCTTGAGGAAAAAACCAGAGTTGAATAGAAAATTTGACATTCAAACACAAGAAGCAAGAGATGTTTGAGAAGTTAAACAGGGAAAAGAAATCAAAAGGCGGGCCTGGGCTCAGCTCCCCAAGTGCTGCGCTGGTGGTTCCCAGAACTCTGCACTGCCAGCTCTCAGAGCACTGGGCTGGCCACTCCCTGCTGGGCTGCCGGGCTGTCCTCAGCAGGAGGTTAGCTTCTCTGTGTTGTTCTGTGGGTGCTGGAGCTCCAGAAGTTGTTCAGAGTCCCCTTTTACATGGTTCGGAAGTGGTGTGGAGGAGAGCACCTTGGAAGTGCTGTTTCTACTCCTCCATCTTGGCTCTGCCCCCCCCCCCAAATTTTAAATATTAGTAAAGAGATTATAGCAACTTATCACCAGAATAATACACTATAACCTGGTGGGATTTATATCAGGAATGATGGGCTCATTCAATATTAGAAAAACTATCAACATAATTGACCATATCAATAACAAACAGAAATCATGTGATTATCTCAAGTGATGCAGAAAAAGCTTTTGATTAAATACAGAACCCATTCCTATTAAAAACACTAGACAGAATCCAGATTGAAGCAAACTACTTGATCTTTTTCTTTTTCTTGTTCGGTTTTATTTCCTCTTCATCATTTTTCATTCCATCTGGTACAATCTGCCTTTGTAACCTGACTAATGTCTAATGTGAAAGTATTTGCAGATCCTATACTTGATTATATGCCATCATGGGGTGGAGGGGAGGGTGGGAAATAAAATTTGAAACTCAAGGAATTTGGGAATTGAATCTTGTAAACTAAAAGTAAACAAACAAATTAATAAAGACAAAAAAACTAGACAGTATAAGAACAAATGGAGTTTTCCTTAAAATGATAAGTAGTAAAGTGCACTGAAGAGAACAAAAGAAAACTTACAAGGAAGGAAAGAAAAGATGGATAGCTCTCAACACAATGCATAAGATTTATTATATAGGCTTTCCTGTAATGGAAGTTTATTGCTATATATTTTGAATCCTCTCTTATATTCTGCTGTACATGACATGTCTTTTCAGTTTCTTATTTTGTATTTAAGTTTCAATACTTAAGTTCATGTGTTTCTTTTTCTTTTCTCTATTTTGTATTTGTTTTAGTATTCAACCCTAAAATTTAAAAAAAAGTTTAAAAAAACGATAAGTAGTATCTATCTAATACCACCAGCAAGTATTATATGTAATGGGGATAAGCTAGAAACTTTCCCAGTAAGATCAGGGGTGAAGCAAGGATCCCTATTATCATCACTATTTTCTTTTTAAAAAATTATTTATTTATTTATTTATTTTTAGTTAACAATATTCAATTCCATAGTTCCTTGAGTTTCAAATTTCCTTTCCCTCCCTCCCCCCACCCCCCACTATGGCATATAGTCCAGTATAGGATATGCAAATACTTTCATATCAGACATTAGTCAAGTTACAAAGGCGTATTGTACTAGGTGGGATGAAAAATGGTAAAGGAGAAATGAAACCAAACAATGAAAAGGAAAAGATCAATTAGTTTGCTTCCATCAGGATTCAAGCTCAGTTCTTTCTAGTTATTTCTCTGGATGTTGCATCTCTCTCCTTCATGACTCTTTCGAGATTGACTTATATCACTGCATTGCTGAAAAGAGTCCAGTCTGTCATAGTTGGTCATCACACATATGTTGTGTCTGTGATTGTACACAAATTTCTCCTGGTTCTACTCTTCTCACTCAGCATCAATTTGTATAAGCCTCTCCAGGTAAATATGAAGTCCATCTGCTCCTCGTTTCTTATAGCACAATAATATTCCATTACATGCATATGCCACAACTTCTTTAGCCATTCCCCAATTGATGGGCACCCCTTCAGTTTCCAATTCTTTGCAACCACGAAAAGAGCTGCTATAAATATTTTGGTACATTTGGGTCTTCCTCCCATTTCTATGATCTCTTCAGGATATAACCCTAGAAGTGGTATTTCTGGGTCAAAGGGTATGAAATTATTTATAGTCCTTTGCACATAATTCCAGATTGCTCTCCAGAACGGTTGGATAAGTTCACAACTCCACCAGCAATGCATTACTGTTCCAATTTGCCCACATCCTCTCCAGCATTTGTCATTTTCCTGTTTTGTCATCTTAGCCAATCTGACTGGAGAGATGTGGTACCTCAGAGTTGTTTTGATTTGCATTTCTCTAATCAAGAGTGATTTAGAGCATTTCTTCATATGCTTATAGATATCTTTAATTTCTTTCTCTAAAAACTGCCTGTTCATATCCTTTGACCATTTATCAATTGGGGAATGACTTGTATTCTTATAGATTTGACTCAATTCTCTGTATATTTAAGAAATGAGTACTCTGTCAGAGACATAGGTTGTAAAATTCTTTCCCAATTTCCCACCTCCCTCTTGATCTTGGTTACATTGGCTTTGTTTGTACAGAAGCCTTTCAATTTAATGTAATCAAAATTATCCATTTTGCGTTTTATAATGCTCTCTAATTCTTGCTTGGTCCAAAGTCTTTCCCTCTCCACAAATCTGACAGGTAAACTATTCCTTGCTTTCCCAGATTGCTTACAGTATCATCCTTTATACCTAGATCATGCACCCATTTTGACTTGATTTTGGTATATGGTGTTAGATAATGGTCTATGCCCAGTTTCTGCCATACTATATTCCAGTTTTCCCAGCAGTTTTTGTCAAATAGTGCATTCTTATCCCAATAACTGGGGTCTTTGGGTTTATCAAACTATCATCACCATTTTCACTATTATATCACTATTATCACCACAGCTTTAGCAATAGGAGAAGAAAAAGAAATAGAAGGAATTAGAATAGGTAATGACGAGATAAAACTATCACTCTTTGCAGATGACATGACGGTATACTTAGAGAACCCATTAAAAACTTGAAATAATTAACAACTTTAGCAAAATTACAGGATAGAAAATGAACCCAAATAAAATCATCAGCATTACTATATAATACTAACAAAACCCAACAGCAAGATTTAGAAAGAGAAATTCCACTTAAAATAACTATAGACAATATAAAATATTTGGGAATCTACCTGCCAAGACAAACCTTCAAACAAATATGAACACAATTACAAAACACTTTTCATAAAATAAAGACAGATCTAAACAATTGGAAAAATTGTTGATTGCTCATGGGTAGGCTGAGCTAGTATAATAAAAGTGACAATCCTAACTAAATTAATTTACTTATTCTGTGACATACCAAACTACCAAAAATTATTTTATAGAGTTAGAAGAATAATAACAAAATTCATCTGGAAGAACAAAAGATAAAGAATATTAAGGAATTTAATGAAAAAAATGCAAAGGAAGGTAGCCTAGCCATACCAGATCTAAAACTATATTATTAAGCAGCAATCATCAAAACTATTTGGTACTGGCTAAGAAATAGAGTGGTAGACCAGGGGAATAGGTTAGGTACACAAGACACAGTAATCAAGGCCTAGGTATAGACCAATATCTTATACCATATACCAAGATAAGGTCAAAATGGATACATGATTTAGACATAAAGGATGATACCATAAGCAAACTAAAAGATCAAGGAATAGTTTACCTGTCAAATCTACAGTGAAAGGAAGATTTATAACCAAACAAGACATAGGGAACATTATGAAATGCAAAATGGATAATTTTGATTCCATCACATTAAAAAGTTTGCACAAAGAAAGGCAATACAAATAAGATTAGAAGGAAAGCAGAAAGCTGGGAAATAATTTTTACCTCCAGTATCTCTGATAAAGGCCTCATTTCTCAAATATATAAAGAACTGAGTCAAATTTATAAGAATACAAGTCATCCCCCAATTGATAAATGGTCAAAGGATATGAACAAGCAGTTTTCAGATGAAAAAATTAAAGCTATTTATGGTCAAATGAAAAAATTCTCTAAATCACTATTGTTCAAAGAAATGCAAATTAAAACAACTCTGATGTACCACCTCACACCTATGATATTGGTTAATATGACAGAAAAGGAAAATGATAAATGTTGGATAAGATGTGGGAAAACTGGAACACGAATGCGTTGTTGGTGGAGCTGTGAACTGATCCAGCCATTCTGGAGAGTAATTTGGAATGATGTCTAAAGGGTTATCAAACTGTGCATAACCCTTTGATCCAGAAATACCACTACTAGGTCTTTATCCCAAAGCAATAAAAAAAAAAGGAAAAGGACCAATATTTACAAAAATATTTATAGCTGTTCTTTTTGTGTTGGCCAAGACTTGGAAACTGAGGGGATATCCATCAAATGGTGAATGAACAAGTTGTGGCATATGAATGTAATGGAATACTATTGTACTATAAGAAATGATGAGCAGGTGGGTTTCAGAAAAACATGAAAAGACTTACATGAACTGAAACCAAGTGAGAAGAACCAGGAGGACATTATACACAGTAATAGCAACATTGTACAATGATCAACTGTGTCAGACTTGGCTCTTCTCAGAAAAAAATGATCTAAGACAATTACAAAGGACTCATGATGGAAAATGCTATCCATATCCACAGAATGAACTATGGAGTCTGAATGCATGCTATTTTCACTGTTTTGGGTTTTTGCTTGTGTTTGATTTTTGTTTGATTTTTCTTTCACAACATGACAAATGTGGAAATATGTCTAATAAGATTGTATGTATATAATAAATATCAGATTGCTTGCCATCTTGGGGAAGGAGTAGGGGAGTGAGGGAGAAAAAATTTGGAACTTAAAATCTTATAAAAGTGAATGTTGAAAACTATCTTTACATGTAATTGGAAAAAAATTAAATACTATTTAAAGGGCAAAAGGGAAAAAAGGAAATTTACATAACTTTGTTGTGTATTTAAAATTAATAGCAAGCTTTACATAGTTAATTTGTGGTTTCATATGCAATAATCTTTTTATTGTACTATGTTATGGAAATGCTTGTTTTATTCCATAAATTAAAAAAAAATAAAGTGCTAAAAAGTGAGGAAAACCAGATTGTTCATATCAAAAATGAAAAAGGAAATGTCACAACAGATGACAAAAAGGAAATGGTTAGAGATTATTTTTCCCAATTTTATGCTGACAAAATTGATAACTTGGATGAAAACTTACAAAAAATATAAAATGACCAGATTGATAGAAGAAATAGATAATTTAAATAATCCAGCATTAGAAAAAGAAGTTGAACAGGGCACAAATGAACAAAGAAAAGAAAAAATTCCCAAGGCAAGTTGAATTTAGAAGCAAATTCTATCAAACATTCAAGGTAAAATTAATTCCAATATTACATAAACTGTTTGCAAAAATAGGAAAGAAAGGACCTTTACAAACTCTTTCTATGACAGGTCTTGATATTTAAACCAGGGAGAATAAAATAGAGAAAGACAATTGTAGACCAATATCTGTAATTAATACTGAAGCAAAAAAGATAAATAAAATATTAGCAGGATTCAGCAACATATTAATAAAATTACAGACTGTGACTTATGGTTGGAAGTATACCAGGAATTCAAGTTTTTTTTCCTAACAAGGAAAACTCTAGGTGTAACTATCATATTAATAACAGAAATAATAAAAACTATGATAATATCAATAGATGCTAAAAAGCTTTTGAAATAACTAAATCATGTTAAAACATTAGAAAGGTAAGGAATAAATGGACTTTTCCTTAAAGTAGTAAAAAAGTATCTATCTAAAACCTAGAATAAACATTAAATGTAAGGAAGAATGCAAATGGAGGCCTTTCCAATAAGCTCAGAGGAGAAAGCAAGGATGCACTTTATTACTATTTACTATAGTACTAGAAATATTAGCTATAACAAAAAGACAAAAAAAGAAATTAGGAGAAGAAATGTAGGCAAAGATGAAGCAAAACTATCACTTTTGCAGATGATATGACAGTCTAAACAGAGATCTCTAAGTAGTCAAGTAAAAGAAATAATTGAAACAATGAACAAATTCATTGAAGTTGCAGGACCTAAAATAAATCCACATAAATCATAAACATTTCTGTATATTACCAACAAAATCTAGCAGAAAGAGTTAGAAAAATTCCATTCAGAATAACTATAGAATATATTAAATACTAGGGCAGCTAGATAGTACAGTAGATAGAGCATTGGGCCTGGAGTCAGGAAGACTGGAGTTCAAATCTGGCCTCAGACATTTACTAGCAGTGTGACCCTGGGCAATCACTTCACCCCGTCTGCCTCAGTTTCCTCATCTGTAAAATGAGCTGGAGAAGGAAATGGCAAATCATTCCAGTATCTTTGACAAAAAAACAAACAAACCTCAGATGGGATCCAGAAGTCAGACACAACTGTAATGACTGAAAGTACTGAACAACACCAAGGGAGTCAATCTACCAAGACACACAGGGAAACTACATGAGTACAGCTACAAAATATTCTTTTTTTTAAAGTAATTGGGGTTAAGTAACTTGCTCAAGGTTACACAGCTAGTCATTATTTATATGTGGGTGCTCATTTTCTGAGGCCGATTTCGATCCCGGGTCATCCCAGCTCTGAGGCCAGCGCTCTTACTCACTGTGCCACCTCGCCACCCCTACAAAATATTCTTTACAGAAATATTGACAGAAGTAAAAAAAATGGAGAAATATGAATTACTCATGAGTAGGTCATACCAATCTGCTAAAAATGGCAATACCAGCTAAATTAATTTACTTATTCCTTGTTACACAAATCAAGCTAGGAAAGAATTATTTTACAGAGTTAGAAAAAAAATAATGAAATTCATCTACAAGAACAAAAGGCTAAAAATCTCAAGGGAAATGAAGAAAAAAGGAAGGAAGGGAGCATAGCAGTACTGGAACTCAAATTATACTACAAAGCAATAATCATCAACAAAGTTTGATATTGGTTAAAAAATAAGAAGGTCTATCAGTGGAACTGATTAGGTATACAACATCCATAAACAAACCTACTTCATAATGTCTTATAAACCCAAAGACCCCAGCTACTAGAGATACTCACTATTTGACAAAAACTGCTAGGAAAATTAGAAAGCAGTCTGGCAGAAATTAAGTATTGACTAATATATCACACATTTATAACAAGATAAGCTACACATGAGTTAGACATAAAGGGTGACATCATAAACAAATGGAAGAAATGACCAGGATGCAGAAACATATAGATTTGGACATGGCTAATGTGGGAATTCGTTTTGCTTGACTATATATTTCTTCAAAAGGTTTTGTTTTTCTTTTCCAAGTTCAGGGGAAAGGGTAAGGAGGGAAAGGAGAAACAGAACTAGGGTGGGGGAAAAAAGGAAAAAAAGAGAGAAAAGGTAATTGAAGGCATTTTGTTTAATAGAGAGAAAAGAACAGAGGAGGCCAGAGAAGCAGAACATGTTCAATTTCCTGTACCCTCTATTTTTCTGTTCTACTATATATGCAGATACCAACTCTATTTGGCATTTGTTAAGTGCAGAACAAAAATAAAAATGATAACTAGATGGTAGTCAGATTGCAACTGGGATGAGAGATTGTTGGTGGGAGTGATTTTAACCCTCCCTGCTGCGGAGGAGGATGTTAAATTCCAGTGTAATAATATATGTGCCTACTTGGATGGTTAAAAAATATAGAAATTGCTCACAGGTAGCATGGATAGATGTGCTGACCCATCTCTGCATAGAGGAAGAGAATTAAGAGCATTAACTGTACTGTCAACATGCTAGTTGAGGAACAGAGAGGTAGGCAGACCCCAGCAGTACAGCTTCGTCTCTGTGAGAGGGGTCAGACTAAAATTATATTTGTCATCCCAAACATTGGTAGTCTCGGGGTGATGGGTTCCAAAGAAGATTCATTTCCCTAATTGCTCTTGAGAGGGTAGCCCTCATCTTATACTCTGAAGTTTAGCCTTTCCTTTAATAATCCCAGATATTAAAAACAAACAAAGAAAAAGATTACAAATAGGGAATACTTGTTTGTGGTGAGGACACTCATTTATCCAAGCAAATAACAGACAGGAGAAGTTATATAGATTAGAACAGATCAAAGAATACACAAGAATGGATGAGTTCTTCAATTGGGAACAAAGTCTCTGCTCAAATCAGGCGAGAGGACCCAATCTAAGCCAAGGGGAAGTCATTTCTCCAAAGTCTCTAAAGAGGCAATCTGGCAATCAGAGACATATTAAGGAGCTGGCCGTCTACAGAGTCTCTCTCCACATGTCTCTCTGTTCTCTGGTACCAACTCAGTATGTCCCTTCCACAGATTCACAACTCACAGAGCATTCTTTCTGTCAATTAACAGTCATTTTCCCCTCTGAATATACAGCAGCACACCAAACCAAGTAGGCCTGGGCTACACCACATTGAAGATTTTGTATTTTATCCTAGAGGAAATTCCTAGGGAGCCAGTGAAAATTTTGAATAAGTGGATGACATGGTCAGATCTGTCCTTTAGGAATATCAAATTGGTAACTATGTGCAAGATTCATTAGAGAGGAGACAAAATGAAGGTAGAGAGATCAATTACAGGACAAAAGTCCAAGGAAGACCAATTAGGAGGCTACAGTTCAAGTAAGAGTTAGTGAGGGCCTTGGGCAGGGAAGATTCTGTCCAAAAAGAAAGGTTTGTCTGCCATGACCTGTCCTTGCTGAAATCACTTTGGCTATTTGTAATCATTGCTTTTTCATGTCTTTAGGCAACTCTGTTTTTTAACATTTAAAAATTTTTTGAATTCTGAATTTTCTCCCTCCCTCCAGCCCCTTCCCTACTCATTGAAAAGGCAAGCAATATGATCCACTAATCATTCATGTGAAATAGCGAAAAACATACTGCCATATTAGTATTAGGCAACTCCTTAATTATACATTTGAGGGTTGTTCTCAGGCTCAAGGTCAAACTTACCAGCCTACAGTATATTCCATTCTTTTCCTGTTTTGGAAAGCCAGGTCAGAATTTGCCTTCCTGCCATCTTCTGTTGCCTATCCTCTTCTCCATGATCCTTCTTTTCTTAAGGATCCATTTATCATTACTTCTCTATGATCTTCCAAAGATCCCTAGTAGTGGCCCAGCAATTACTAGTTCCTTCAGCCATGTGGACTGCAGTTCACTTGGCCTCGGGCAGCTTGTTGCTCTGCTGCCTCCTTCCTCCTTGTTTATCCTGGGTATCAGCCCCTCTGATTTGTCTTTTTCATTCCAGTTCAGAGAGCGTTCTCCTTGGCAGAGTAAAGAGGGCCAGAGACCTGAGTTAAGTAGCTCTATTTGTCCTGCCAGTCCACCCTGAGCAGTGGTCTCTTGCTTTGTTTCTCTTCTTTTATCCAATACAGCTTCAAATACTCCTTAAACCATGCTTAGCTTTCATCATCACTACCAGCTCAGTCTGAGTTTTAGTGGTCCTCATTTTATTCTTACAGGACATACCTAGACTTCCATTTTTTTTCTGTATGTGTCTTTTTAGTCAGTCAACAAGCACCTACTATGTGCTTGGCACTGTGTTAAGTAAAAAGTGTACTTTGTACTGAATACAAAGGAAGGCAAAAAATAGTTCTTGTTCTTAAGGAGCTCACAGTGTAACAGGGAGACAGCATGTAAACAGTTATGTCCTTACGACATAGATACAGAGAAAATGGACAGCAATCTAAGAAGGAAGGCTAGGGAAGAAAGGAAGGAGATAGGCATTTATTAAGCACCTACTATGTGCCAAGTGCTTTTCTAATATTATTTCATTTGATCCTCACAACAACTCCAGAAGGTAGATGCTATTATTATCACCATTTTAGAATTGAGGAAACTAAGAAAACAAAGGTTAAGTGATTTGCCTAGGGTTATGAAATTAGTAAGTGTCCGAGACTGGATTTGAACTCAATTTCCTAAGTCCAGGAGCAGTACTTTATCTACTTTACCACCTAGCTTCCTTAAAGGGAATGGGAAAGGCCCCTGGTAGAAGAGGTAGGATTTGACCTGTCTTAAAAGAAGCCAGCAAAGCAAAGAGGTGAAGGTGAGGAAGGAGGGTATTCCAGGCACGGGATATAGTCAGTACAAAGGTACAGAGGTGGGAAATGGTGTGTTGCATGTGAATAACAGCAAGTAGGTCAGTGAAGCTGGATCATAGAGTATTTGGAGAGGAGTAAAATATGTCAAAGAGAAGATTTTACATTTGATTTGGGGGGTAATAGGGAGCCTCTCATTTGCTAAGTATGGGGACAGTTTTCAGATAAGACATATGGGTTGCTTGAGATATGTAACTGTGAGAAAACTTGCGTTGATCTTACTGGATTTCTGGTCAGCATAACCTAGGTCCTTTAAGGATCTCTAAACAGCAGGTAGAGGTGGGTCAGCTCCCCAGCCACACAGGGTTAGGTTCAAACAATGCAATCAAGTTTTCTTCCAATTCCCACAATTGAATAAAGTTTTCTAACAAGACAGAAATTAAACTAGACCCACATAATTGAATAGAAAGGGAATTGAGCCAATTCTGGAATTGAGTCACAAGATAGAGTCAGTATGATTCACTCAATTCCTACTACTACTTGCTGTTCTAATACCCTCAAGGGCAAGCAAAATATAGGCTGATTGCTAGCAGGGGTAGTCAGATCAAGGGATGTTTTTTTTTAAGGACAGGAATATCCACATCAGTTTTGTCAGACAGGTCCTTTTTTACTTCCTCATCAGAAAAAAAATGTAAATACACATACATACATATATGTATGTATATATATATGTATATATGTATACATATACACATACATAAATACACTCATATAAGATATATATATATATATATATATATATATATATGCACACACTCACACACACACAAACATACACATATATCAGAAATTCTTTCTCCAGGGCTTCGCATATGTCCAATCCTCCCTCTTTCCTATCCTTCTTTCCTTTCCCTCTCCTTTATCTGAACCCCTTGTCATTTTCTTTCCCCAAATGTCTAAGGTGTATATGAGACAATGCTTAGTTTTCCTCTCCTTTTTGTCACAAAATCTAAGATGGGAAGTGAGCATTTCCCCCTAAGTTTCCCCACGTTTCTATCTCAGCAATTGTTTTCTCCTTGGTAAGAATCAGACATGAAATAGAATTTTCTCTTGTTGCTTCCTCTACTTTTTGAAGGATGAAATTATTATCCTTCAAGTCAAGAATTTATTAGCTGTTCTGCTTTCAGCAGAGAGTGAAACAGAAAGAAGCCCAGCAGGTGTTTAGATAATTGAAGTCCCCATCACTAGCACAGGCCTCTGGGCCAGGCTTGTGATCTGTTTTCCAAACTCCTCATTTCCTCTTGCTGTCTAGGTGGTCTGTAATATATTCTGATGGCAATATTGCTTCTGTTACTGCCTCCAGTAATATTCACCCAAATGCTTTCTGTCATGTTTGTTCCCTCTGGTACTTGTTTTGCCCGTATGAGTATAGATTTTAAATATACAGTGATCTTCTGCCTCCCCTTTCACCTCTCCTGCTTCTTTTGAGTATGGTATCCTTTGTCCTATCACGCCTTGAACCTTGACAAACCCCAAGTGGGGATTACTTCCCCCATCCTCTCTCCTCACATTGACTTCCCTGCTGCTGATTACTGCTGGAGAAAAAATCATGCAATCATACCAATTGAGTTAGCTAACAATTTATGTTGTCTGTCTTCCACTGAACCCCTGCTACCACGAAGTAATCATTTTATTTCTCCCTGATTAACTCTCACATTCTTGGAATTCACTGTTTCAAGTCTTATCTTTTTTCCTCAAGCTTCCTACACCATATTTCCCCACCCTCTAGCAAGATCTTGTTTCCTACTTTAATGAACAGAAGCCATCCACCAAGATTCTCCTCCTCCATGACTCAATTCAAATCTCCTTACATCATGCCCTATCCCAGGGGTGGAGAACCTGCAACCTCGAGACCACATGTGGTTCTCTGGGTCCTCAAGTGCAGCCCTTTGACTGAATCGAAACTTCATATAACAAATCCTTTTGGGATTCAAAGGGCTGCACTTGAGGACCTAGAGGGTCACATGTGGTCTCTAGGAGGCAGGTTCCCTACCCCATGCCCTATTCTCTCCTCTACTTCCCTATTCCTTGAAATTTGCTTTCTGATTTTCGGACCAAGATAGGTTTAGGTGTTCTTCAACCTCCAATGTGGCACACTGGGCTCCCATTCTCTACCCTCACACTATCATACTGAGCCCTGCCTGTGGCTTCTGACCCACTATTCCACTACATCCAGCTTTGGGTTCCTCAAGCCTACGCCTCAGTTGGGATCTTTTTTCTGTGCGACCACAGCAGGGATAGAATCTCCCTCTACCTCCCTGGAGGAAGGTAAGTGACTAGGTGGCTCAGTGGATAGATGTAATGGAAATGCAAATTTAAAGATCTTCCCTGCCCCTAGCTTAAGTGCACCTGGAGCCTGTGGTGGGAGGCTTGTTTTTCAGGAAAGCCCACACCTTGATACTTTGTGATTGGGCAGTGGGTCAAAAAGGTTGTTACATTCTCTGAGCCAGGAGAAGGCTATATAAACCCTGAGGAGAGGCTTTGCTTTGGGGGCTCACTTTGAGAAGTGTTGTGTGATTTGACCAGATGAGACTCTGGGAAGCCGTTGTTGAGAGCCCCCCCGGCTTTGAAAACCCAGATGTTGATGCTTCCCTCTCTGGTAACTGTGATTTGGTATTGATATAATGGTTGGACAGTTTGGCAGCCTGTCTGTTTGATCTGTAAGTTCTGTAAGTCTGAAGTTTGGGGTGCTGACCTTTTTCCCCGAACTAGGTAATATATATATTTGTTTGATTAAAGTAAGCTTGTTAACCCATTTTGAGTTACTTTCCTTTTGAAAAGCAGATCTAAGAACCTGTGTTGGCAGCCACTCTGGGAATGCTGGGGTGCTTGCTGCTACAATAGAGTGCCAAGCCTGGAGTCAGAAAGACTGGAGTTCAAATCAGGCCTCAGATACTTACTAGCTGTGTGATCCTGGGAAGTCTCACTTTACCCTGTTTGCCTCAGTTTCCTCACCTGTAAAATGATCTGGAGAAGGAAATGGCAGACCACCCCAGTATCTTTGCCAAGAAAACCCCAAATGGGGGTAATTAAGAGTTGGACATGACAAAACAACAACTACTTCCTGCACTCAGGAGGGAGTGCCTGGCCTGTTTGCAGTGTGGCTCTCCCCCCACTTCAGAAAGAGTTCACTCTCACTATCTGGCCCCAAGTTGCTGGCAGCCAGCTGGTTTTGCCCTATGGTGAAAGATTATCAATGCCATCTGTTGCAGACAGAATTTCAGTCCAAAGTTTCAAATGTATAGGCTAATGGCTCTTCTGTGACTTGGTTTGATTCTCCTGGATATATTACTATTTCCCTGCCTTGATGAGGTATTCTCCAATTATTTTCTAAACATTTCAGCTACTGCAGGTTCCCAAGTCTATCCCATGAGTTGCTTTTGAGAGATGCTAAAGCACTCTGACTCCTTACTACATCCCAGTTTCCTACCCTGGGGCAGACAGTCAGTAACTGTTTTGGCTCTTGTCATAGATTAACTTCCATGTGTACCAAAGGCTCACCTGAATTACTGCCCTAGCCCAATGAGTCTTGTTTCCCTAGGCAGCTGGGTGGTGCAATGGATAGAGCATTGGCTCTGGAGTCAGTAATACCTATGTTCATATCCAACCTCAGTTGTGTGACTGTGGGCAAGTCACTTCATCTCTGCCTGCCTCAGTTTCCTCGACTGTAAAATGAGGATAACAATAGCACCTCCCTCTCAGGGTGGTTGTGAGGGTCCCATGAGACGTTTGTAAGCACTCTGCACAGTGCCTGGTGCACACGAGGCACTTCACAAATACTTGCTCGCTCTCTCCCTCTGTCTTGCACACAACCGTTAGGTGCATTTTCCTAAAACTTAGCTCTGGCCACATCATTCCAGTGCACAAAAGCCCTGGAAGGTTGCCCTTGGCTTGTCAAATTAGGCTCAAATTCCTGACATTCAAGGCTGAATTTTGAGACAAGGGTACAAAGGTTGGGCGCCCTCAAAGCCTGACATCGGCACGTTCCCCCTCATTTCCAGGTTCCTCTTGTTCCTCCATGGAGGGTCCTCATGTGCTCCTGGTGTGGAATGGAGCTGGGGAGATGAACATTTACTTATGCAAACAAAGTTCTCATTCCAAACCTATTGGCGACTTTTCTCCTGGAACTGCCTTTGGAGTTTGCATTGGGTTTGGGTTTTTTTTCACTATTTTTGGTGTGGTAAATGTTAATCTTTGGAGGGTAAATGTGATGTCTGAAGATGATCCAAAGGGATTTGAGGCCAAGCCTTGTGTATAAGGTGAATGATCGAGTCTGGTGAGACTTTGGGGTAAAAAGGGAAGTCTGACTACAAAGTAATAAAGCTGCTTTTCAAACAATAGAATCATCTTCCTAAAGTATAGGTCCAACCATTTCACTCCTCTTCTCAAGAATCTCCAGTGACTCCCTATTACTTAACCCTTGGCTACAATGCTCTAGAAAAATGTAAGGAGCTAGAGATAATTTTCAATGGAAGGCTTCATGGAGGAGGGGGTATCTGGGTTGAATCTTAAAGAGAAAAATGTCAGTAGACAGAGATGAGGAAAGAGTTTATCCCAGGAATGGCTCATAGCCTTCATGAATTCATAGAGGCTGGAGTCAGCAGAAGGAGGTCAGAAAAATAATAGACCAGTTAGTCTAGAACTTAGAGAGTATGAAGGGAGAAAGATGAGAGAAGGTTGGAAAGGGAGGCTGGGGCCCAATTAAGAAGTGCCAGGAACTGTGCTAAGTGCCAGATTTACATCCTAGAAGCCCTTCATAACAGAGGAACCTTTGAAAAGGCAGGGACAGTATCCATTTCCAGTTTTGCACCCCCAGCTCTGAAACAGAACCTTAACACGGGAGACACTTTGTAGATATGTGGTCAATGGAATTCTCTTCCCAGGCCCTTACAAAGCAAAACTGCTTACAGAAGCCCTCTGGGTTGCTTCCACATCTTGCAAGGACACATGGAGAAAGAAGACAATTCTAACATGAAGAGAGCAAAAGCAGCGAAGGACTTTCTGGTTAGATCTGGATGACAGCTCATGGGCTTCTGAGGGAAATCCATGCTTCCCTCAGAGGTGTGAGGAACATCATGTTAGGAAAGCTAACTGCCCCCTTCAGGAGCCTACAGAGGGATGGTGTTTATCCCAGGGGAATGAAGCACTAATGGTGGGATTTCAGACACTGTGAGTCATGGAGATAGAGGGATTTGGATGCTGGGGGCATAACCCTGAAATTATATTTACTCTGGTAGGTGACTGATGGTGTATTCCATCCTTGGGAAAGGCTGGCCTTGGTTCTCTGGAGTAGAAATAACTCAAGGTAGCATCAGAGTAGGGACTCAGGAGTAGGATAGCTCAGAGGAAGACCACTCTCACAAAAACCCCAATCCTCACAACTCTATAAGCTAAGAAGGATAGATGGCATTCCAAAAGTGATTCAGTGACACATATTTGGATTTTAAATCAGAAGACCTGATGCTCACTACCCATGTAGACCCTGGGCAAATCACTTAACCTCTTTAGGCTTCAACTTCCTCATCTGTAAAATAAGGGGTTGGATTGTATGATCCTGAGGTCCCTTCTCGTTCTAGATCTATGATCTAGAAGAACATAGAGGAAACTAAAGGCACCAAGTAACTTGCCTAAAGTAACTTGTCTCAAGCTGGTTAGTGGCAGAGCCAGAACTCAAACCCAGGACTACTGCCTCTCAGGTTCACTTTCTTTCCTCTAGATTGGGCTGCCCCTCGTATTCATAACAACATAAAATCTTGAACTAGATGACTTTTAAGGACCTTTCCAACAGCTCTGACCCCACTTCAGACAAGCAAATCCTTCCAACAATAAGATGACCCAGCATAGAGTGCTAAAGCACTTTGATTCCATACTATATCCCAGTTTCACACCCTGGGACAGACATCACTGAATGGCACTTCCTTTTTGTTTTTCTAATAAATCCATCCCAGTCTCTATTTTGAGTAAGAACTTACATAACTTATATTTTTTACACTGATTTTCAGATTTAAATAAAATTATTTTGCTAGATATTTTGGAAATAAACATTTCCTCAAATAACACACACTATTTACTTCATGGGGGAGACATAGTTCTCCGTTGGCTTGGAGACCATCGGGAATGATGACATATCAATGAAACATCACGATGTCATTAGGAGGAAGAGGACTCAACTTTGGTTACAGTCCTAGCACTGCTACTTATCACCATCATGATCTTGGGAAGAATACTTCTTTCTTAGACTCAGTTTTCCTATCTGTAAAATTAAGAGGTTGCACTAGGTAATCTCTAAAGCCTCTTTCAGCTCCAAATCCTATGACCTCATATCTTTGTGACCTTGAGCAAGTCACTTAAATGCTTTGGATCTCAGTTTGCTCATTTGTTAAATAGGAAAAAGAGTACCTATCATGTTCTATTACCCATTCATAGGAAGGCTTGATAACAAGCTTTCCTATGGATAGGTTAAAAAAATACCTATTGTAGATTTTTCTGTAATGCTGATTTCACCAAGGGGTAAGAACAACTCAAAAATGACTTGTGACTTACAGTGTGTCCAGCTAGGGCCATACAGGGCGTTTGTTCTTGCCCATACTGGGCAAAGTCACTTTTCACTGTGCCTCTATTTCTTCCTCTAGATAATGGATTCAGTGACCTTGAGGCTTAAGTTCTAAGGCTAGGCCTTGGAGTCAGAACCAAACTGGAAGGAAACACTTCCCTGTGTAGGCTTTGGTCTCTTTCCTCTTTTTGAACCCAGCAAAGGGCTAAGCATGGAAAGACAGCCTCAATGAGGAATTTCCTAGCTTTTGTAGGTTTATACTATGACCTTCAAATTACTCAGATATAATTTGGGGTGCTGAGTTGTGCTATCTATAGCATCTGGGCCTTATTACACGGCTTTCCTTTTGCTGCACATGGAATCATATTCCAATGAGATAGGGGTCACATTATTTTTTTTAGGTGGGGTTAAGGGTGGCAATAAGTAATTCAAATAGGAAACAAACAGTCAAAGACGGGGAAAAACCCTTTCTAATGATAAACTGTCTATAGAAGAGGGGAGAGTGCTATATCCCATACTAAACAGATCATTTTCTCCTCTGCCATCCCCCACCCAAGGAATTCACTACCAACCCCTCAGCAAACAGAATGAGAGGTAGCAGATGTTCCTTCTTCTTCGTTCGTGCTGTATCAGCTTCACAACCAGCCATCGACTTTTCTGTGTCTCCTTGTAATATACTGCCAAGGATTAATCAAGCATTTGGAAAGCATCCTATATCAATGCTGCAGCCAGAGCTCCAGTGATTTACTGTCATTGTTACAGCTCCTGTTTGACTCCTGTTTTTTCTTTCATGTTGGGCAGCAGAGGTCGGTCAGCCACGGTCGGGGCTGTGTGCTTTCCCTCCATCTCACATTTGTTGCCATCACTCCAACCAGTTGCTGGTCCCCCCAAAGAGCAGCAGGATGTGTCCCTGCAGCAGCTCACCGCTGCCGAGATGGTAATTGATTTTCGGGAACCCATTCATCAATTTCCTTTAGGAGATCGCCCACTAGGTTTGCTCCTTACTGTCAAAGGTAATTCAATTAACACAACACTGCTGTGACTAACTACCCAGTTTTCAAACGGCCAGCTGCCCCTTCACTTCTTCTCCATCTAACCCTGCATTGATGGAGGAAGCCCAGTAGGCATGGAGGAACTATTTTAAGCCCTTGGTTTCTTTCTTCTTTTCTTCCCTCTTTTCACTATGGTAAAATGGAAAAAGTTCTGGATTTAGAGTCAGAGAACCTGGGTTCCAATATTGGTTCTTACATGACACCAGGCAAGTGACTTTCTCAGGGCCTCAATTTCCTTTCCACAGCGACAATCTAATGGTCCTTCCAGCTCTCGATCCTAACTTTTCTTAGTCTCAGTTTCCACATCTAAAAGCTGGAGCTTCTTGCTCCACAGGGCTATTTTTGATAGAATGCTCTGTAAACATATAAAGTACGATGGAAATATGAGCAGTTATGATCCCTTGCTCCTTCCTTGTGTCCCTTAGTGTAGGATGCTCTAGGAAAAAGAACTGAATTTGGAACCAGACCGATTAGATTTGAGCCCTGGTTGAAACTTACCTGCTTTGCCACCATGGACAAGTCATATCACCTTGCTGATCCACAAGGATAATACCTACCTCATGGCATTGTCGTGAGAAAAAGCACTTTGTAAACCACAAACATGGCCTGTGGTAGTAATATAAACACAGGATTTGGAGTGAGAGGATATGGATTCATATCCTAGCTTTATTACCTACAATAGTTGACATGTATCTAATTCTTCAACGTTGGAATTCCTAACCATTCTAAAGTCATGGACCCCAGTTGTGAACTGATCCAACCATTCTGGAGAGCAATCTGGAATTATGCCCAAAGGGATATAAATAATTTTATGCCCTTTGATCCAGCAGTACCACTTTCAGGATTATATCCCAAAGAGATCATAGAAGAGGGAGGAAGACCCATATATACAAAAATATTTATAGCAGCTCTTTTTGTGGTTGCAAAGAATTGGAAATTAAGGGGTGCCCATCAATTGGAGAATGGCTAAACAAGTTGTGGTATATGCTTGTAATGGAATACTATTGTGCTATAAGGAACAAGGAACAGACAGACTTCATATTTACCTGGAGAGGCTTATACAAACTGATGCTGAGTGAGAAGAGTAGAACCAGGAGAAATTTGTACACAATCACAGACACAACATATGTGTGATGACCAACTATGACACACTGGACTCTTCTCAGCAATGCAGTGATATAAGTCAGTCCCGAAAGACTCATGATGGAGAAAGATGTCTACATCCAGAGAAAGAACTAGAAAGAACTTTGTTTGAATCCTGATGGAAGCAAACTACTTGATCTTTTTCTTTTTATTGTTTGGTTTTATTTCCTCTTTACCATTTTTCATTCCATTTAGTACAATCTGCCTTTGTAACCTGTCTAATGTCTAATATGAAAGTATTTGCTACTGGATTGTATGCCATCATGGGGGGGAGGGGAGGGAGGGAAAGAAAATTTGAAACTCAAGGAATTATGGAATTGAATCTTGTAAATTAAAAGTAAACAAACAGATTAATAAAGACAAAAAAAGAAATAATGGCAAGAAAGCAAGATGTTGTTCCAGGGAAGTGAAAATGACTACCAGGCCCCAGGACCAGGACTCTTGCACACTCATTCTTCATAGTAAGAGTCTGGTTCCCTTTTACAATATGATTTATATGAAAAATTGTATGCAAAAGGTTCATTACTAATAAGACTCAAGAACAAAAAGGTTCCCATTTTATTATTGCTCTAAGCTTCACCCTAAAACAATGAAGATTTGAGGTTTATGGCAATAGTTCACTGATCACTGAAGTTCAAAAGAATTGAGAGATCACCAATTTTGAGCCTAATGGGTGGTTAAGTGATGCTATACTGTTACACTTACCTATCAAATCATGAATTTTACCAGTTTTTTTATGAATACAAAATAAGGTGGAAAAATAAATGTTTTTTGTAGAATGAGTATTTGAAGGAAAGCATATATATTTTAAAATAGCAAATCATTAAAATTAATTTTTCTTCTTATTCCTATCCCTAGTTCTTTTAACCTTTTAAAATTCTAACATTAATGCATTTATGCAGACACTATGAGTCTGGCTTACATAGAAAATGTTAGTGGCTACCTTATATTTCATAAAGTCAATGTCTATATTCAGCTATCTGTCTTGAACATATTTATGAATAGTTCTGCCACTAATAAGCCATTAAATTGTCCTTATATTTAATTCAGTATTCCAGACTATAACTTTTTATTGATTAATAAACTTCATAGACATTCCATCTTCAAAAAAAAAAATAAAGTCATGGACCCCTCTGGAAGCCTGGTTAAGCCTATGGTGAAACACTCCTCAGAACCACATATTTAAAAAAACTATCATAATTACAGAAATGTTAAATTTGAGGTAGAGGTTAGTGAAAATAAAGATTTTTCCCATCCAAATTTAAGGACCCCTCCAAAATCTATCTTTAGAAAGATACTTTACTTACATTTGTTATTTGATCCTTATCACAACCCTGTGAGGTAGGTGCTACAGGCATTGTCTTCCTATTTAGAGATGATGGAGGCTCCATGAGGTCAAGTCAGTGGCCACATAACTATTAAGTGGAGGAGTAATGATCCAAAGGCACGTCTTATTTGATTCTAAGTCCATTGCTCTTTGCACACTATTCCACAATTCCCTGGAAGGCTCTCAGTGAGTTCCTTCCTTTCTTTGGGTCTCATTTTTCTAATCTGTAAGATTAAGGAGTTAAATTAGACTGGATGATCTCTAAAGAAGCTTTCTACTCTAAATCCTATAATTTGCCTGTATTTCCATTGTCTAGCACAGTACAATGCACAGTTGATTAGTTGCTGTCCTTTGTTCTTGAAGAGGACCAAAATGACATCATTATGCTGGAGTCAAGTTACAGTGTGTCCAACTATGGCTATTCAGACCCATACAAGCTTGCAATGGAAGTACACATAGTAGGAGCTTAATAAATGCTCATGAAATGAATTTTTATCCTCTCTTGTTCATTTATCTACTTTTTCCATTCACCCTTATAATTCCCATCATGTTGGAAAAGGGTTCACATCAAGCACATAATAAGCAAGCCTACACTGGAACTCTACTGGAGGGGGAAACATTTGAGTTTCCTGTTCAAAACAAGAACAAAGACAACCTGGGTGGTGGTGATGGGGTGCCCACGTAAGGCAGTTCCATGTAGTTAGTTGATGTTGTCTAAATATCAGATAACATTTATTAATGCTTTGACACTGCCCAAAGAGAAACCCTTAACTTTTCTCATTTCTCATGTTCTCTCTAATAGCAAAGGTATGGCTAGTTCATATTGGACTTTAAACTATGGTTCCTCTGTGTAAGGCCCCAAAGGAATTATGAGGTAAAGCTACCATCTCTTGAGAATCTTAATCTACCTTTATAGGACATTATTCAAAGAATAGTAATCTGAATTCTACATAAAGTTGAGGTTGTAATAGTTTCTCTTAAAAAGGAAATATGGAACAAACTGTGACTCACTGAGTTCATTCAGCAGACACACCATGTTTTGAGATCTTATGTCTGCTGACATTTGGTTTCTCATATATACTCATAGTTGTAAAACCCAATCTTAAGGTGGCAGCTAGGTGAGTAAGACAGCTGCTTGGGACCTTTGTGAGAGCCTTTGAACTTTCTCATCAACAGAATGTGAACTAATAAAAGGAGATACTAAGCGAGCTTTTCACTCCCAAAATTTAGGGTTCAGTCTCATAAGGATACAAGTGCAATGGAATTTCTTAGTTTGGGACTACATGCCATTACTAACATTTTCAAACAACCAGTCAATTGCACATAATGTAGTTTGCGGTTTTTGAATGAAAGGCTGTCCTATGGTAGTCTAGATTGGGCTAGGGGATGGGGAATACAATTGTTCCAAAGGATCTGGGGTCCTTGAGAGTCTAGCTCTCATTCCGAGTGTGGGCCACCCTTTTTCCTAGGATAAATGCCCTGTGTAGCTGTCCCTTCCACTCTTCATGCATCCCTTCTGTCCCCACTGGGAATGGAAGCTATGAGAGGTATGCAAAGGGGATGGCAACTGCCTCATTTATGACCATCTTGTCAGTAACTTGTTTTAAAGCTTACTCACTAAGATTGATATTTGGTAGGCAAGCTGGAAAAGGAGAAATTAATCACACTTGAAAAAATTCATAAAAGAACACACCGTTTTGCCTAAACTAGAGCCCAATTGAAAAGACTAAGGCTTCAGTGATGGGAATGAGTGTTGACTCTGCTACTTCTACCTGTTGGCACATCACTGACTCACATTATGGGTGGTACTGGTCAGCCAATCAATGGGAGGGAGGAAGAAGGTATAGGCATCAAATTTGTCTTCAAAAACATCCCAAACCCTTCCTAGAGAAGTACAGGCCCAAGACCTCTTCCACATCTTTGTGAGTAAAGTCTCAACCCACCTCACCCCTTCAAATCTCTGTTGAAATAAGGTGTCTTGGAAAGTGTACTGTATTTGAAATCAGAGGACTTGAATTCATATTTCTGACTTCTTGTGACTTTGGAGAAATAACTCAGATCATAGGATTTAGCACTGGAAAGGATATTTGAGCTCTGATCCAACTCCTTCATTTTACAGATTAGGAAACCAGTGTGCAGAAGGGTGAGGTGATCAACCCAAGATTACACAGACGGTAGTGGAGCTGGGATTCAATCCCAAATCCTCTCCCTCCAAATCCAGCAACATTTGAATTAGATGATATCTTTGGTCCTTTTAGACTTTACATTTGTGGATAGATCCTTCAAAGTCCAGTTCAGTAACTACCTCTTCCACGAAGCTTTGCCCTGATCACTCAATCCCTTTTCTGAGTCACCTATTATATTCATACATCTCATAGGGCACATATTGTTTTGTTGAATAGTTACTTGTATGGATTTCTTATCCTGTGTTTTCAGGTCTTTTAAGTCAAGAAGAGACAGGAGGCAGCATGTGACAGGCAAGTCTTAACAACCACTACCACCTTAACCACAATCTTCTTTTAGATCCTGATGGAGACAGTTCAGGACCCTGAAGCCAAGAGCCTTGGGAATAGCTGTGCCCTAAAAGCACCAGAACTACTTCCAACCTAGGCCCCCACAGCCATCACAGAGGAGAGAAATCATTGTGGAAATACAGCCCACCTACCTCATCATCTCCAGCAAGTGCTGCTGACAAAGTGGCACCAAAGATCCGAAAGGCTTGATAACCCTGGGAGTGGCAGCACCTTCTCTCTTCCTCTCCCTAGCCACCAGTTCTACTTACAACCCTCCCCTCACTATCATCATCAGTGGAGACAGACTCTGTGAAGCAGAGGCCAAACATTCCCACCAAATACTAACCCACTTCTACACACAGGGTAGGCAAGCCAGCCTAGCTGAAGTAGTGAGGCATCCTGAGGGAAACAGAAGACTCTGTATGTCACACACAAGTCACATACATTACCACTTTGACTAGCATGTTTCCTCTCACCCTGATGGAGACGTCCCAGGATCCTGGATCTAAGAGACTTTGGAAGAGTCACACTTCCAGCTCAGTGCCCTCAGAGCCGACATTTGGGGAAGCAACCCCTGAAAAGAGGCAGCCTGATTACTGCTCCTGAAAGGGATACTGCCATACCTTTTAAAGACCCAGAAAGTAAAGTCTTCACCACCAAAGTTCTTGGAATTGTCAGCTCATGCAACATCATAAAGAAACTGATGATTTTATCAGTGGAAATGACATTAAGGAAGAGGCATTACCCTCTTAGTAGCTTTGCCGCTATACCATAAGGACTCTTAAGACTTTTGCATCTAACTTACAGTTGAAATCTTTCCTATGTGTTACCACCCCCATTAGAATGTGAATTTACTGAAAGCAGGGTCATTTTATCCTCAGTGCTTAGTAGAATCTTCTTCACACAGTAAATGTTTAATAAATACGTGCTTCATTCATTCATTCATTCATTCATTCATTCATTCATTCATTCTATCATGACTGCCTTGGAAACTAGGACTTTGCCTCATAAATATATCCTGAATGAATGAAGACTCTCAGGTGAACTTCTAAGTACTATTTCATGAATTTTTAGTTTTCTTAAATAAACCAGTGTAGTCCTGACATGGTTCGGGTGTTCTTGGGCCAGCAAGCTTCATTGGATGGAGGAGAGAAAGCTCTACTTATTTGGAAACTATCACAGCATCCAGAAAAGCCTGGCTCTAAATGAGTGAAAGTGAGCAGCCTCCTTTTATCAAAGCATCTTAGTTGGGGAGGATAGAATTCAAACCTTTGAATAGATGGCCCTTCACCTTTTGGTCAGATGCTCTATGTCCATGGCACCTTCCAAATGGCCATCTGCATCCCATATGTCCACAGAAATCATCTGTCTTTATGTTCACAGACTGGACTA
Organism: Gymnobelideus leadbeateri; assembly: GCA_011680675.1. NCBI lineage: Eukaryota > Metazoa > Chordata > Mammalia > Diprotodontia > Petauridae > Gymnobelideus > Gymnobelideus leadbeateri. The sequence continues at coordinate 305,819 of WOXC01005395.1, read as the reverse complement.
AAGACAAAATCATAAAGAGGAAAAATAATTGCCCCCTCTCTGGACTTTGGTTTCCTCTTCTGTATAATGAAGAGGGAAATAAAGATCTCAGGTTAGAATAATGAGACAAATCTACTAAGGAGAAACCTAACAAGAAGAAATGTAAAGTCTAAAACTAGGACTGAAAAATTTAATTTCACAAGTGTAGGAAAGTGGAGGCAGAGTGAGATAGCAATTTATCTGAAAAACATGTGGAAATCTGAGTGGACCAGAGGCTCCACATGAGTGAAAAGTATGATATGGTAACCAAAAAACCAAATTGATCTCAGGCCACATTAAGTGACAAATAATCCAAAATATGGTTGGCTCTAGTATATTCTGTCTTGGTCTTGTCTCATCTGGACTATCATTCGATTCTGAATTGAATCAAAAGTCACCTTTTAGGAAGTCTGGATAAGCCGGAAAGGATCAAGAAGAGGGTGACTGGGACCTCAAGATCATGCTGTTGGACTGGGTGAAACAACTGCAAATGTTTAGCCTGGAGAAGAGAATTCATTATTTCAAGGGTTGTCTTGTGAAAGAGGGATGAGAATTATTCTTTTTGCTTCCAGGGCAGAAGTAAGAGCAATGGGTCAACGTTGCAGAAGCAGATTTTGACTCAGTGTAAGGAAACATTTCCCAACAATTATAGCTGTTCAAAAATAGAATGGGCTGCATTTAGAAGATTCTCAAGAACAAGCTCAATGGCTAGTTACTGAGGATTCTTGCTACCATTTGGGTGAGACTAGATGGTCTTACAGGTCCCTTTCAACTCTGAGATTCTGGTACTCTAGGAAGGATTTTAGATTATCTCAAAGACTGCTTTCAGCTCTAATGTCCTATTGCCAAGAAGTCAAATGTACAACATAGAAAACTTTCCATGTTTTTCAAGGATGTTCCTTAACATCTTTTTTTTTTCTGGAAGGAAAAAAAACAAACCAAATAGCCCAACATGTAATTTTCTGGTGGGAAGACTCTGTATCATTTTTCCTGGAAACATTTATGTTCCTTAGATTAGAGGAAGGAATGCTCCCCTTGACCTAGTTCTAAAAGCTCGCCTTCCTGTACATGAAAATAAATAGACAACATAAAGCCGAGTTTTCTTCACAGAGGGTAAGCAAGTTTTACATTTGAAAGAAATTAGAAAAAAATGAGATTTCACATTAACTGTGTGCCCAAATTCTACCCTGCGATTCGCTTTTGCTCTCTGTCCTTGATCTGGTTTGAAATACTCAAAAGCCCTACAGAGGCAGCTATAGTAGCTAATAGAAAATCCACCGGACATAGTTAGAAGACTTGTTTGAGTTCTATCCACGTCTCTTAGTAGCTGTTTGGCACTGGGCAAATCATTTCACCTATCTGAGCTATTCACCTGTGACATAGGGGTCCAGGATTTCTGTCCTGCCTACCTTCTTGGGCTGTTGTGAGGCTCAAACCACACAGTGGGTGTGGAAGGGTTTGCAAATTTTGTAAAACCCTCTACATCTTTAGGGTTAACAAGGAAAGGAAAGAATGTAAGCCAGAAGAAATAGTAGTCATAAAAATGTACAAAGGCACATGGTATCTTTACAAATCCAAGAACTTCATTACCTGAAAATTACCCATAGGATGGCTTTTCTATCTCCTTTAGATTTTTTATGAAGTTGACAAAAAACAAACATGCACATTTCTGTATCCAAAGTAAAGAAAAAGGATTATATATAAAACCATGAGTTTCTATTACATACAGTTTGGTGGTCTTTTAACACAGTAGCACCAATACTGCCCTTGTCTGTGTCCCCTTTCGAACTTGGGAATTTCAAAATCTAAAAAAAATTCATAGCACAAAGAGGTCCACTCAGCCTGACAGAGACAGTGTACCCTGCCTATATGTTGACCTTGAGGTGAAGAAAGGAAGTGGGCTAGTTGTCCTCACAGGTCATGACCACCACTTCAGCTTCACCAATCACTTTGGTTTTGGAAATAGAGAGATAGTGAAGGCAGCTATGATTATCTTCATTTGACACATGGGGAAAATTGAGTCCCGGAGAGAGGAAATTGCCCCATGGTCATAAAATTAGTTGTTGACTGGGCCAGGATTAGACATTGAGCATTCTGACCCCTGGAGCAATGCTATTCTTCCCCTCAGTTTCATAGTGACTACCTTTGCCTTGATAAGACTTCTGTTAGAATTCCTGGTTTAGGGAAGAGTTCCTTCCCATGGCATAGTGACTGCAATGTCCAGATCTGTTTTTCCACTTTAATGGATTCAGTCATTCAATAGTAAGTGTCAAGTAGGCATTTTAATTCTGCAACCTCAAAATGTGGGTATTTTATAATTGCATTCCTTTTAACTCACTTTCTTCCCAGGCAGAAATCTTTGGAAATGTCACTTTCCATTACAAAGTTTGAGTGATTAAGCAGTGGCCAGATGATTAGGGGGCTGTAACTGGAGAAGTCACAACTTTGAAATATGATTTCTAGCAGGACCCCACTTCTGGTTATTGAATCTCCGGCCTTGTTTCTGGCATTAATCAATTAAGGCTCTTACTGCCCCAAAGCAGTATAAAACTGGAGAATCATTAGCACTTCATCTGGGAAACAGGGCCCTGTCAGCAAAGAATAAGAGATTGGGGCCCATATGGGCCTTTAAAAGAAAGAACATTTGTCAAGTCATTGAATGAAAGGTTGGTTTAACTGTCAAGGACTTTATCAACTTCCAGGTCATATCAATTCGTCTCAGTGCTCACTCAAAGACTGGAACTAACTGGTATCACTGAGGGTGGACAAACTGGGGTTTCCCATGAATTTTAAGGGAAATTTTCATGTTTACTTTTGCTACTTTCAACTAACTGGGAAGCCTGTCACTGCTTCCATGTAATAGATAATAGTTAATGCTTCCAGAGCAGGGAGATTCATAATACATTTCCATGTACATCTCACATGATTCTCTAAATAGTTCTGGGAAATAAGTACTGAAAATATGGCTATCTCCATTTTAGAGATGAGAAAACTGAGGCTCAGAGAGAGTCACAGTGCCCAAGGCACCACAGGTGGTCACTGGCTTTCTGACTTCCAGGTGCAGTGTTCTTTCCCTTACATCATTCCTGTGTGCATATTAGTGCTAAAACTGTACTGAGAGGCAAGGTCGGCCCTCAGGCAAACTTCAAAGTTAGTCATTTGTTTTTGATGTTTCTCCCACCACCACCACTTTATGTGCCCATCTGACGCTAGCTTCTTATCTCCCAGGTTCCCAATGTTCTTATGCTGTGCCATCTATCCAGAGGTCCCCTGGCCAGGTCTGCCCTTCCCACATTCTGCACAGCATGTTCCAAGGCTCTCTTCCATTTAGGGTGAAATAGCCTTGTAAGATCCAGCTGGCTAACTCACATCTGAAAAACTAACTCTGTGACATCTTTGAGGTCACATAAAATTTTAGTAGTGGAGGTGGGGCTAAAACTCAGGTCTGAGCAACTCTTTTGTGAAAAAGGCTTTCTAGGGTAACTCTTTTGTGAAAAACTAAGGCTTTTTGGGGATCTGCTCTCCCCTTTCTCTTTTCCTCCCTCTGTAGACAACATGGAGATAGTTGCAAAAATGCTGAATTTAGGGTCAGAAAACCTGGATTTGAATCTCAGCTATAACTCATATTAACTTTGAGCAAGCTGTAACTTCTCTATGTCATTTGTAAAATTAGGGGGTTGGCTTTGATTACCTTCAAGTTCCTTGGAGATCTAAATCCATGATCCTTTGCTCCTTATGGTGATTCCAGCATACTATATTGTCATTTGATGAAGGTATAGATTTAAAAAGGGTATTCCTGTAAATCCATGCCCTTAACACAAGAAGGGATCCCTAAAGGTTAAATTCGGGTATTAAAATGAGGTAGTGGTAGCTGACCGGAGATATTTTTGGCCAGAATGATCATCGAATTGCCATTCAAGTAACACTCCAGCCAGGAACCTGCTCTGCTTTACCTGGCACAAGGCTACCCTTAGAGGGAGCAAGCAATGGTACAAACACTGACTTTGACTTCCAATTTTGTGACTGTGCTAAAGTCACTTTATCTTCCCTGTGCCACAGCTTGCTCATCAGTTAAATGAAGGGGATGGATGATACAATCTCCAAAATTCCTTCCAGCTCCAAATCCTATGACTCTACCACAAAAAATAAAATCATTGCATGTTTTTTTAGCTTTCAACATTCATTTCCACAAGATTTTGAATTACAAATTTTCTCCCTGTCTTTCCCCTATATTCCACCCCAAAACAGAAAGCCCACTGAATAACCCTTCTTTCCCCCAATCTGCTCTCTCCTATATCCTCCACCAATCCCCCCCCCAACTTTCTAGTAGGGCAAGATGGATTTCTATACCCCAGTGTCTGCATATCTTATTCCCCAGTTGCATGCAAAAAATAATTTTTTAAACATTTGTTTTAAAAACTTTGATTTCTAGATTCTTTCCCTTCTTCCCTCCTCACCCACCCCCACTGGGAAGATAAGCAATTCAATATAGGTTGTACATGTGTAGTTACGCAAAACGTTTCCATAGTAGTTATACTGTGAAAGACAAATCACATTTCCCTCCATCCTGTCCCCCCCCCCATTCCATTCTCTATCTTGACCCTGTCACTTTTCAAACATGCTTCTAACTACCCTCTCCCCCAACCTGCCCTCTCCTCCATCATCCCCCCTCTTATCCCCTTGCCCCCAACTTTCCTGTAGGGCAAGATACCCAAATGAGTGTGTATGTTATTCTCTCCTTAAGCTAAATTCAATGAGAGTGAAGTTGACCCTTTCACCTTCCTGTTCTTCCCCTCCATTGTAACAGTATTCTCTTGCCTCTTTTATATGAGATAATTTACCCTATTCTATCTCTCCTTTTCTCCTTCTCTCATTATATTCCTCTCACCTCTTAATTTTATTTTTTAGATATCATCCCTTCCTATTCAACTGATCCTGTGCCCTGTCTATGTATACATGTACACACATATACACACATACACCCTCCTATACATATGTATACATATGTACATATACATATATATTCCCTTCAACTATCCTCGTATTGAGAAAAGTCTCATGAGTTACAATTATTGTTTTTCCATGTAGGAATGTAAATAGTTTAACTTTAATAAGTTCCTTGTGATTTCTTTTTCTTGTTTACCTTCTCATGCTTCTCTTGCTTCTTGTGTTTGAAAGTCAGGTTTTCTGTTCAGCTCTGGTCTTTTCATCAAGAACACTTGAAAGTCCTCTATTTCACTGAATGACCATATTTTCCAATGAAGCATTATACTCTGTTTTGCTGGGTAGGTGATTCTTGGTTTTAATCCTAGCTCCTTTGACCTCTGGAATATCATATTCCAAGCCCTTTGATCCCTTAGTGTAGAAGCTGCCAGATCCTGTGTTATCCTGATTGTGTTTCCACAATACTCAAATTGTTTCTTCCTGGCAGCTTGTAATATTTTCTCCTTGACCTGGGAGCTCTGGAATTTGGCTGTGATATTCCTAGGAGTTTTCTTTTGGGGATGTTTTCAAGAGGTGATCAGTGAATTCTTTCAGTTTCTATTTTGCCCTCTGGTTCTAGAATATCAGGGCAATTTTCCTTGAGAATTTCTTGAAGGATGATTTCTAGGCTCTTTTTTTGATCATGGCTTTCAGGTAGTCCAATAATTTTCAAGTTATCTCTCCTGGATCTATTTTCCAGGTCAGTGGTTTTCCCAATGAGATATTTCACATTGCCTTCTATTTTTTTTCATTCATTTGGATCTGTTTTATAGTATCTTGATTTCTCATAAAGTCATTAGCTTCCATTTGTTCTAATCTGATCTTGAAAGAATTAATTCTCTTCAGTGAGTTTTTGAAATTCTTTTTCCATCTGGGCAATTTGGCTTTTTAAGGCATTCTTCTCCTCATTGGCTTTTTGGGCCTCCCTCTTTTGCCATTTGAGTTAGTCTCTTTGTTAAGGTGTAATTTTCTTCAGTCAGGTTGTTGACTCACTTTTCATGATTTTCTTGCATCATTCTCATTTCTCTTCCCAATTTTTCCTCCACTTCTCTTACTTGATTTGTAAAATCCTTCTTGAGCTTGTCCATGGCCTGTAACCAATTCATATATTTCTTGGAGGCTTTTGATGCAGGAGTTCTGACTTCACTGTCTTCCTCCCACTCCATGCCTTGACCTTTGTGTCCCCAAAAAAGGAATCTATGGTCTGATTGTGCTTCCTCTGCTTGCTCATCTTGCCAGCCAATTACTTGACTTTTGAGCTCTTTGCCATGGTAGAACTCTGCTTCCAGAGTGGAGAGAGCAGTGTCCCAAATCACTGGGGTTTTTGCACATGTTGTCAGAGCTATGAGGCGGGCACCCTCTCTAGAGACACCTCAAGCTCTGGCACACTGCCACACACCCCAGGACCACCACCCAAGACTGCGATCCAGATCCAAGCAGGTCAAAGCAATAGTGATTACCCTCTGAATGATCACTTGGTCCCCCTATGATCTGCAGGCCAGAAGCTCCAGAGGCAGCCACGTGGCCTTCCATCACCTCTTCCACCTCTCGCCCCAGGGCAGAGGACCATGCTCTTCCATCACCCAGTTCCAAAAGAGTTCCCCACTGTCCTTTTACTTTCTTGTTGGCATTTATGGGTTGAGAAGTCTGGAAACTGCCACAGCTGCAGGTTATTCACGTTCCTGAAGTCTTCTCTGGCAGGTTGGAGCTGCCCTGGGTCTGGTCGCTGGGCAGTTCACACGGGACTGTGGTAGGCTCCCAGCTTGGTGTGATAGACCCTTCATGTTGGCCTGCCAGGCTGCCTTCAACGGGAGATTTGTTTCTCTCTGTCACTTTGTGAGTTCTGTAGCTCTAAAGTGTGTGTAGAGTCATATTTTACAGGTATTGGGAGGTGGTTGGAGCCAGAGCCCAGTGGAGTTCCTAGTTTATTGCTGTTGTTGTTGTTGTTTTAGAATCATTGCATGTTTAAAAATAAGAGTCAAGAAACAAATACATCTTGAGAACTGGGCAAGACTGAGATTTGGGTATCAGTCAGTTATCAAGCATTTATTAACTCTTTGCTATGTACCAAACACTGGGCTTCATGTTAGAAATAAAACAAAAAGCAAAACCACTGCCCCTGCTCACAGAGAGCCCACCTGCTAATCAAGGAGCATACAAATGACTAAGTACGTACAAGATACAGATAGGGAAGATGGAAGGTTATCTCTGATGGGAAGAAGTGGGGGTGGGATCCAGGAAAGGCCTTTTGTCAAAGGTGGGATTTGAGCTGAATCATGACATAAGCCAGGAAAGCTAGGAGGTGGAGGTGAGGAAGGAGAGCATCCTAGGCATGTGATACAGCCAGTGCAAAGGCACAGAGGTGGGAGATGGAGTATTGTGTGTGAAAAATAGCAACTGGGTCAGTGGAGCTGGATCAAAGAGTATGTGAAGAGGAATAAAATTTAAGAAAACAGAGGAGGTTGGAAGGAGTCAGGTTGTAAAGAATTTGAAATGTCTAGCAGAAGACTTTATGTTTTATTCAAGAGGCAATAGAGATCTAAAGGAGTTTTTTTTTTTTTTTTTCAGGAGGTGGAGTGACAAAGTTACATATGTGTTTTAGGCATCTGAACAGAGCGTTTGGCATCTGAATGGAGAATGGACTGGAGGGGGAAAACCTTGAAGGAAAGTGACCGATGCGAAGGTTATTATAGTAGTCCAGGTGAAAGATGATGAGGGCTTGCACTAGGATGAGGGCTGTGTGAATGGAGAGAAAGGGACTTACTGGAGAGATGTTGGGAAGGTAGAAATGAAAGACTGGACACCAAATTAGATATGCAAGGTAAGGTTGAGTGAGGGATTGAATGTGACACCAAGGAGAGGTATCTGGGTGACTGGGAGGACTGGTGTTGCTTCAAATAGTAGGAAACTTGGGAAAGGGAGAGGGAGGGGGGGGAAGATAAGGACTTTCCCTTGATCATACCTCTGGGACAGGCAGTTAGAGATATCTGAGAAGCAGTTGGTAAAGTGGGACTGGAGCTCAGGGAACAGATGAGGGCTAGAAGAGATAAGGCTCCTGGGCGCCGATGAGATAACAAAGAAAGATAGTAGAGAGGGAGAAGATCTCCCAGGATAGAGCCTTGAGGGAACGGCCATGGTTAGTGGGTATGGCCTAAATGAAGATGTGGCAAAGAAGATTGAGAAGGAGCAGTTAGATAGGCAGGAGGAGAACCTGCAGAGAACAATGTCAGAAAAACCTTGATGGGAAAGAGTATTCAGGAGGAGATAGTGATAATCAGTGTCACCGGCTACAGAGAGGTGAAGAAGGAGAAGTACTGAGAAAACAAAATGCCTTTAGATGTGTCAGTTTTAAGAGTTCATTGGCCCCTTTGCAGACAGCAGTTTCAGCTGAATAATGACATTGGAAGCCAGAATGTAGAAGACTTAGAAATGAGGAAGAGGGGCGGCTAGGTGGCGCAGTGAATAGAGCACCAGCCCTGGAGTCAGGAGGACCTGGGTTCAGATCCGGCCTCAGACACTTAACACAAAAATTAGCCGTGTGACCTTGGGCAAGTCACTTAACCCCAATTGCCCTCCAAAAAGCAAAAAAGAAAAATGAGGAAGAGAAGAAGCAGAGGCATCTAATGTAACAAGGAATTTGGCTGCGTAAGGGAGGACAGATATTAGATGATAGCTAGCGAATGAGGGCTTTTTAAGGCTAGAGGAAACATGGGCATGATTGTAGGAAGCAGGGAAGGGGCCATTACTTAGGGAGAAGATAGTGATGAAAGGGGGAAATTTGGTGAAGATGAGAGGTGTAGAATCAAGGGTGCATTAGGGCAGGCATGCTTTGTTATCAGTCAAGTTTTCCATTTAGTATTTGGTTATGCAAAGTTTGGAGAGGCTCTTTACCAGGTTGGCTGTAGGGTGATGATTTTTTCAGTAACAAAACCCCTGGAAAACTATGGGTCAAATGAGGATCAGCTGACAGAATGGAGAAGACTCAGGGCAGACATGACAGCTATGTTCAAATACAGTATTCAAAAATGGCTATTATGATATCATATATTTAAAGCTGAAGCCATCTAGTCCAATGACTTATTTTTTTTAAAGCAATTGGGGTTAAGCAACTTGCCCAAGATTATGGGCCAGTTATTTGTGTGGGTGTTAAGTATCTGAGGGTGGGTGTTAAGTATCTGAGGGAACTGATCCCGGATCCTCCCAACTCTTCCCAACTCCCGGATTGGCTGGCTGGTGCTCTTACTCACTGCGCCACCTAGCTGATCCTCAATGACTTCTTTTTGTAAATGAGGGAACCGAGAGTTAGAGGGGGTAAGTGACTTATCCAAAGTCACACTGCTGAGTGAGAGGCAGAACTGTAACCTGGTTTTCCTGGCTCCAGATCCAGTATGCTTTGCTTTTTTTAAATCATGCTACCAGTTTGAAAAGGGTTGATTTGGGTTTTTTGGCCCCAGAGGGTAGAAAGGAACAATAAGTGGAAGCTGAAAAGTGGCTTATTTTGGCTTGATGTAAGAAAGACTTCCTAAAGCTGTCCCTATGTGGAGCAGGGTACTTTGGGAAACAAGTAATTTGCCAGACAAATTGTATTAGGAATTCACTTATGTATGGTTTGAACAAGATTAGTCCCTGAAATTCCTTCAAACTCTGGAATATTATAACATTAATTTATAAAAAACCTTGTGTTCTCTTAGTGGAAGGAACACCCACATCAAAGACATTATGCTTTCTTAAAAATATTCAAACAATCCACAGGGGGCTGAGCAATGTGTACTTGTTGCATAGGGTCAAGTAAAGACTGTTATAAATGATGTATTAGTTCCCCCCAGTTCCTGAATTGCACAAACTGTACAGTACAGACCCTACTGAAATTCTCAGTTGGTCATAGATAGGTCTTTAGGAAGGATGAAATCCAAATGTCTACTGATGTGTGACAGCATAATCTTCCTGCTTGGAGGAGTGTGTGTGTGTGTGTGTGTGTGTGTGTGTGTGTGTGTGTGTGTGTGTGAAAACACTAGTCCAGCATTGGATTGGCCTGGCTGAAAACTTCTCCTCTTGTGAAAAGGAGAGTGCTGAATTTGGAGACAGAAACACTGAGTTCAAATCTTGGTTCTGCTCCTTAATGCCTGGGTGACCTTGGACAAATCCCTTTGCTTCTCTGGGCCTCAGTTTCCTCATCTGTGAAATGAGAGGTTTAGACCAAATTGATCTTCAGGATCCCTTCTTACCTTAGTCTCTAGGCTTCGATTTTATATCACATATAGTAGCCATAGATTTAAAGAGGAAGGAGACCTGGTTTCAAGTTTTTTGTTTTTTGTATTTTGTCACACACATGCTGTATGATTGCGGACAAGTCAGTCTCTCTGGGCCTCAGATTCTGTATCTGAAAAGTAAAGAACAAAACCTCACATGCCTGAAGTTGGGTTTAGGAACTGAGGTCCCCTCCAGCTCTAGGATTCTATCATAGATTCAGTAAAACATCCAAATCTGCCCCTCAAAACAAACTCAAGGACTTGGGAAGGTGGATTTCCTAGCCTTAGCTGCTGCAGGGAGCTGTTCCATACCTTGCAAACAATAGGTTCTAGCTTCCCAATTTGCTGGGTTAAAGGTTCCATTCTAAAATGACATGTAGTCACTGGACTAGATGGCCTCAGCTTTAAAGCCAGAGAGATCTTCAGAAAGTTAAGATAAAATTCTATGTGAATCCACACACTCATTGTTAGACCAAAAAATTCCTTAAGTCAGATAGGGGCTGGCTCAGTTTCTTTAAAATACAGAATCTGGGTAAACAAGCTCCCTGTACCAATCTTCTCTGTAACTTACAGTCTCAGCAAGTTACCTTGGGGAATAAGAGGTTAAATTGATGGGGTCCTTGTGATGTATATATGTCTGTAGTATCAATCTGTAACATCAGTTTGTAAGTGGGGTGCTTTGGGATCTATGTCTGTAAAATCAGTTTGTAAAAGCAGTCTGTAAAATCACACTTCCCCCCCACCCAGCCTCAGAGCATTGACTCTTCCCCTTCCCCCTTCCAGCACTCTGCCCAGCAACAACTCATGACCTGTTTATCTCTGCTTGAAACAATAAGTTATGTAAATGTTATCTCCCTTAGTTAGAGTGGCCAGCCCCACCATAAATTCTTCAATACCTTATCTATAGGGTAACTCCTTAGTCAATTATATACCCACACTGTCTCTGATGACCTTGGTGGGAGGCAGACTGGGCACTCTTTAGTGACGTGTCAGGCCTAAAACCACACCTCCAGCTAGCCCCCCTTGAGCTATTTCCCAGTGAATCATGGGCAATACACCTGCTCAGTTGATATTAAAAGTGTATGGTCCTTTGAGCACTGACCACTCCTTAACTCCTCCCTGATCACACCCTTACTCACCTAGTTAGCATAATTGACACCTTAAAACTATGCCTGCAGCCTCTGCGAGTTTGCAGGTTCCATAAGAATCTAGCACTCTGTTCTCTACAGCTTAACAATAAACTTTACAATTTCGGCTTCAAAGTTTGCTTGAGCCTGGTGAATTCCTTCCAGACTGGATGCCAGGGTGGCATCCCTGGCAGAACCACTTACCCTCCCCCCCTCCTTATCACCCTTCCCTCTTCAAAATGACTTGCTCATGGTCTCACAGTCAGTATTGTATCAGTAGAAAGACTCGAATCTGGGTCAACCTCTTTCAAACTGGTAGCATGATTAAAAAAAAGCAAAGCATACTGGATCTGGAGCCAGGAAAACCAGGTTACAGTTCTGCCTCTCACTCAGCAGTGTGACTTTGGATAAGTCACTTACCCCCTCTAACTCTCGGTTCCCTCATTTACAAAAAGAAGTCATTGAGGATCAGCTAGGTGGCGCAGTGAGTAAGAGCACCAGCCAGCCAATCCGGGAGTTGGGAAGAGTTGGGAGGATCCGGGATCAGTTCCCTCAGATACTTAACACCCACCCTCAGATACTTAACACCCACACAAATAACTGGCCCATAATCTTGGGCAAGTTGCTTAACCCCAATTGCTTTAAAAAAAATAAGTCATTGGACTAGATGGCTTCAGCTTTAAATATATGATATCATAATAGCCATTTTTGAATACTGTATTTGAACATAGCTGTCATGTCTGCCCTGAGTCTTCTCCATTCTGTCAGCTGATCCTCATTTGACCCATAGTTTTCCAGGGGTTTTGTTACTGAAAAAATCATCACCCTACAGCCAACCTGGTAAAGAGCCTCTCCAAACTTTGCATAACCAAATACTAAATGGAAAACTTGACTGATAACAAAGCATGCCTGCCCTAATGCACCCTTGATTCTACACCTCTCATCTTCACCAAATTTCCCCCTTTCATCACTATCTTCTCCCTAAGTAATGGCCCCTTCCCTGCTTCCTACAATCATGCCCATGTTTCCTCTAGCCTTAAAAAGCCCTCATTCGCTAGCTATCATCTAATATCTGTCCTCCCTTACGCAGCCAAATTCCTTGTTACATTAGATGCCTCTGCTTCTTCTCTTCCTCATTTTTCTTTTTTGCTTTTTGGAGGGCAATTGGGGTTAAGTGACTTGCCCAAGGTCACACGGCTAATTTTTGTGTTAAGTGTCTGAGGCCGGATCTGAACCCAGGTCCTCCTGACTCCAGGGCTGGTGCTCTATTCACTGCGCCACCTAGCCGCCCCTCTTCCTCATTTCTAAGTCTTCTACATTCTGGCTTCCAATGTCATTATTCAGCTGAAACTGCTGTCTGCAAAGGGGCCAATGAACTCTTAAAACTGACACATCTAAAGGCATTTTGTTTTCTCAGTACTTCTCCTTCTTCACCTCTCTGTAGCCGGTGACACTGATTATCACTATCTCCTCCTGAATACTCTTTCCCATCAAGGTTTTTCTGACATTGTTCTCTGCAGGTTCTCCTCCTGCCTATCTAACTGCTCCTTCTCAATCTTCTTTGCCACATCTTCATTTAGGCCATACCCACTAACCATGGCCGTTCCCTCAAGGCTCTATCCTGGGAGATCTTCTCCCTCTCTACTATCTTTCTTTGTTATCTCATCGGCGCCCAGGAGCCTTATCTCTTCTAGCCCTCATCTGTTCCCTGAGCTCCAGTCCCACTTTACCAACTGCTTCTCAGATATCTCTAACTGCCTGTCCCAGAGGTATGATCAAGGGAAAGTCCTTATCTTCCCCCCCCTCCCTCTCCCTTTCCCAAGTTTCCTACTATTTGAAGCAACACCAGTCCTCCCAGTCACCCAGATACCTCTCCTTGGTGTCACATTCAATCCCTCACTCAACCTTACCTTGCATATCTAATTTGGTGTCCAGTCTTTCATTTCTACCTTCCCAACATCTCTCCAGTAAGTCCCTTTCTCTCCATTCACACAGCCCTCATCCTAGTGCAAGCCCTCATCATCTTTCACCTGGACTACTATAATAACCTTCGCATCGGTCACTTTCCTTCAAGGTTTTCCCCCTCCAGTCCATTCTCCATTCAGATGCCAAACGCTCTGTTCAGATGCCTAAAACACATATGTAACTTTGTCACTCCACCTCCTGAAAAAAAAAAAAAAAAACTCCTTTAGATCTCTATTGCCTCTTGAATAAAACATAAAGTCTTCTGCTAGACATTTCAAATTCTTTACAACCTGACTCCTTCCAACCTCCTCTGTTTTCTTAAATTTTATTCCTCTTCACATACTCTTTGATCCAGCTCCACTGACCCAGTTGCTATTTTTCACACACAATACTCCATCTCCCACCTCTGTGCCTTTGCACTGGCTGTATCACATGCCTAGGATGCTCTCCTTCCTCACCTCCACCTCCTAGCTTTCCTGGCTTATGTCATGATTCAGCTCAAATCCCACCTTTGACAAAAGGCCTTTCCTGGATCCCACCCCCACTTCTTCCCATCAGAGATAACCTTCCATCTTCCCTATCTGTATCTTGTACGTACTTAGTCATTTGTATGCTCCTTGATTAGCAGGTGGGCTCTCTGTGAGCAGGGGCAGTGGTTTTGCTTTTTGTTTTATTTCTAACATGAAGCCCAGTGTTTGGTACATAGCAAAGAGTTAATAAATGCTTGATAACTGACTGATACCCAAATCTCAGTCTTGCCCAGTTCTCAAGATGTATTTGTTTCTTGACTCTTATTTTTAAACATGCAATGATTCTAAAACAACAACAACAACAGCAATAAACTAGGAACTCCACTGGGCTCTGGCTCCAACCACCTCCCAATACCTGTAAAATATGACTCTACACACACTTTAGAGCTACAGAACTCACAAAGTGACAGAGAGAAACAAATCTCCCGTTGAAGGCAGCCTGGCAGGCCAACATGAAGGGTCTATCACACCAAGCTGGGAGCCTACCACAGTCCCGTGTGAACTGCCCAGCGACCAGACCCAGGGCAGCTCCAACCTGCCAGAGAAGACTTCAGGAACGTGAATAACCTGCAGCTGTGGCAGTTTCCAGACTTCTCAACCCATAAATGCCAACAAGAAAGTAAAAGGACAGTGGGGAACTCTTTTGGAACTGGGTGATGGAAGAGCATGGTCCTCTGCCCTGGGGCGAGAGGTGGAAGAGGTGATGGAAGGCCACGTGGCTGCCTCTGGAGCTTCTGGCCTGCAGATCATAGGGGGACCAAGTGATCATTCAGAGGGTAATCACTATTGCTTTGACCTGCTTGGATCTGGATCGCAGTCTTGGGTGGTGGTCCTGGGGTGTGTGGCAGTGTGCCAGAGCTTGAGGTGTCTCTAGAGAGGGTGCCCGCCTCATAGCTCTGACAACATGTGCAAAAACCCCAGTGATTTGGGACACTGCTCTCTCCACTCTGGAAGCAGAGTTCTACCATGGCAAAGAGCTCAAAAGTCAAGTAATTGGCTGGCAAGATGAGCAAGCAGAGGAAGCACAATCAGACCATAGATTCCTTTTTTGGGGACACAAAGGTCAAGGCATGGAGTGGGAGGAAGACAGTGAAGTCAGAACTCCTGCATCAAAAGCCTCCAAGAAATATATGAATTGGTTACAGGCCATGGACAAGCTCAAGAAGGATTTTACAAATCAAGTAAGAGAAGTGGAGGAAAAATTGGGAAGAGAAATGAGAATGATGCAAGAAAATCATGAAAAGTGAGTCAACAACCTGACTGAAGAAAATTACACCTTAACAAAGAGACTAACTCAAATGGCAAAAGAGGGAGGCCCAAAAAGCCAATGAGGAGAAGAATGCCTTAAAAAGCCAAATTGCCCAGATGGAAAAAGAATTTCAAAAACTCACTGAAGAGAATTAATTCTTTCAAGATCAGATTAGAACAAATGGAAGCTAATGACTTTATGAGAAATCAAGATACTATAAAACAGATCCAAATGAATGAAAAAAAATAGAAGGCAATGTGAAATATCTCATTGGGAAAACCACTGACCTGGAAAATAGATCCAGGAGAGATAACTTGAAAATTATTGGACTACCTGAAAGCCATGATCAAAAAAAGAGCCTAGAAATCATCCTTCAAGAAATTCTCAAGGAAAATTGCCCTGATATTCTAGAACCAGAGGGCAAAATAGAAACTGAAAGAATTCACTGATCACCTCTTGAAAACATCCCCAAAAGAAAACTCCTAGGAATATCACAGCCAAATTCCAGAGCTCCCAGGTCAAGGAGAAAATATTACAAGCTGCCAGGAAGAAACAATTTGAGTATTGTGGAAACACAATCAGGATAACACAGGATCTGGCAGCTTCTACACTAAGGGATCAAAGGGCTTGGAATATGATATTCCAGAGGTCAAAGGAGCTAGGATTAAAACCAAGAATCACCTACCCAGCAAAACAGAGTATAATGCTTCATTGGAAAATATGGTCATTCAGTGAAATAGAGGACTTTCAAGTGTTCTTGATGAAAAGACCAGAGCTGAACAGAAAACCTGACTTTCAAACACAAGAAGCAAGAGAAGCATGAGAAGGTAAACAAGAAAAAGAAATCACAAGGAACTTATTAAAGTTAAACTATTTACATTCCTACATGGAAAAACAATAATTGTAACTCATGAGACTTTTCTCAATACGAGGATAGTTGAAGGGAATATATATGTATATGTACATATGTATACATATGTATAGGAGGGTGTATGTGTGTATATGTGTGTACATGTATACATAGACAGGGCACAGGATCAGTTGAATAGGAAGGGATGATATCTAAAAAATAAAATTAAGAGGTGAGAGGAATATAATGAGAGAAGGAGAAAAGGAGAGATAGAATAGGGTAAATTATCTCATATAAAAGAGGCAAGAGAATACTGTTACAATGGAGGGGAAGAACAGGAAGGTGAAAGGGTCAACTTCACTCTCATTGAATTTAGCTTAAGGAGAGAATAACATACACACTCATTTGGGTATCTTGCCCTACAGGAAAGTTGGGGGCAAGGGGATAAGAGGGGGGATGATGGAGGAGAGGGCAGGTTGGGGGAGAGGGTAGTTAGAAGCATGTTTGAAAAGTGACAGGGTCAAGATAGAGAATGGAATGGGGGGGGGGACAGGATGGAGGGAAATGTGATTTGTCTTTCACAGTATAACTACTATGGAAACGTTTTGCGTAACTACACATGTACAACCTATATTGAATTGCTTATCTTCCCAGTGGGGGTGGGTGAGGAGGGAAGAAGGGAAAGAATCTAGAAATCAAAGTTTTTAAAACAAATGTTTAAAAAATTATTTTTTGCATGCAACTGGGGAATAAGATATGCAGGCACTGGGGCGGCTAGGTGGCCCAGTGGGTAGAGTGCCAGCAGTCAGAAGGACCTGAATTCGGATCCGGCCTCAGACACTTAACCCACACAAACAAAAACCTAGGTGTGTGACTTTGGGCAAGTTAATTAACCCCAATAGCCTTCCAAAAAGCAGAAAAAAAGATATGCAGGCACTGGGGTATAGAAATCCATCTTGCCCTACGAGAAAGTTGGCGGGGGGGGGAGGGGTGGTGGAGGATATAGGAGAGAGCAGATTGGGGAAAAGAAGGGATACTCAGAAGTCTAGTTATCTTGGGGTGGGGGTAGGGGAAAGACAGGGAGAAAATTTGGAACTCAAGGTCTTGTGGAAATGAATGTTGAAAACTAAAAATAAATTTTAAAAATGCTTATTGAATGAATAAGTAAGGCAGTTGGATCACAAGATCTCTAATGTGTCTAACGTGATCTAAAATTTTAAGATTCTAAACCATTAACCTACAGACTGAAGGACTTCCTTCTTCCAGGATTATCTTCATTTTAAAAGAACCTTTAAGATCAAAAGGAATTAAGCACCTGTAGTAGGTTTTCAGATGTTGCAATTGGAGTAGAAGTATTTGGGGCTTGCCTGGTACCCCCTTAAATCACACCATCTACAGAGCCTTGGGTTATACATAGGTACTTGATAGGCCTCCTGATGAGTTGTACATAGATAGAATGCAAAGAGAAGGCACTTAGCAGCTGAGGGGAGCCTTTGGGGCATTAGGGGCAGCCAGTAAGAGAGGGCAACAATTGGCCTCTTCACAAAGTACAGGTCCAGAGATAACATACACGCTATGGTGAATCAAGGCAATTTCAAAATGAAAATCCTTGATTTTGAGACATGAGTTTTCAAGTATTTTGTCTAGGGAATCTTTTCTTCCCAGTAATATATTATGTCTCATTTTTTCCCTCCTAATAATTTGGATGTGTCTTTCCTGAGAGATAAATTTACGAGACAAGTCATCATAGCAAGGTTTTAACCACCTGCTATGCTACGTGGTTAAAAAAAAAATTCATATGGCTACGAACATCTGATTTATTCTGCTGATAAGTATAGAAAATGAAGATGGTTTCCAACATGATTGAGGAAATAAACATATGTACCAGTCCAGAAAGGGAGCTGAGCCTGGAGAAACAATGTTCAGGCTTCAGTACCTCTTCAGAGACCCTCCTTCCAACCATTCTGTCCTCCGGCTACTTAGTAGTTCCATGATATAATATCCCTTCAACTGGGCAATGCTCTAACTCAGTACCCATCCTCATCCCATCAGCACATATCTGGAATTTACCTGCGGAAGGGGGAAGCTTATGAGAATGGGACTTGCTAGGAGGCTGATTTATTAATCTTTGATAAACTAATTCACACTAAAGGTGTCGCTGTCTGATAAAGGCTCTGTTCACAAATCTGAAATGTATTTATTTAATCAACAGCAAATGCCCCAGTGGCTGAAAAAAAATTCAAGGTCATTTTTTCTTTGACTTATCCTATCTGGTTGGAGAAGCACTTATCTCACAATATATTTGCTCTGGTTTCTGTATTTCCACCCCAAGTAAATGGGCATGACTATAATATGCTAAGTCTCATCTGAGAGGCATCACAGTATACTGGAAGGTGGGCTAGATTCAAATTGGTTGCTGATTTTAGCTGTGACATTGGGCAAGTTTTAGCTTTCTTGCGCCTCAGCTTTCTCCTCTGTAAAATGGGTCCTCTAACAATGCAGATCCTAACCCATCCATGCCTGCTCATACTGACAGGTTCTTTGCCTATCTTCTCCTGCAATTTCTGCATAGGGGGTATCCACCCAAAGTGCTAGGGGCTTATCTCTAGACACTGAGGATTCAAATGGAGAAAATGACCTGTCTAGCAATTACCCCTTGCAATAGAAACAGAAATTATAATTTTAAATGGGCATGAAGTTCTGTCATTGTTTAATAGATTAAACATCTATGTTCACAGTGGGCTCAGAGGTTTCCATGGTTGCCTTGTTTGTTGCCAACATACACATGTTCCAAGGAGCCTCGGTGCTTATGGTAGTGAGCAGGGGGCCTTGCCCTTTGGAAACAAGAACATTTTAAAAAACATGTAAGAAAAATACCAGGGAACAAAAGAGTGGGGGGTAGCTGGGATAGAACTGGTTTCATAAGTACAGTGCCTTACCTTGGGTTAAGCATTGCCCTATAAAAATTCAAATAATCCTAGGAAAGGCAATATATCCAAGAATCTAAAGTTCCTAATGTAAATGAAGTTATTAGATCCTTTCAAGACTCTGCTCTAACTTGCTACCTTCTGCAAGAGGCCTTTCCTCTTCCTGCCATCCCCCTTAAGTCACATGTTATCACAATTACCAATTTTTTTCCCCATCCTACCCTTAGAATAGAAGCTTCTATAAAGGGGAAGGTTTCATTTTTGTCTGATCCAGGGTACAGTGTCTGGCACATAGTTGCTACTTAAGAAACACTTACTGATTTTGTATATCAACAAGCATTATTAAGAATGTTATATGCCAGGGTATGTGTGTGTGTTCGGGGGGGGGGGGCAAGAAAGTAGAGAAGGTACAGTGAAAGTGGAGAAATGGTTATAAGGGCTGAAGATGCTGAACATGAATTCCATAATTCTGCCCAAGGCTGGAAACAAACCAGGAAATACATTCTCTACTAGTACAAAAGTATAGAATGTATTTATTTGTAACCAGCAAAACCCACAGCTGAATAGTATAGCTAAAAGTCCAGTTGAGGACCTTGCCAAAAGTAAAAAATACTATTTTTCCTCAATGTAATATCTGGGAAGGGACCCTTAAGAGATAATTTAAAAAAAGAGAGAGAGATGATCCAGCACAGAGGTTCTTAGTCTAGGGTCTGTGACATTGTTTTTTTTTAATTTTTTGGGAGTGTAACATCAGATTTTGTCATCTTATATATTCTATGCATTTAAAAACATGATTTTGAGAATGGGTCTATAGGTTTCATCAGAGAGATCCACGACACAAAAAGGTTAAGAATCCTTGGCTGTGCCCCCTCGCCCCCCAATCTAGTTTAATCCTCCATTTTAAGAGGGGGAACATAAGGCCTAAAAATGATTGTAGTCAGAGGACCTGGGTTCAAATCCCCCCCACTGACATTTGAGTGACTTCAGCAAGTCATTTAACTTCCCAGTTTTCTCATCTATAACGTTCAGGTGGTTGGCCTACAAGGCCTCCGAGATTTTTTTCTAGCTCTGGATCTTATGAACTGATCTGGATCTTATGAACTGATGTGCTTAAGGTAACTGATGTGCTTAAGGTGGTGGGCTGGACATAGGACTACTCAGCTTTCTTGATTCCCAATGCAGTGGTTTTTCCACTCTCCTATACTATCTTGACCCCTGTGCCTGGCAAACATCCTCATCAGAGCTTTTAATCCTCATCCTTTGCCCAGCCTTATTCACAACAGGTGAGATGAGGTGAAACTTAAGAATAACATTGGTAACTTTAAAGGGAATCAGAGGTTTCTTCCACAAATGTGTATGCTCACTTTTAGGATACCAGTTTTTTGTTGTAGAAATAAGGCAGTGGAAGGGTTTCCTGACAGGCCCAAGCCTATTAGGCAAGTAAATAGGAACAGGAAAGAAGGCTTGCTTCAGGACCTCCTGATAACTGGGCCTTGAATTCCTCCTCCCACCTCGGCAGTTCCTTCTGTCAGGGGTCCCCAAGTAGAAGAATTAGAACCTCTTCTTTCAGCAAAACTTCCTTCCTTGTGGCCAAAGGGCCTTCCAGGTCAGATCCCCTATTTATCCCATTCCTTTGAGTCCTCCTTGTCAGCTCATGGATTCCCCTCTTCAGGATGAAAATGCAGTGCTCCCCCCAAATCAAGAATTTGTGGCACCAAGGTTGGTGAGGGAGGAAATGTGTTTACTCAGGGGGAGCCTTTGGAAGCCCCTCAAATGACTACATGATCCATATTCTAGTAGAACTGAATTATCTGAAAGATACTTTAATCTAGGTAAGAGAGGCAAAGAGCATTCATTTGAATTTCTGTGGCCAGGTCAAATATGTTTTTCAAATACTGGGGAAAAAATGAGAAAAATTGAGATGGGACAGAGTATTAAGATTTAAAATTAATATTTTTTGGCTCATTATAGCATAATTTCCCCATGGATCACTTTTTAGCTTAGTTCCCCAGCCACTTGACAAACTGTAAACACCATAAACAAACCAAGACCTTTAAATTATGTTATTAAGAATAAATTCTAAGATTACTTATTATTATATTCTTTGATATCAATCTAAAAGGGAAGCCTGGTAGCTATGAGAGACAATTAGCTACGTATTTAACTCTAAATAACTAAAGACTGGCTTTTAAACTATACAAATGACTCAGTTATTAAACACCAAACCAAAACAGCATCTCAACATTAAAAAACAAAAACAAACACATCTTTTGATTGTTTAAAGATTCAAATAAAAAGTATCCACAAGTTAACAGATTTTTAATCATCTTTTTATCCAAGTCAGAAGAACAAGTTACATACTTCAACAATGGAAAATAAGGAGTTTCTACTTCATAGGCATTTCGGTCTGTGATAATTCTCTTCTCTGGCTCCCTAGAATATTTCAATAGAAACAAACACACCAACCACTTTCATACAGAGAAAAAAAGCATTACTCATTTAACAAAATGCAGGTTATCCACAAAGACAGAAACATCCTAGTCACGTACCAAGAAACTTGTACACACGGGGCCTAGTGCTCAACAAACATAGCTATTTCTCATTGCATTTACTTGTTCATATATTTTTCATTCAAACACTCATTCATAGTGGAGAATACTTTGGATGAATGGCTAACACTTGGCTAAGAAAGGTCTGGCAAAAGGCTCTTGTAATTGCACTTCGAATGCCTTTGTGACTCACAACAGGGAGAATCATTCCTCAATAAAATGTTCTCATTTGGAAAAGAAAACCCCAGAACAACAGCAAATTCTTTTATGGGGAAATCTTTCATCAGGGGGATAAATGCCTCATCCCCCAATCACTGTACTCATTCAACCTCCTTTTGTATACTTGCTATAATGCATTAATAACTCACTGTTTGGCCACCATTTTGTGACTACTAAATTAAAACATCATAGCTATGTGTTAAAATTGCACATTTTAATAAACTAAACCGGCCATTCTAAGAGGCTGAATGGACACGTGGGCAACAAAATCCAGTGACTCAGTCCCCTCCCACTCCTATCCCAAATACCTTGAAACCATTTTAATTTCCACTTGACTAGATGAGTGTTTATGTTGCTTGTATGGCCAAACTTAAAATCTCCCCATCCACTTAAGATTCCCAATGAGTAATGGGGTGCTGCTTTTAAAACATAATGGACTAACACATTTGATTTCAAGAATAGCACTAGTGATTTCTTTGTTGTTGAAATCCTTGTTTAAAACAAAACAACAGGTCAGGTATTCCCCAAATGAATCAACAATAGTCCCTGGGAATGTGCATGATAAGAGTTGGCTAATAAAAATATTGGCTAATAAAAATCAGACAGGATAATTTCTCAATTTTATCATTTCATTGGAGAGAGAAGTATGGAAGTCCAAATATGGCTGTGAGTTAACTATCAGATCTTGTAAACAGCAAGTGCAAATGAGTTTTAATCTTTCTTGCAAAAGAAGTAATGTGTTACTTTTTCCAGGTGATTATGGGTGAAGATGACTATTTTATGAAGATTTTAGAGAACACATACACACGCACACACACACACACACAAACAGAGTCAGAATATGGTGTGAAAATGCCTATGGTAATCTAAATTTAAAATATGAATACAGACTAAAAGCAGACCAACATGCACACAGTACTGTTCATCCCAAAATGGGGAATGATATATATTGGGCTATGTGAGAAAATGAAAGAATGTGTGTGTGTGTGTGTGTGTGTGTGAGGGAGGGAGGGAGAGGGAGGGAGAGAGAGAGAGAGAGAGAGAGAGAGAGAGAGAGAGAGAGAGAGAGAGAGAGAGAGAGAGATTCCCTTGCCCTATTCCATTCCTACTCTAAAAAAAAAAAAATCTCAGTTCTGTAGAGATAAAAAGAACATGGGATTTTAAATGTTTCAACTTAATAACTAATAATTCTAATGGCAGATGAAGTATTTGTGGTACTAGAATTTCAACTCAATGTTTAATGAAGATGTTTCAAAAAGAATGAGTTAAACTCTAGTCTCAATCTAAGACACTTACAAAAGATATCCATCATATTTCAACCTCTACTGTTCAGAATTACAAAGTCCACTAAGAATGAAAGCTCCCTTGAACTTATCATATTTGTAAAGAACTACAAGCCCAAAGCATATTATTCTACCAAGAGTATTCCATAGATATCTACATACATACATACATACATACATACATACATACATACACACACACACACACACAGAGGAGGTTTCAGAAGTAAGTGTAGTGAACAGCAGCATCAAATTCTTTGTGTTACACTTGATCACGGAGGCGGGCAAGTCTCTGTGATAGTTCATCCTGGAGGAGGCAAATTTTTAAAATCAGTAAGTCACATGAAGAATCTTATAGGCATAAAATCACATGCACACTGCAAATAGCTCACATTTTAAATAATATTTAAAACCGGGTGTCCAAAATGACTATAATGTATATATAAGGTCAACATTAAAGATTTATGCTCTATCCAGTTCTTAGTACAGTGTGAGGAGGTGCTTAATGTGTCAACATTTGTTGATTGATTAATAAATAAATGCTTATTGAATGATACTTTAAGATGGAACTATTCTTGGGGTGGCTAGGTGGCGCAGTGAGTAGAGCGTCAGCCCTGGAGTCAGAAGGACCTGAGTTCGGATCTGGCCTCAGATACTTAACGCACACACAAACAAAAACCTAGCCATGTGACCTTGGGCAAGTTACTTAACCCCAACTGCCCTCCAAAAAGCCTAAAAAAAAAAAAAAAGATGGAACTATTCTTTCATTTTCTCACATAGCCCAATATATATCATTCCCCATTTTGGGATGAACAGTACTGTGTGCATGTTGGTCTGCTTTTAGTCTGTATTCATATTTTACATTTAGATTACTATAGGCATTTTCATACCATATTCTGACTGTGTGTGTGTATATGTATATGTGTGTGTGTTCTCTAAAATCTTCATAAAATAGTCATCTTCACCCATAATCACCTGGAAAAAGTAACATGAACTTCCAAAGGGTTCTTGGAGAGAATTCAGGACAGGGAAAGGGTCTACAAACTTGGATCGGGCAAAAAAATACATCTTTATTTTAATATAACTGGTTTCCTTTGTAATAATATATATTTGATTTTATGTATTTAAAAATATTATTGCAAGAAGAGGTCCACAGGCTTCACCAGTGTGCCCAAGGGAACCTGGACACAAAAAAGGTTGAAAGCTCCTGCTTCAGAGAACTTTGATAAGGGCTAGAACATTTGTTAACAGGCCAGAGGCAACTAGACCATTAGGAACAAATTCAATCTAGATTTCAAATGTACATGCAAATGAAGCGTGGGAGGACTTTTGAAAGGAGACAAAGGCCTGCTTTACTTAACTGTCACACTATGCCACACAGATGAAAATGAAGTACATGCATTTCTACATTTCCTAAAGGCCTTAGATATAATTCAAGCTGAATTCAATCAAGCTACAATCCAGTATTTATTTACCTGTTCTGTTGAAGCAACACTTGTGCCAACAGAACCAGTCTGACCCTGTGGGAGCTCCATGTTGAGATCAAGGCTGTAATTATAAAAACAAACAAACAAACAAAACCAGGCTTATAAGAACACTGAATTATGTCAAGCTCTAAGTAATCATTTAGATGTGGTATCCAACGCAAATACAAATGCTCCATCCTGACTTTTTATGCAATTTGCCATTTTCATAAAAATAAGAGTCACTGAAATATTGTCTGTGGATAGTTTTACTTGAATCTTGATTTCATTTTAACGCTATTAAACAGTCCTGGCTCATACTTACCCAGCTTCATCTGCCATTTCTTGAAGGAGCATATCTACTTGGTTCTAGAAGGAAAAAAAGATTGCTTTTACAGTGGTATTTATGGCTGTTTCTTTATTCTAGTCATATCTACCACCTTTAAGGTAGACTGTCATCTATTATTTTCAAAGCAAGCATTCCATTTCGGCATTATTTAACTTTTGCCACCAGGGGGAGTAATATCATTTCAGTACATCATTCCCTTAATGATAATTTGAGAAACATTAAAATACATTGGTTACATCTTGACATCATATTTTAAATGACCTCCTGTTTTCTGAGTTATATCTTTTACTAAAATCACCTTTTCTGGAACAAAGACTTTTTAGACCTCTGTTACAACTTCGATTGTAAAACATGAGTTCTACTTTAAGACGAAATTGGTGGCATCCATTTTTATTGCCAAGTGGTTCAGGTATTACATTAATTTTTAATATACTGAAGAACAAAATTAAAATACATGTTAAAACCCCAAAAGTAGGAATTTTTAACCAACAGGTGCTTTTGTTAGTTGAATTAATCATCTGTCAACAATTTTGCATTAAATTCAAGACCATTAGAATCAGAGTGGGAGAAAAGGGGCCTAAGAGAACATCTAGTTCAGCCTCACTCAATTCAAAGATAAGGGAACTGAGGCCCACTGAAGTTAAGTCACTTGTACAGAATCACAAAGGAAGGGGTAGAGTTGGGATAGAGAGGTGAAAAGCATTGCTAAAAGATAAAATGAGTTCACTTTACTGTCTAGTCTACTGGATATAATTCAATCTCTCTAGTGATAGAGACTCTTAGGGTCTTCCTTTCTAGAAAATGTTAGAGCTGGAAGGGGCCTGAGACATCAGCCAAGGTTAACCCTCCTTCTAAGAGGCCCAGGGAGGAAAAGTGTCTTGCCCAAGACCATATAGTGAGTTAGAGGCAGAGATAAGATTAGAACTCTTGATTCCCAGTTCAATACTCTGTCCCCTATACTGTTCTGTCCCATTCTGAAAATAAATTGTGATTTTATTATAGACATGGATACAAGACAAAAGGCTGACAGGAATACCCTGTATTTTTATTTCAAAAGAACCCTCAAACACAAAGCTTGCTTCTTAAGTACTTGCCCCTTTCTGATAAAAGCAGAATGCAGAAAAAAAAAATTCTAACTGAGGATATCAGGTTTTACTACTCTATTATTTCAGCATAACTATTTTTAAAAAGGCAATTTTTGTTTAAAAATAAAAAATGTCTCTATTTGGATATTCTAAACCTCACATTTTGTTTGTGGTTCACCTACAGGCAAATTGATTTGCAAGATTCTATTTCTTTTTTATCCAAGCAACTGAACCAGAAACAGTCTGAATTTGCTGAACCAGAATCAAACCTGTAATTGACTATACATTCGTGTCTCAGTTAGTTAGTCGATAAGCACTTATTAAGTGCCAATTATGTGCCAGACACCGTGCTAAGCGCTGGGGAGACAAAGAATGGAAAAAGACAGTCTCCTCCCTCAAGGAGCTCAGTTTAAGTGAAAAAACCAAATGACAACGATGCATGATCGAGATCTGCAGGGTAAAATGGAAGTAATCAAGACTGGAAAGGCGCTAACATTAAGGGGTATTGGGAAAGGCTCCTTGCAGAAGTGAGAGTTTAGCTGGGACCTGAAGGCAGCTGGGGAAGCAGCCAGAGAAAATGCCTGGAGCTGAGTCTTGCGTGCAGCAAAGAGGCCAGTGTCACTGGACTGCAGAATAAGGGGCCTAGGCTGAATGAGATGGGGGTCTAAAGTCTAAGAAGACTGGAAAGGTGGGAGGCCCTGAGTTCTGAAGAATCTGTGGAGGATGCCACTTTGTTTGCATTCCTGGGTGACTTGGAAGAGAGTGCTACTCTCAACACTACTAGAGTGAGTTAGGAAGAAGGGAGGGTTTGGGGTCTAGAAGGGTAATTGTGTTCAAAAAGACAAGGCAGGTATCCCAGAAGAGTTGATGTTGGAGTTGACTTCCCAGCACATTGTGCTACTTACCTGTGGAGTTGTTAGTGTTGTAGTGCTGCTCATAGTGTCTTCCATTTGTTGTGTTTGAACGTCTAAAGTTTCAAACTGGTGTTCAAACTTGTCCATTAAGGCAGATATCTATAAACAGAGAGTGGGAAAGAGATATGACCAAGGGAAAAACACATCAACTAGAAATAGAATGAAAACAGTAAAGGCTTATATTCTTTACCTTCTCAAGGTTCATGCTCCTCAATGTAGCATCCATAGATTTAACTACACCTGCCATTGATTTCGTTACCTAGGAACAGAAAAAGAACCAATAACGTAACCAATCCACAGTGGAACCAGTCATCCAATTTCTGTCAATGTTTTTCTAATAATTGAAGCTACACAGAATTTTGCATCATTATACATGGAAAGATGGAGAATTCTGTATTTTATCCTGAAAAATAACAGGGGACAACTGAATATTTTTACCCAAGGGAGTAATGTGTGGTTTGGGAATATGGAATCGAAAGGGGAAAGAAACTAAGGAGATAAGTTACAGAGGTTATGTTGCAATAGTGCACACTGGCAGTGATGAGAACTTCAATTTGGCATAATGTCATCTGAGTGGAGAACAGGGGACAGATTTGAGAGATAGAGCAGCGATGTTCAACTCAGAACCATACAGAAGGATCCCTGCAGGCTGCAAACTATTTAACGTTCTGTATATTTTTTATCTCTTTTGTTAAACATTTCCCGATTCCATCTGAATCGGATTGAGTTGATCAGGGGCTCTGCTCTACATCACATTCAATCTCATCATATCAATTTTTCAAAATCACTGCTGCCTGACCCCCCTGCCATCATATACCATTGTCAATCCCTTCTCCCCCCCTCCCTCAGTCATTTTGTTATCAAACTTGCCTTTAGTACATTCTGGACCTTTACCCCAAGGATTCCATGGAATGCTCTTTTTTGGTGCCTTTGAATACATGATAAAATCATTTTATTTGCCTCTCCAAGAGCAGCCTATGAGGCCTCCTTTCATTTAGCTGCTACTTCTTATCTCTTCTGGATCCATTTATAGCAAGAATGTCAAAAATCATCATGACTCAGTTCCTGCAGTGTTAGTTCAAATGAAATGGACAAGGTGGTTTTGTTCTTCTGTCTGGGGGGGGGGGGGAGAGAGTGAAAGGTGGTAAAATGGAAGGGGGAAGGGCCAGACCTGTGACTTCATTAACATGAGAAAACTTGGGGAGTTACATGGGAGCCCCAAGAACTTAAATGGCTTGGCCGAGGTTACACAGCCAGCCTGTTGGAGGCAAGACTTAAACAGAGGTTTCTCTGCCTCCACAGCTGGCTCCATTCACTGGGATACGCTGCTCTCTGCTCCTATCTCAGAGTATCAGCACTTCAATACTCAATGCCCCCAAAGCCTAGGTATGACTTAAACCACTTTTTTAATGACTGAGAAGTATGCACACTTCTGTAACAACCTATATGCATAGACTGTCTTTTAAAAACCCTGGGATTCTTAGCACATCTGAGGCCTCCTTTCTGCCGCTTTGTGGTCATCCCAGCACAAGGAGCTATTTTCTATTGTTCTTGAGTTGTCATGGCAAATGAATTCATTTTTGAGGAAGGAAAAACTCGAGGTGATGATACAATATTGAATATTCTAAAGTAACAGACTGGTTACAATATGAAAATAAAGGAGCAAGGTAGCACTAAAAGGAAAATGATTTTGCATCTCCAAACTTCCATCTGGCTTAGGAATTGTGCACCAAGAGTCTTCAGCATCTTGGCAACACTGACAGTCCTCACCTTGCCCATCGTCACAGCTGTCTGAACTCTAGCTGCCACAGCATCCACCCGGGCACTCATTCTCAAGAAATTAATAGCTTGGTTTTTCTGGCGGATTGCGTTTTCAGCGTGTATTCGTGCAACTTCTGTATTGCCCTTCTGAATAGCCTGTTTGAAAATGACAAGAAGATTACTATGAGAAAGTCAAGGCACACATAACAAAATACACATGTTAAGAACAGAGATTGTTGTTGTTCAGTCATTTTTCAGTTGTGTTCGGCTCTTTGTGACCCCCTTTTGGGGTTTTCTTGATAATTCATTTTACAGAGGAGGGAACTGTGGCAAATAGGGTTTAGTGACTTGCCTGGGGTCACACAGCTAGTAAGTATCTGAGGTCATATTGAACTCAGGTCTGACTCCAGGCTTGGTGCTCTATTCACTACACCACCTAGCTGCCCGTGAAGAGAGAACAACTATCCAAAACTGGTACAGAATCTATATTTAAAAGTGAGCTTTTTAAAAAGTTAGCAACCTTTGACTAATATTGTCAACTGTTAGAGAGTAAGAGAAAAATTGTATAATGCAGGTGAAGAATACTGGACTTGAGAGTTAGGAGACTTGGTCTTGAGTCTCAACACTTTTTGTGTGACCAGGGGCAAAGACACTTAATCTTACTGAGTAAGGCTCAATTCTTCTTAACTGTACTACAGAGGAAATTCTTGTAATACATATACCTCCACAGGGTTGTTGGGAGAAAGCACTTTGGGAATATTAAAGCATTTCAGAAATCACCATCCTAAACTGCTGGTCTTGTGGTTATGGCCCCACATAAAACTGTGTGTGCATATACACACTTATCTTACATACATACACTTATCTAAAATGACAAAGAAAAGAAAGAAAAACCCTTTTAAAAAACCCCTAACTACCACTAATACTCTCACTACTCCCACCTGATTATAAAATCAATGTGCCTACTCAGGGCTAGGTATTAGTGAGTCCCCAAGCTGATGAAGGCCCATGCAGGTAGCAGAGGCTTTAGCAGTAGGAGCTACTGCCCCAATAGCCCCAGGCTCCCTGAGGTGGCAGCCAGGAAGCTACAGCTTCTATTTCACGATCCTATCAGGGAAGATGGCATACTGAGAGCAACCAGAGAATGCCGGAAAGAAACAGCAGGAGGTCTTAGATAGAGCATGTAGAGACCACAGAATGCAGAAGTTGTCATTCTGGACAAACTGTAAAAAGTAATCACACAATCTCAAATTTGTAAGGGACCAAGGGATGAAGGGAAGGACGCAAGACCAGAAAATCGAGGTTTAAATCTTACCTCTGATACTTACTACCTGCCAAGTTTCCTAAATGTAAAATGGGGGAGTTAAAATATATGATTTTGAAGATTCTTTCCAGTCTGAAATCTACCAGCCTAGGATCTATGCCAGGGTTGGGGAACTTCACAGAACAAATCCCCTTAATAAAAGGATCTGTTCTGTACAACTTGGGACTCAGTCAAAAGGCCACACCTGAGGACCTAGAAGGTCCTTGAGGTACAGGTTCCCCACCTGTGATCTAAGCTAACCCAAATTTGAACAAAGCACCTGTACAACATATCTGCCAAGGGGTCACCCAATATCTGCTTGAAGCCCCCTGGTGAAGAAGCAGCATGATTTCTGGAGCCCAATCATTCCATTTTAGGATGGTTCCAACATAGGAAGTTTTTTCTGACATCTGACCTAATGTAGCTTCTCTGCAAATTGCACCTGCTGCTACCTGGTTCTGACCTCTAAAGCCAAGCAGAACAAGGCTAAGCCCTCTTTCACATGATAATCCTTTGAATACTTGAACACAGTTGCCATGTTCCTACTAGCTTGTCTCTTCTCCAAACTAAACACCCTGTTTCTACAAATGATCCACATATGACATCATCACAAAGCTTTTCATCTAGTTATATATATTCTCCTTTGGCATTCTCCAGATTATCAACATCCTCCCAAAAATGTGCCCAGAACTGACCACGATATTCTAGATGTGGTCTGAAGAAAAGGCAATCACTTCCCTAGTTTGAAGCACTAGACTTCTTTTGACACTACCTAAGAGCTCTTTTTTTTTGCTTTTTGGAGGGGGGAGGGCAGGGTAATTGGGGTTAAATGACTTGCCCAAGGTCACTTGCCCAAGTGTCTGAGGCTGGATTTGAATTCAGGTCCTCCTAACTCCAAGGTCAGTGCTCTATTCACTGTACCACCTAGCCACCTCAATCTCAGCTTTTTTTTTTTTATCTGCCAAATCATACTGTGATACATACAGTACTGAAACCGATGCAAGAGGCAGAGAAGAGGGGAAATTGGGAGTAAAGCCATGTTTAATATCAGATGAACAGGAAGAGACGATAAAACAACAATCCAGCACCCTGGACATTCACCAAGGCCTCAGATGGATTTCAATTGTATACAAAGACAGAGACTACACTTCGCTGTTCTATTATCACCAGACTTATGGCCTCGCATAATGAAAATTTCCGAGTTCATCTCAATTAAACACTGATGTAAGCCCTTTGGTTCAACCACTCAATTAAATACAGACAGACAGACAGACAGAGACACAGATACAGATACCTGGTAGGGTTTATTAAAAAGATTTTTCCATGCTTACTCTCTGACCAAAAGGCAAATTTGTTTCTTGTTTGGTTTCCTTAGAAAGAAGAAAACCCTAACTCAACAATGGTATATGAAAAATGTGATTCAAATTTACCACTCTGCAAAGTTTCCCCTTTCTAAATGTGATTCTTCTACTACCATCCCAGTTAAGCCCAACAGACTCATAGTGGCTTATTCTCCAACCTAAGGTGTGTTGTAATTATTTAGTATCACCTAAACAAACAACTGAGCACAGCTAACACTGGATTCGTCATGGATGGTGCCAATAGGGTAATATCTAGTACACTCATTTTGAAGAGTTACAATGGAACTACTAGTAAAGAATGCCAAGAAAAGCCAAGGCCAAATATCTTAGATAAGGTAGGTTGTTTTCATAGGTAATCAAATGTATTAACTGGGGCATTTAAGAGATGTAGAAGGCCAGGGAGAAAATGGATACTTGTACAAAATGCTTGCCACAATTTTATAACAGCAAGAATGCTTCATCAATAGTAAAGTATATGAAAGTTTTAAAAAAATATTATTCGTTTTTACATAGTATTCATGTTTAAATATATGCTTCTCCATTTCCTTTACACTGTGGTAGTCATGCTTCATAAGGAGTAAAAAAAAGATACAAGGAAAGTAGTTCTGCAAAACTAACCAATATATCAACTAAGCCTTGCAGTATACACAATGTTCCACATCCACAGTCCCCCAATCTCTTTCTAGGAGATGAGGCATATTTGTTCTTCTCTTCTTTGGAGTCTTTTGGAGTCAGCATTTCATTCCCCTCTTCCTGTTGTTCTTGACATTTACCATGATATAGTAGTCATTGTGTATAGTGCTCTCCTGACTCTGCCTACCTCACTTTGCATCAGTTCACAGAAGTCTTCCCATGTTTCTTTCCATTCTTTATATTCACTGTTTCCTATGGGGCAGTAATATTCCTTTCATTCATGTACTAAAATTTGTTGAGTCATCTCCCAACTGCTCAGCACCTACTTAGTTTCCTGTTCTTTGCTACTAAAAAAGTGCTGCTATAAAAACCTGTAGTTTAGGTCCTATTTCTTTCTCTTCTTGACATTACCTATTTGGGGTATAAGCCAACCCATGGGATCTCTTGGTCTGAGAATATCAATGTTTTAGTCACTTTCTCAGTTTCACATTTCTTTTCAGAATGGCTAAACCACTTTACAACTCCACTAGCAGTTTACTTGTATGCTTATTTCTCCACAACTCACCCCTTAAATACTGACTACTACCATCTCTTATAGTCTTGGCCAAGCTATTGGGTAGTTAGTAAAAACTCAAGAGTTTTTAATCTATGTTTTTATTATTATGAATAATTTTCAAAAGAAGACTAGAAAACAATGACTTCAAGAAAACATGCTACAAATCACAAATAGTAAGAGAAATGAACATTTAATCAACCAAAGTTTCACTTTACAACATGGAAATTGGCAGAAAAAAAAGTCAGTGTTGGAATATCTACAACACAGGCATGCTGATAAACTGCTGGAGGGGTAGTGAAGTACTCTAACCGTTTGGTTTTCATTTGGAATCATCAAAGAAAAGGGCCAATAAATGCAAAAACATTTGTAGGAATTCTCCAAAGAATCAAAAAACTGGAAACAAAGTAGATATTCATCACTTTGGGAATAGCTATTTAAAAAAACCTATTTTATAATGGTAGTTACAGTACAGGAAGAGATGAAGATGATGAAGAATTCAGAGACATGTGGGCAGAGTTGCATGAACTGATGATGTAGAACAAGGAGAGCACAACCAATAAAGAACATACAGTGACTACAAAAACTCAATCATTAAAAGGGAGCTGAAAACTGGATAATGGAAAAAAAACCCCAACGGCAAATAAAGGTCCCAAAAAAGAGATGATGTCATGTGGCTCCTCCTTCATAGTAGAGGACAAAATATCATATTCACTGTCACACGTAGTCTCTGTATTACATATTTTGCTTAATTGTTTTTCTTTGTAACAAGGTAAGGTTCAATCTAGATGCAGGGAGAATGGGAAATGACTGATGAAAAGACAAAAAGCATCCATAACATTTCCATGACAATTCAGTTTGTTTCATAATTCATATGAGCTACATGTGTAAAATTTAAAAATTACACTCACCTTTTTAATCTTGGTCTTTTCAGCTTTTTCTTCTTTATCACATTTTTTGGCATTCCTATTAAGCTCTTTGGCAGCAAACTTCAGGTTAAACAGGTGTTCTAAAACATTTATGTTAAGGCTCTTAAAAAAGGTATTGTTCCCAGGAGGCCCCCCAGGCAAAGGAGGAATATGAGAAAAAGGAAATTCCCTGGTCCCTGCCCTGAACTGTATACACGTGTGTTACCAAGTGCAAGTCCAGAGAAATCACTTCAAACAACTCAGGAAGTGATGACTTTGGCATTTAAAATGTGCCACTTACATATGGCAGATACATGTTAGTGTGCTGTTTAAAATGAAGTATGAAACAAAAGGCAGGAAAAAGGTCATGTCTTAGTTTTAATTCCAGAAGAGGAAAGGTTTTAATTTTTAAAGGAAATGATTTTTTTATATTATGAAATTTTATTTTCTCCTTCTTCACACTCAAAAGACAGGCAACATACTTTTGGCTTTCTAAAAGAGAACAAAATTATCTTTTGGTAAAGATTATAAACTTCCTATTAAATTAGGTATTTTCAATTCAGCTTTTCCTGGGAGTAAACCCTGCATTTTGAGAAGATGAGATCTAAAGACAAAATGCACTACAGAAATTACCTTAGTTTAATGCTCATCATAACTGAATGGCAGACTGCTTAGTAATTAGTGATAAAACTTCACTCAAATCAATATATATGAATAATCCATGGGAATTTAAGTCTTTACAAATAATTCAATTCGACTGATATTTATTAAGCAGCTACTATACAAGATATTACACCAAGCCCTGAGGATAAAAAGTTAAAACATAGGAATGTGGCACAGGAAGGAATCTCTAAGGGCATCTAGTTTAAGCCATACCCAAACAAAAATCCCCTCTATAGAATGCCTAATAGCTGTGCAACCTGCCTTAACTTATCCAGAGCTTTCACAATCCTTATGCTAATCTTAAAGGATCATGGTACAGCCACTTTTTCTGCATTTTGTTCTTGTGAGTTTCCCATTCCTCATGGGCCAAGTTCCCCTGTTGAATTTCAGTCTACAAGATCCTATCTTAACCTATTTCTGAACTCAAGTTGTAGAGACATTGCCAACCTGTACTGGTAAAGGGAGTTTTCTCATTGAGGAGATACCTATGCCAATGAAACCACAGGTCCAGTCCCTAGGTGGTATAAGTGGCTAGAGTGCTAGGCCTGGAGTCAGGAAGACCTGAATTCAAATTTGGCCTCAGACACATGCTAGCTGTGGGACTTGGGCATGTCACTTAATTTCTGTCCTCCTCAGCCTTCTCATCTGTAAAATGGGGATATTAAGAGTACCTACCTGCCTAGGTTCTTGTGAATATCAAATGAGGTAATATTTGTAAAGGACTTAGCACAATGCATGGCAGATAGCAGGTACTTAAAAAATGCCCATTTCCTTCCTTTCTTCCTACCCTGATCCCTACACAACCTACAGTGAATATCAGCCTAACCTAATTTTTCTCTCCTCTATCACAAATTCTAAGACAGAAATGTCACTTTTCCCCAAAGCTCCTATCCTTCCCAGCTCAGCAGCAACCTTCACTGGTTACTCTACTGATTTGAAGAGTGCAAGGCAAGCCAAGAAATTATTAGCTATTCTTCTTTTAGCATGGAGATTGTCCCAGAGGTCTAGATAATTCAAGTCACCCATAGACACTATTATATGCCCCTATGCCACGCATGTGATTTATTTCCTGAACCCTTCACCCACCTCTTCTTTCAGTCTAAGCATTCTATACCAGATGTGTCAAATTTTTAGCAGAATGTACTGGAACCAAATTAAAATATAACTGGGAAATGTTTAACAAAATAAACAAAAATACAATATAACCTCGACAATGTTGGTTTGTGATGTTCTAAGTCAATATGTATCTATTATAGGGATCTATTTCTATGTGAGTATGATACCACTGGTCTACAGTATACAGGGCTGACAAACACATCTAAATGTTTTTGAAGTTTCTAAATTTTCTCACATGCTTAGGGCTACTATGATTTCCTTCCTTATCATTCACCTTTTCTGTTCCTCTTAGAATATGCCCTTTCAGAACCAGATTTCAGGTAAAGGTTCCATCATATCAAATCTCAGTGAGGCCCATAAAGTCAAATTTTCTTTAGTTCCCCTTACAGATGAGCAACACAGAGAAAGAGTTTAAGTGACTTGTCTAAGGTCACCAAGTAGATCAAGAGCAGAGATGAGGATGGTCTCTGAAGGCTATGATAATGCTTTTTTCACGCTGTTTTGGAAAAGAAAACTTTGCCATGGAAAGCAGGTCTTACCAAAGCCAATCACCACCAAAACAAAACCCCTTGTCCCTAGCTACCAAATCTGAGTGAATTTTTGATTGAAGTTTTATCACTGTCTGAATTTATATATATGGAGAATGTAAACAAGTGGCATCAAGTTTCCATTTAAATACTTGTAATAAATTTCTTTTAAAATGCCCTATAATCATCATTTAACAACTATTATACAAATACTTTTAATGACCATTTTATATTACAGTCCCAAGCCTCATTATAGAATAGAGGTGACCCCTTGTCCTCAAATGGTATAACTGGACCTGCTTTGATGTGAATCTCTCAAGAGTCAAATCTTGGAATTTGTAAGCCTTCATAAATGATTTCAACTACCATCCATTTCACACAGTACAGAAACAGTCAAATCAAAGCCACAAAGCATTACAACCTATTATGAGATTTTTCTCCTTGTTTCATCTTCCCCCACTGATCTTTTTTCTAATTTATAGCCAAGATATACTTATAAATGGGAATGCCCTCTTTGCCAGGATACGCAAGGCCCTGGAGTACTTCCTTTCTTAAATTTCTCAAGGCTTTATTCTGTCCCCAGATTTGTACAGACCTGTTGGACAGGTATCCAACAATGTCCAATCTGGACATGTCCAATCTGTTACTTTC
The DNA here is from genome assembly GCA_011680675.1 of Gymnobelideus leadbeateri. Taxonomy (NCBI): domain Eukaryota; kingdom Metazoa; phylum Chordata; class Mammalia; order Diprotodontia; family Petauridae; genus Gymnobelideus; species Gymnobelideus leadbeateri. Next base: position 269,583 of record WOXC01005395.1, on the reverse strand, counting down.
TGTCTTGAAATAATTTAAAAGGCATGGAAATATGTTTTACATAATTGTGTTAACTAATAGTAAAGTAAATATAAATATCTTTTGGTAGGGTAACCTACATGCAAGGCATTATATAATAAGTGTGTTCCCCCATTCTGACTATGCCACATTTGGTATTTATGTGAAGGAAGCTGATTACTTATTAATAGACTGCGTTGAAAATTCAAGGTTGCCTACCTGCACAAAGTGCTCAAAAATGAAAAGTAAGCCAATTCTTCAGTGTTTGTTTTTCAACAGTAGCCCTATGATCAGATAATCCATTTATTAGCATAATCAGATTATTGCTAAGGTCCTGCCTGCTGGAAGGGAGTCATTTTCTCTTTTGAGTGCTGGGGCTTTAACAAGCATTTTAATACTTCATGCTCTTGAATAGACTTAGGAATTACAGTTTCAAGGATCATAATGAATTTGGTTTCCAAAGGAATTGACCTTGGTTGGCAGCAAAAACATTCTAACTATTCAAAGTACTTCACAGAATGTAACAATGATTAGCAAAATACTGTATCATGGGAATAATCGATTAAATCAAATGCAGCTGGGTCAGGCAGCCATAATCTCATACTCATACATCATCAGAGTACTTCTTTCTCCTTCATGTAGATAAACAATCTGAGCAATCCCCAAACCAGAACAAATATCACTTTAAGAAAGAAAAATGGTCTAGCTGACTCGAACAATTTAAAAAAGATAATCCTAGATTTACTCAGCCTAGATTTTAAGAATATAAAGCATTTAGGCAAATAGGAAAATTCTGGCCATTTCCACAAGCTCTGGGTCACTTCAAGAGGGGAAAAAGCAACACTGAAATATGTTCCAGCCTAAACTCTGGGCCCTTCAAGGTTTTTGGCTGGATTCTCTTGGTCAACTGAAGTCAGTTGTTTACTAAAGCAAGTTTTTCATCAGCAGATGAGGGAGAAGGTTAACCTATTATGAAGTGTGGTAAAAGCAGCACAATCTTCCTGAATAGAAAACTAGTCTAGGAGTTAAGAAACCTACAACGAAAAGTTCCAAACTGCACAGCAAGAAGAACTAGATAAAAGACACAGGGTTGGTTAATGAGCCCCATTTGGTAGCTGGGAGTTATTGTTATTTTTAGCAGTAGCAAAATTTGGTTTTTTGTTTTTGCTATAACATATAACACAGAAGGACTTCTGTGAAAGAAGCTGATTTCAATAGTCTCAGTCATTAGAAAAACCCAACACTATGTGTATGGAAAGTATCCAACTATAAAAAGCTAGTTTTCAGTCCAATAGGATCCTTTTGTTTCTGTCTAGAGGCATAAGATTGATCTACAGAAAAAACATAAGCACCGTAGCTGTCTGGGCAATGCAGATAAACCTTCTGTATACAGACTAGTAATGTTTTCCCCTCCTTGGGTGTAGAGCAAAATTCTATTTTTTGAAAATCATTTTTCTACTGATTCATTGGCTTTCTACTATAGTATTTTCTACTACAGTAACACCTCATTTATCTTCCATCCCCAGAGAATGAGGTCTTCCACAGAAATGAATTTTCCAGATAACTGAAGCATATCCTTTCAAAGTATCATTTAAAAAAGCCATTTGAAATCAAAGTCTTCCGTGAATGAATATTCCACTTCCTTGATTCCTTAAAATAGGGTGTACTGAACAAAGTCTGATCTTTGCTTGATGACCCTGAGTCATTACCACCATCACTTAATATGCTATGCAGCACTACAGTAATTTTTTGGTCTCTTTCTTTGATGTCAAGTTGTCAGCTATCCCTAAGGTCTGTCTTGGTCATTCCTCCTTCTAATGGCAAAGTGATCTGAGAAATCAAATAAGCATGGTTGTTAGAAATATGTATAAAGTGAAAGTCAATAAGCTCCAAGTGGTGGCCTCAGGGATTCTATGACAGATTAAAGGACATGTGCATTAAGGTACCAGGTTTAATACAAGAGCTCAGAGATTGTTTTCTTCTCTTTCTGATTCTCTGACCTTACTCCAACTATATTACATAGACTATTAAGGCTAGAAGTCAGGTCAATGCAAGTCAATAAAAGTATTTCCTAAGTGCCAAGCACTGTGCTAAATACTAGGCATATTAAGGCAAAACAAAAAAGAAATCCCTATTCTCTTGTTTGATTTCTTTTTCTGAGATGGGGTTATTTAGGTAATTCACTTCCTCTTCAGTTAATCTGGGCAATTTGTGATTTTTTAAATATTCATCCATTTCACTAAGATTGTCATATTTATGTGCATACAATTGGGAAAAAATAATTCCTCATTATTTTTTTGATTTCCTCTTCATTGGAGGTAGATTCACCCTTTTTATTTTTGATACTCATAATTTGGTTTTCTTCTTTCTTTTTTTTTATCATATTGACTAAGGGTCTATCAATTTTGTTGATTTTTTTCATAAAACCAGCTCTTAGTTTTATTTATTAATTCAATAGTTTTCTTAATTTCAATTTTATTAATCTCTCCCTTGGTTTTCAATATTTCTAATTTAGTACTAAATTGGGGGTTTTCAATTTGTTATTTTTCTAGCTTTTTCAATTGCATGTCCAATTCATTGACCTCCCTTCTCTCTGCTTTAATTAAGTATGCACTCAGGGATATAAAACTTCCCCTGAGAACTGCCTTTAGTGCATCCCACAAATTTTGGTATGTTGTTTCATTATTATCATTCTCTTGAATTAAATTATTGATTGTTAGAAATCCCTATTCTCAAGGTCAGTCTAATGGAGGACACAACATGCAAACAATCGTGTACAAACAAGCTATAGACAGTGTGGAGGGGTAGTAATCTCTAAGGGAGGACATTAAGGTGAAGAAAGACTTCTTGTAGAAGGTAGAACTTAAGCTGAGATTTGAAGGGAGCCAGGAAGCTGAGATAAGGAGGGAGAGTTCCAGGCTTTAGCATTATAGTCCAACTCTCATTTTACAGATGAAGAACTGAGGCCTAGAGAAGGGAAGTGCTCAAGGTGCTGTCCTGAATAATTTCCTGCTTTCTCAGCTGTCAAACTTGTGAGTTAGGCAGGATAAAGAGCTTCAATGACTTGGTACACAATCTAGACACCCTCATTTTCAACCGAGTGCTTCTTCTGATAGAGGGTACAGAATTGATTAGTCGAGTCCCTGGAACTATGCTATCAATCAATTGATAAATATTTACTAAGCATCTACTATATGCTAGGCACTATGATAAGCACTGCTAGGTATACAAAAGAGGCCAAAGACAGTCCTTACCCTCATGGAGCTTACAATCTAATGGGAGAGACAGCTCAGAAAGAAGAAAATATCAAGGACAGGCTGATCATCTGTGTCAAAGACTGCAGAGAGGTCAAGGAGGATGAGGACTGAGAAAAGACCATTAGATCTGGCAACTAAGTGATCATTAGTAACTTTGGAGAGAGGAGTTTTGATAGAATGATGTCAGAAGCCAGATTGTAAGATTGTAAGCCAGATTCAGAAGAGAGAAAGTGGAGTCAACTAATTGTAGATGACTTTTTTAAGAAGTTTAGCTACAAAGGGCAGGAGACACATAGGACAACAGTTAGCAGGGATGGAAGGATCTTGCTAAGTTTTTTTCAGGATAGGCGAGATAAGGGCATGCTTGCAGGCAACAGGAAATGAGCCAGTAGAAAGGGAAAGATTGAAAATAAGTGAGAATGGGGATGATAGAGCAATAATCCATTGGAGGGCATGGGATAGAATGAGATTGCTTGAACAAGGAGAGTAAGGCCACTTCATTCTGTGACACAGGGTAAAGGAGGGGAGAAGAAGGAGTTCATAGGGAATGGACTCAGTTTTCTCTGTAAAATATGAGTCAAGGCTCTCAGCTCTAGAGTAGGGGGAAGGGAAGCTATGGAAGATTTGATGAGGGATGAAAATGTATGGAAGAGCTGCCGTGGAAAGTGGGATAGGCAGCTGATAAGGGAGGTACATGTATGCTTGCCTAGCAACAGTGAGGGCCCAGTTTTGGTTATGTAACATAAATGTATAGTGGACTCAAGCCAGAATGGTCCCTGGGGAGGCCAAAAACATGGATTGACAAGGCACAGAATGCTTCTTTCCCTAAATAGGATAGAGACCCTGTGAAGGCAGATTTCCCACTTTGCTTTGTTGAATGATGGAGTAGAAAGAACTACAGTGGATGCCCCAATGGGGCTATTTGTCTTAACCTCTTATTACTGCTTTAAAGGGATCAGAGTCACTAGTAGTTAACGTGTTCCTTGAGTGCAGAAAAGCCCTGCTGGTCAACTGGCTTTTTAAGTGGAATAGTCAACCTGATTCTTGAAGTGGAATTTCGTTATGATTACTCTCCTAGAAAGTTCATTCTCACTTCCCCGTTTTTGAATTAGAAAGTATATTATCAAGTGAAAAGAAATTAAAGGAACCCAATAAGGTACAAATGAGCAATCTCTGTGGTCTCCAATGCCAAAAGAAGGTCTAAGGATTGCTGAATATCACAGACAGGTAGAAGAAAAAGAAGGAAAGTAGGGAGAAGAAAAAGGAATAGGAAACAACTGGGTTCAGAATAAGTTGACATGGTAGGACAAAGGTGGAATGCCTCTAACCATCCTCTCGATACAACTCAGTCCTATCAGTTTCCATACAGGTTGCACATATATAAGTATGGAAAAGACATTTCATGTATACATCATTACTTCCTTTTTCCTCTTTATTTCCTGAATCTGTTTCCCTATGTGGGTATGGAGATAAGCCAGAAGTTTAAAGAGAGGGAAAGATAAGGAGAACTGAAGACAGAATCATTATTGAACAAAAGAACCACAATGATATCACATTTAGGTCAACTATTTTCACTATTCACTCAAATTTTAACTTCCATACTGAATTACTGAGAAATGTTCTGCAAAAGTGCCAAATAAGGTAGTACTCCTTACCGATCCACTTAATATTTTTTTTTGTACTCATCTCAAATTTTAATTTAAAAAAAAAACCAAAACACTTAACTTGTTTAAAAATTTACCAAAGCCAAACACCACCAAAACAAAACAAAGACCCTTTCAATTAAAATGTAATTGCCCAATTCTAATTGAACAGGCAGGCTATAAGTACATAATTACTTTTTAAGCTTTTCAAATACAGCATGAACAGATTTCTTTCCTTGTAATAATGTCAAAAAAGGACATTCATCTAAGTAGTAAAATGTTTACAAATGAAGTTAAGGAGAAAGTAGATTCTTTAAACCAGCTCCTCTCTTTGTCCTTCCTACTCTATTTCCTGTACCTGACCACATCCTCATGAATGAAAATAATTAGCTTGTTTAGTGGATTAAAGAAGACTTTAATACTGATGTACACAAAATTAATATAATTAGAATACAGCATCAGACTGTATTGTAAACAATTTTCAAGTGATTAAGAAAAAAAAAAACACTAGCACAGTATGAAAACCTAGAATCATTGAACAAGTCTCAGTACTTAACAAATACTTTAAAATCAGGCTACTGAATTGATAAACAGCCATAATATTTAACCCCTTGAATATTAAAGTTGATAAATAATCCCCTGGGTTTCTGAATAACAGTATGTCCTAAATCATTATGGTTTGGCAAACAAAATTAGATTAAGATAATTTGATGTGACACTATCTTTACCACTGGACAGCAGTATCAAATTATTGTTTGTAAAGTGATCATTAAAAATCAGTTCTGCTTAGATACTTTGCCCAGGAAGATTCAGCTAAATAATTCTCTTACCTCATCACCTAAAAATTAGTCATACCTACAATATCATATTGTTAAAGTCATCCCCTAGAATGGGAGAGGGCTGGGGGTTTTTTCCCCCACTCAGAATATATTTTAAATTTAACTCAATGAAAGAAAGATTTTGTCCCATTATACTTTAACTTAGCATTAAACATAACTACTTTTTCTTTGTAATTAATTTTATACTGTATGGGTTCTCTTTTACTACAGGCTTACAAAATATATTTCTTATTCCAATGCAAATTTAGTCCTTTTAATATATCACTGAAATTGTGTGGGTAAAGCATGGACTTCCTTGATGATTTGGAAAGGCTAGGGAGAAACATGCAGAGCCTACTTTTACTCTGCAGAAGCTCCCCAAATGAACCCTTTCACATTGGGGGCTCACCTCCTTCCTTTATAGTCAATTCTTTCTCCTAGATATGGCATGGGTCCAAAAGTATAAGACAGCAAAGATCAACAGTAATCAGGTATAAGTTGATGCTATTATTATGATCAATATTTTCAAACTGTGATCATTAATAATTTATATGCTCGAATTCATGTGCATATGATAGTTTTCCTAATCTGTTAATTGCTTAACAGAGGCTATTTCACATGAGATTTTGTGGGATAGGAGTTATAAATGACCAACAGTTAATGTATGGGGATAGGTGGGTTATACATTCCTATTTTATGTTAATGAAATAACATTAGATATAAACCTTTATTCCAGGTTTAGAATTGCATGGAAGTCCCATGAGTGTACCCCTTAATATTTCTTATAAAATTTGACATCCCACTGGCTAAGCCAAATATTATTGCCCAAAACCACATTCTAATATATCTATCTTTCCCTAAAAGTCTCGGATATTCCGACATTCGCTTGGTAGTATGGCTGTGATTTTAAATGACAAGGTATCATTACAAATACTGTTATTTTCAGTATACTAGGCAATGTTATCTTAGATTGCAGTAACATTCTCTCTTAGCTGTCTGAGTGACTATAAAATGAGCCAATGGTGCTAGTCTAGCTCTTAGCAGATATTTCTCCTTCCTTTAATCAATCAACAAATATTTATTAAATAATTATTTGCCAGCTCTTTCCAACTCTGAGGGCACTGAGTCAGTACCACTCATCTAGCACTTAGCATATGCCTTCTTATATATTGTCACTCTTTATAAAAGTACTGCCTCCTCAGTTAGACTGGAAGTACTTTTACAGCAGTGGTATCAAACTCAAATAGAAATGGATCCCTAGAAAACCATAAATTACCATCATCTATGTTGTATTATATTTTCTTTAAAATTTTGTTAAACATTTCCCAATGACATTTTAACCCGGTTTGGTGAGGACCAGCTTAGTTTGACACCTGTTTACAGCAAGAAGGTTCCTCACTCATACTTCCTTCTCCCTACAAACACTTGCCATATAACACATGTACTCAAATATTTGCCACTAACAATTAACTCTTTAGCAATGACAGAGCCAGAAGACTCTGCTCTAGCTTCCTTCCTAGACTGTAAACATAAACCTAACTTGATGGGGCAACAATATAGCATCAAAGCAGTTTCTCAAAGGCCTACCTTTCAGGCACACCACATTTGCTCTGGTCTCTTTATCACCATAGAGAATGTTCAAAGACAACACCAAAAGGCTAAAAGCCCGTAGGTACTTTTTACAAAAATTTCTTTCAAATTCCTTTTACTAGATATGATATAGTAAGGTTAAAATCCAACTGGAGCAAATATTTTAAAAAATAGTTCTAGCTATCAAAAGTTATTTTCTCAACACAATGGATGATTCATTTGTGAACAGTACTTTAGATCTGGTTACAAATTTTCTAAAAGGTTCATTCCTGTACAATGTGTTCTTTCACTGGTCTGCGTCCCTATAAAACTTATCTAGATAAATTGAGAACAAGTAAGACCCGGAGACCTTTCTCCAACATATTTATGTATATATTTAGAGGCAGAAAGGCAATTAAGAGTGTTAAGCTTTGACTCAAGAAGAATTCCACTTTTGACACAAGCTAGCTGTGTGACCTTGGATTAGCATTCTGGACTTAAAAATATTAAAGTAATAATAGCTAATATCAATACAGTGCTTATTATGTGCCAAGCACTGTTAAACACTTCACAATTATTATCTCATTTGGTCCTTACAACAGTTCTGGGGGTCAGGTGATAATTACTTTAACCATTTTACAGATGAGGAAACTGAGGGCAAACAGAGGTTAAGTGACTTGCCTAGGGTCACATAGCTAAGTGTCAGAAGTCAGTTTAGAACTTAGGTCTTCCTGACTCCAGGCCTACTGGTCTTTCCACTGTGCCACCCAGCTGTCCCCTTTTATAATATGAATCTATATGTCAACCAACATGAATATTTAATGTACACAGATTTCCATCTTTAAAATGGGGAGAATAATAGCATAGCACCTAACTCCCAAAAGTGTTGTGAGGACCAAATGAGATATCAGTAATGGCCTTAGAACAGTGCCTGGTACATATTAAATGCTACATAAATGTCATTATATTAAATTTAATACAATAGTAATAAAACCACCCTGCTTGCCTGTCTCCTGTTTTCCTCAGTTTCTTCATCTGTAAAATAGGGACAATAACAGCACCTAGCTTGCAGGGTTCTTGCAAGGATCAAATAAGATATTTGTAAAGTGCTTAGCACAGTGCCTGACAAAAAAGTAAGTTCTATATAAATGTTTGTTCCCCTTTCCTCCTTCTGAAGTCCCTTCTCCTCTCCTGTATATATTGTTAATTTTCTGATGTTCTTTTCCTTTTCTTCTTTTTTTGCACCATCATTGCCATCTACCAAGTATCTCCAATGCTTCCTAAAAAGCTCTTCCTTGTAACAAATAAGTAGAGTCAAGTGAAACAAATATCACCTTGGCCAGGTCTATATGACTGTCCTTTGCATCATACTTTGCCAAGATGTAGGAAGCAAGATTTATCATCAGTCTTCCAAAGCTAAGATTGGTCTCTGAGTGATAAAAGTTTCCAAGCCTTATGATAATGTTTCCTTTATGTTATGATCACTGTGTAAATTCTTTTTTTTGGTTCTACTCATATCAGATTGTATAAATCAGCAAGCACTTGATCTCTGTCTTGGGCATTCATAATATTTAACATTTATACAGTATTTTATAGAGATAGATTTTTAAATTTGATTTCCACAATAATTCTCATTTACTGATGAAGAAAGTGAGGCTCAGAGAGGGTAAATGATTTGATAAGGGGCACACAGCTCACATGGGAGGAAAGAACTGGACCCAGGTTCTCATGACTTCAAGTTCAGTCCTTTGGACACTCTACACCACTTTTTAGTTAACTCCCTGGGACTTATCTAGTAAATCACGGATGGGTTTTGATCTGCTTGATGGAACAAATCCCCACACTGAGAGTTCCCTACACCAACAAAATCACTGCTCCTTCCTGTATGACACACTATTTAGGGCTGAAGAAATATCATGTAACTCACAGCAAGAACAGCAAGAACCAACTGCAGATCTGGTAAGTGAAAATCATACTGCATAGGCTATCATTCCTTTCCCTTCCAATCAGGATAACAATAGCAGCTTCACTTCAATTCAGTAGACATTAAGTATGTCTATTAACATTAATTTACTAACCTTAAGACAGTGGTGGGTACTTCTCACAATTTTTACCTACTTGTGAGACAATGTCAATGACAAGAGATATGAACAGACAGATAGATCTGCTTTATGCTCTAAAAGCTTTTCAGGAAAATATTGTAAAGTGCTGAATGGGAGTTACCAGGTTGCCCATAGAATTGCTTCTGCTATTCAAACTGCAAGAGATAACAGAATTCTTCGTAGCTAAACTGTTCAACCTGGGTACAAAATTACCCTTTAACTCTTGTCAAATTCTACCTTTAATTTATTAATTACCTTCATTCCCAAACCCCATGACTTCTTAAATCACTTGCTAAAACCAAGGACACAAAGCCATGTTTGGGTAAGGAAAGGAATAAGATCAGTGAATGGACTAGGTGGTTTACATGTTTGAGTTTTTTGCTCCTAATGGGTTCATAGCATTATTTTCACTTGTTAATTCTTTTTAGATGAAGCATCTACAAACCTAGCAATGTACTTAGAACTAAATTTCAAGATGATTTTTGACTTGTACATTTTGGCATGACAAAGTTACATGTCCCAAGGAGTATGAGAAGTGGGTAGAGGGGTGGCCTTGGAGTAAGGAAGACCCGGATGGATATGTTACAGAAAAGTTTCCAATCTGCATGGATTGAGAGACATTTCCAGGAATTCCAAAAGATCTATGAAATGAGAGTTCTGCACAAAGAAACAAAATCCCAAAACTGCCCTAAACAAAATAGCTATGATAAAACAATCTTGTAAGCACATTTAATCTTACAAGATACATTCTTTGCTTTTCAGAAAGGCAGTAGATTACAAATATTACTAAAAAATAATCTCAGTTCAAGTTAACCATTTATGAAAGGTAGGTCTGAGTCATGTGTTTTTTCCATATGAACCAATTAAAAGGTTCAGATTCAACAGAAAATAACCCAAGGAAAATAATCATTGCCAGATGGTCTGAAACAAGTCAGACTTTCATCCTATTTACCTTAGACACAAAGAAAAGTTAACAAGCTATTTTATATATTCAACTCCTAAAAAAAGCATTATTAAATCTGAGAGTATTGAGAAATTATACTTTTCAAAAAAAAAAAGGAAACTAAAACAGGTGCCTGGTCTAGGAATAGCAAAATAAAGCTAAATTATTCATTTGCATTGACCAATGTGAAAGAGCACACAGACGTGTATCTTTCCCCTGTAACTGGGAGGAAGTGATACCAAATATCACTATACTTTTCAGAGCTATCTCCAGACGGTCTTTAACACTTTTAAAAGTCTCAGAACTTGAATGATCCACCCTGACCATAATGACTTTTTCCTTGCAGTTTCTCACTAACTTAAAGCGGAGGTTTAGTTTGACCTGGGCCAGCACCAGTTTCCATGTCTTCGATTCTGCCTCTCACCAGTGAGGACCTACAGGTCAAACTCATTAACAAAGGGGATAAATGCTGTAGGCAGGATCTAAGAAATAATTTGCAATCAACTACATTAGGAGATGTTGCCCCTTTCCCTAAGGTGGTAAGAAACCAAGCTATAATTCAAGTTGGAAAAAAGTCACTGTTTCAGAGGGACAAAATGTCAACTTTTCCCAACTCATTGTCTCGGGCAGTTGAGTTAGGCCACAGGGTCTCTCTCTGATCAAGTGTCAACAGGGAGTCCAAACTAACCCTTTAAAGGAATTATCCCAAAATCCGAAGCGTTTTTGGGAAGGATTACCAGTGACATACTTGACCTTATTGGACATGGCCTCAATAGAGATCCGGGAAGAAAGTTCAGAAGAAAGGGTTCTCTTTTGCATCTGCACTTTATTTATTTACTTGGGGGGGGGGGGTGTCACGGAGATAGAACCGATGAATTGCGGCACTGAGAGGATCTCGAAAATCAAGTTGCTTCAAGAGTTAAAACAACAACAAACTAGCCCATTCCCCAGCTGACTGCAAACGGTGTATCGCGGAGGGGAGGGCGGCTGGGCAGAACACTCTTGGCTTTACTGCCAATCTCAAAGAAGGAAGGGGGGGGAAGGGAGGACAGTTCCCAAGATACTGATCAGCCAGCTCCGCGTTCCCAAAGCACACCCCAACGCCTAGTCCTTGGAAGTTTCCCACTCTCCTCCACCCTCGACTCCCCCACCCCCAATCACTTGATAAACGAGCGGAGACACTGGGGCCAGTTGGACCAGAGCCCGGACTCGGAGCCCAGGGGGTGAAGAGGGGGCTAGGGGGAGGAGGAGAGGCCAGGACTCTTCTTGAGGCCGTCAGTCCCAGGACTCAAAAGCGTCTCAGCTCGAGTTCGCTCGCTCTTCCTCCGTCCGTCAGTCCTTGCCTGCCTACCTAGCTACCCGCGCCGGGGCACAGAGGAAGCCAGAGGCGGCGGCTCCCGGAGAAGGCACTCAGCAGGCGCCGGCACCGACCCAGGAGCAGGAACGGCTGCAGCACTCCCAGTCAGTGCTGCCCCCCGACTCGGGACCCCTCTCGCCCCACCCCCACCTCCTAGCAACCCCGCCCTACCACACCCAGCTCTGCTCCCTAGGCCGCACTAGCAGAACCTTCTCCCTTTCCCCCACCCTCTGGGCCGCTCCAAGGGAAAGGATACTTTCCATGTTCGACATGGTCCAGCCGTTTCTCCTGGGGGTGGTGGTGGGTGACAGGGAGGCACTGGAGCTGCGCGGGCCGTAGGCTGCAAGTCACTGGAGCTCCCGCGCTCCCACTCGCAAGGAGCCGACTGCTTCCCGTTTGTTTGGGAACCCACTTCCGGCTTCGCAGCCGCACAGAGTGGCGGGTCGAGGCGTCAGGCGCCTGAGGGGCGGGGCCCAATCGCTCCAAACGTCCCTACGGTCGGTTCCAACAGCCAGCTGCGCTGCCTGGGGAGCTACCGCCAGGGGCGCTTAGAGAGACCTATAGGCGCACGCAGATTGACCTGTAGGGGCGCACGCGCACGCGCCCCTACCTGTGCCTCTGCTCTTCCGGAGAGCCTCGCGCTTCTCTCCTTATCCCCTCCCCCCGCGCTTCGCGCCTCGAGCCTCGCGCCTCGAGCTGCTGCCTTCCCGCTTTCACCGCCCTCCCTTTCTCCCCTCTGTCCTCCTGTTGGGCCGTCGCCTCAGCGGTTACTCCTGGTCGCCCTGGGCATTTCGGACCAATTTCTGTCCTTCCCCCACCCTCACGCGTCATCCTGTGGCCCCTCCAGATTTGATCCCCCCCCTTCTTTCCCTCAGGACAAAAAGTCATTCAGAAGGAGACAGGTAGAGCCAGGCTATTTTTTCTTATGTTGACATAAAATAAAGGCTGGAGGGAAGGGGGGGCCCTAGACCTGAGTCTTCTGGTAAAGTTTGGGCAGCTGAGCAATCCCAAGTGGGGGGGGGGTGGGCTTAACTGGGAACGGCTGGCCTAGTTCTTTTCAGGAGACGCTCCTCGGTCTTAATGGGGGTGCGGGTGGCGGGTCACACAGTTTGGCCTAAGCGGGCCTTGAGGGCCCCAAGTACCCTAACTCAGCTTGGGTTGAAAAGTCTTCTGCCAATGAAATCATGTTGCCCTTAGGTCATTTTTCAGTCAAGTCGGACTCAGTGATCCCATTTGGGGTCTTCTTGGCAGCGACACCGCAGCGGTTTGCCATTTCCTTCTCTAGAGCTCAAGTCATAGTGGTGCCCCTAAAAGGCAAGAGGGTGGCCATTTTATGGGTTTCTTAGAACCTCCATCATTTCTTAGGAAACTTCCAATATTGGAAAATGGAAAATGAAGAAAATAGGAGGACCCTTGGTCAGTTGTCAGGTGGCCATTAAAACATAGCAGTGGTCAAGGCTATTTGCCTATAGGGACCCAGTGGACAGGACAGTAGACATAATCCACTTTCCTGTCTCTGCTGACTCATCAGTGGAATGTTGGGCAAATCACCAAACTTGTCTGAGTATGGGTTTCTTCATCTGTCAAATGAAGCTATGGAACATAGTGACATAGAGATGCTACTTTAACTTAAAATCACCCCTATCTTGGCATCAGAAATATTGGCTGCTAAATTGCCATAGAAGGAAGGTCCATGGAAGTACTACTTTGAAAATAATTTTATGTTCTCATGAAATTGTGTTCTCAAGCAATTTGACTCGATTTTTCTCATTTTTAATTTCATTTCATTTATTTATTTATTTTGCTTTTTGGAGGGGGGAGGGCAGGGCATTTGGGGTTAAGTGAATTGCCCAAGGTCACACGGCTAGTAAGCAATTTCTTCATTTTAGCAGACTATTTCAGTATGTGTTGAAATTTATTTCCCCATAGTTAATCTATTTAGATAAGCTCCATATATTTACTTTGGGGTATGTGTGTTGACAAACCAGTTCTAAAATTGGTTGTATTAATTGAGTTAATGCTTTTTGGACTAAGTATGAGCCCTTAATGCTTCAAAGATAAACCTTATTGACTATAATCATAAGAAATGCATTCTTGGAAGAACTTATATGTATGATCTGTCACATAATATTTTAGCATCTCTAGTCCTATCTCATTCATTTCTGTGTTAAAATGTTTATTTTTGAGATGATACAGTAAAACTCAACTTGGCAGATTTGACCAGGATAGCTATTAGTTCTGTACTTATTCTTTATAGGAACATTTTTTATATAAGAACATTTTTTTCCTATTTCTGAGACACCATTTTGGCCTTAAGATAAAAATAAAAGTCAATCTTTCTAAGATTCTCAGCATAGCAAAACCCATCTTACAACAGATTGACATATAGTAAGGAAAGAAATGCTAGGATTTTGGAACCTAAGTTCCCTTAGGTCAGGTTGATGCATAGCATAGTACTTAAATTGAAGTGCTTTAGAATATACTCAGAAGAAATTGTTGGGAAAGGATTCATGATACTTTAAATGTATTAATAATGCTGAAGATTTGGATCATTTCTGTTTGGAACTCATTTCTGCTTTTTCTGTATCACTTGATACTTGTAGTTAAACAAGTATCAGTTCAGTGGATTAATTTACATTCTGTTATTGATATTTTTAATTTAAGGAAAAAAGGAAATAAAAAGCATTTCTATGTCATCACTTTCAATGACATTTGTTAAGGTGACTTAAAAGTTGGTTAAGTGACTTGCCCAATGTCACACAGCTAGTAAGTGTCAAATGTCTGAGGTAGAATTTGAACTCAGATCCTCCTGACTTCAGGGCTGGTGCTCTATTCACTACACCACCTAGCTACCCTTGTAAGACCTGTTTTCTTACATCCATTGTAGGCTGTTAAAAATTTAGTAATCCTAACTGATGGTGAGAAAAAACAAAAGTAGGAAATTAAGATTATAGTAGTACTATGTTATTTCCCCCTCTTCACTGCTGTTCTTGTTTGTGTGCTGGCTCCAATTTTGGGCACAGGTTTATAGAAACAGAGCTGGAAGGAACCTCAGAAGAACATCTAGTCCAATGCTCTCATTTTAAAGATGAGGAATCTGAGGCCCATCGAGGTTAAGTGACTTATCCAAGGTCACACAGGTAGCACGTACCAGAGAAGGAGGCTTTAACTTGCAGCTTCTAACTCCAGAGCCAATGCTTTTTCCATACTAACTCACTGGTATGGGGGTAGAGGGAAGGTGAAGAAAAAAATAAGCAGTATTTTAAGGGAATACTGGCAATACAGTAGGTTGGCAGATTTAGGAGTCCCCCAAAAGACCACTTTTGCACTTTATCAGGTGTGACTAGAGAGAAATTATCAAGAGATAGCTAGATGTCATTCAGGAAGCTCTATGAAGAAGAAAAATTAGAATCCTTGAAAATTCTGCAAAGGTATAGCTGAGGATTTTTATTGTTTTTAGTATAAGAGGTCACCACCAGAATTTAGGGGAAAGCCACTATCAAGGTGGTTTATTAAAACAAGGGCAAAAAGATTGCTAGTTTCAATTGGCCTTTAATTGATTTTTTGACTGGCAAAGCCAGGAGTCACAAAAGTTCATTTAAACACAAGAGAAATGGATTTGAATAGTCATATATGTGACCTACAAAGTCCTCACCATAATTGGAGAAAAAAGAAATACAGAAAAAGGAAACAGGATGGGACCTCACACTAGGAATTAAACAGCGTTTCTCATTATTAATAGGAGAAAAATAAATAGAAAAGGGGAGAAAAATCTGGGTCAAGAGTCATAATTAAGTTCACAGATTTATATTTTTAAAATAAATACAAATTGCTTATCATAAGTTGAAAATAAGCTAAATTCTTTTAAATATGTAAATTCATAAAATAAAATGGCATTTGAGGACTAAGTGTAATGTGTAGCTACCAGAAAGAAAATATCTAGAGCAGTCTCTTGTATACTTTTAATAGAGTATCTAAGGAATTTGAATTTCCCTCTGCTGGGCAACCTTTTAAAAAACTTGAATAATCAAATTGAAATTATGGGTTTTTTTTATCAAAAGCTGTTTCTTATTAAGTGATGTGATAAGGAAAAATAATAAAATATTTTCTGTTAGCAGGTATATCTTCACACTTGAGAATCGTTTAAAATTATTTTTGGAATACGGGGAGAGAGAGAGAGAGAGAGAGAGAGAGAGAGAGAGAGAGAGAGAGAGAGAGAGAGAGAGAGATACTGTGACACATTCGATAAAGTTCTGAATCTGTAGTTGGGAAGACTTTAAATTCAGACTCTCACACACATACACACACAGACTCTCTCTCTCTCTCTCTCTCTCTCTCTCTCTCTCTCTCTCTCTCTCTCTCTCTCACACACACACACACACACACACACACACACACACACACACACTCAGAGGGAAGTCACCTAACTTCTCTAAGCCTCAAGCAATACATATCTTTATAAAGACTTATCTTTATAACATGGCATGTAAAGATTTTTCTGTTCAAGAATATTTCCTCAGAAAGAAATTCATTTACAATTAACTTTTTCCTTTCCTTTAGTCCAAGAGCTGTGTGAAGAAGTCTTGGGTGAAGAACAATTCACATTTGGAGCAAAGCAACAACAAGGTAAAAACCTTGTTTTAATGGAGGGACTTCATCTTTCTGTTTCTAAAATTCTCACCCTGTCGAATTGATTTTTGACTCTTAAGACAAAATCAATGTCAAAGTGCTATTTAGATTTTTTTTTTTCAAATCTTTGGTGGTGAGTCTTCATCTAGATTCTTAAAATAAAAGACCTTTCCAAGTTATTTCCATGAATCCAGTTACGTAGGCATTTGGCCAGAGAAAAGTCTGACATGATTTTTATACAGTTCACAAATCCCTTAAATTTTAGGACCTATATCCTGTGATTTGTAACTATTCACAAGTAACTACTAAGTAGCTCACATTTTTTATTGTTGGACACACTCATATAATATTGATTTCATTTTGAACTAAAACAAAGTGGGCCAATTCTGCTCCCAAGAATAAAACCCTAGCTTTTATTTATTTTTTTATTTCAAAAACTCTTTCACAGTGTCTTTTGTTTTTCCCATTACAACCATTTCCTAATGTACCCCCCTCCTTTGTAACAAAGAAAACAAGTTATGAAAAACTTACTGAAACAGATTACCTCTGCCAGTGTATAGAAGATCCCATACTTGTCCACCATCTCTCTTCTCAGGGGAGAGAAGTATGTCCTCTCTAAGAATAATCATTACATTTAATGTGACTTTAGCTATCTTTTGAGATTATTTTCTACATTATTGAGACATTTTGTAGGTTGTTTACTTGACTTTCCCCCATTTCTCCTCAAATGTCAGTTCATACAAGTGAAATGTAACTCATTTTTTCTGAATTTTTCTTTTATTTTCTCTACTGTGTAATGCTATTCCCTTTTATATCCATATGCTATAATTTTTTCAGCTATTCCCCAATTGAGGGATATATACTTTCCTTCTAGTTTTTTTTTGTCACCAGAAAAAAATACTGCTATGAAAATTTCAGAATATATGGAACCTTTCTTATCATTGAACTTCTTGGGGATAGATGCCTAGAAGTGGTTAAACTGAGTCAAGTGGTTAAACTGTTGTTCACTTCCATTTAGGTTTTTATCTGAGGTAGGAACAGTTTAATGACTTTTCTTACACAATACCACGTTGTTTTCCAGAATGGTTGAGATAATTTATAGCTCCACCAAAAGTGGAATCTACTTTCTCTTAGCTACTCCAACATAAAACCTGTCTTTTATCATCTTTTCCAATTTAATGTGTGTGAGGTAAAATCTCATAGTTCTTTAAATCTGAATTTCTGTTATTAGTGATTTGGATAATTTTTTTTTCCTTTTGAAAACTGTTCATATCCTTTACTTACTTTTCTATCCAAGAATGATTCTTCATTTTATACAGGGTGTTCCAAAAGATTTTGTGAAGTTTCAGCCTATTAAAGTTTAATATCTATGTCAATTTCTTCTATGTCTTGGATATGAAATTTTTATTAGAAATGTTTAATCTAAAAAGTTTTTTTCTACTCAACAGCTTCTTTTCTTATTCTAGCTACCAATTTGTAAAAGCTTTATAATTTTACATATTTGAAATCATCAATTTTGTCTTTTGTGATTTCTAACCCTTCTTTGGGTTTGCTTGTAAAAGGTACTTCCTGCTTCCTCAAAGTATTTTTTAGGCTGTTTATCTGAAAGATGCTAGTCCAAACTTATTCTCTGCAAAAATACTTTCCAGTTTCCCCAGAATTTCTTGTTAAGTAGAGAAGTTTTCCTGTAGTCCTTTGTGTACCTGGGCTTCTTGAACATGGAGCTATTGTTGTTCACTTCCATTTAGGTTTTTCTTGTCTACTTCCTTCTACTGATCTATTTTTTCTACCTTAAAAAAACAACCAGTAACAAATAGTTTTGAGGATTCTTGGTGTATAATATAGTTGGAAATCAGGTAAAATTTGGCACTCTTATTTCTTAATTCCTTTTTTAAATTATTTCCATAAGATTGTAGATCTTTTATTTCTCCAAATGAATTTTGTTATTTTCTCTAGTTCTATAAAGGACCATCTTGCAATTCTGATATAGTGCTAAATCGATACAATAATTTAGGGAGTATTGATATTTTTATTATGTATAGCTCAAACATGAACATGGACTAGCTCTACAATGATTGAATCTTCATTTATTTTTTAAAGAATATTTTGTACTTATATTTGTATAAGACCTTAGTGTAGGGTAAGCCAAATCCCAGATATTTTACGAATTGTAGAGTTGTTTTGAATGGAATTTCTCTTTCTAGAATTTCCTACTGGTTTTTACTCAATTATAGTGATGATTTCTGTGGATTTATTTTGTATCCTGCTATTTCACTGAAGTTATTCATTGTTTCAATTAATTTATTCTATGACTCCTGATATTTTCTAAGTGAGCAATGATGTTACCTAAAAATAAGCATATTTTTCTTCTTTCTGTCAATGTTTATAACTTGAATTTCTTTCTCTTGCATTATTGTTATAACTAGCATTTCTAATACTACATCAAATAATATTGGAGAGATGGGATATCTTTGCTTGGTCATTGTACTTACTGGGAAAGCTTCCAAGGTTTCTTCATTGCAAATAATGCTAGTTCTTGGTTTTGTTTATACTTTATACTTTTATTATTTATGCTTTTGATAATTTTATTTATTATTTATTTTATATTTTATATATTTTATATTTATTGATTATTTTTATACTTTTGATCATGTTAAAGGACAACCCTTCCATTCTTAATGCATGATATTGTATTTTGTTGGAGGCTTTTTCTGTACTTGTTGATATAATGATCTATTTTTGTTCAGATGATTACTTAAGCTAATTACTTTCCTAATTTTCTCTTTATATTCCTAGTATAAATCCAGCTTGGCCAGAATGAATTTTTTTTTGTTATATCTCTGCTAATATTTGAGGATAACCAAGTGGTGAATTAGATAGAGCACTGGGCCTGGAGGCAAGAAGACCTTTGTTCAGATTCAGACTTAGATATGTACTAGCTGAGTGACCTTGGGCAATTCACTTAACTGCTGTCTGCCTTAGTTTCCTCATTTGTAAAATGGGGAGAATAATAGCACTTACTTCCCAGGGTTGTTCTTAGGATAAATTTAGATAATATTTATAAAGCAAATTTTATATAACTTCTAGCTATTATTATTTAACACTTTTGCATCAACCAATATTTGTTAGTGAAATTAGCCTATAATTAACATCTATCTCTGTTTTATCTCACTCTGGTTTGAGAATCAGCACCATATTTGCCTCATAAAAGGAGTTTAGTCCAATGTCTTCTTTCTCAGTTGTTGAGAACAATTTTTATAACACAGATATTTATTGTTCTTTAAATATCATAGAATTCACTTGTAAATCCATGTTAACCACATTTACTCCCCTCCCATCCCCTTTGATAATTTGTTTATGGCATCCTCTATATTTTTTCTGAGATTTGGCTAAGATTTATTTATTTTGTTAATTTGGCTACTTACATTTTTTAGTTATATGTCTATTTCGTTTGAATTCTCAGTTTTTCTAATGTTCAATTGTAGATAGTAATTTCTGGTAATTCTCTTTATTTCCTTTCTAATTTTGTTGTGAACTTACCTTGTTTATTTTTTTCTTGGTAATTTGATTTTCTACTTTTATAAAAAAAAATCAAGTTTGTGGTTTATTGATTTTCTTAGTGTTTAAAAACACACTCAAGGGGCGGCTAGGTGGCGCAGTGAATAGAGCACCGGCCCTGGAGTCAGGAGGACCTGAGTTCAAATCCAACCTCAGACACTTAACACAAAAAACTAGCTGTGTGACCTTGGGCAAATCACTTAACCCCAATTTCCCTATCTTCCCCCCTTCAAAAAAAAGCACACTCAAATTTATAATTTCTATATCTTTTCCATTTTTACTTTTGTCTATTTCTTTTCTAATTTCCAAAACTTGAACTTTTGGACTTTATTTGGAGATTGTTAATTTCTTGATTAAGTAAACTACATGCTCAGTTGAATAATCTCTTCAATTTTTGTTAATACATGTTTTCAGAAATATATTTTGTGTTCTTTAACAGCATCCTATAAATTGTGGTATATTTTGTTTTGTTGTTCTTTAATATAGTTATTTTAGTTACGATTTTTTAATACTCATTTAGGAAATCATCACTTAGTTCTATATATTTTCCTTATGTTTCCTGTATTAATTATATGGACTATTTGTGTCTGACCTATGACAGAGCCTTCTGAGCTTATATTATTGACCCCAACATAGTGATATCATTTTGGTCCTCTTTGAGAACAACTGTTGTATCAATTACTCAACTTCTTTATAAATGATGTATTTAATATTTCTGTTTTTTAACATTTATTTATGATTTCTTTAGGTACTTAGTAAAAGGTGCTATGTGAAACTGACAAATAGGTATATCCTTGAATATTCCCATTCAGTAGTTGTTATAAGCCTTTGAAATCTGATTTTTCTAACAAGTCTATTCACCTTGATGTTTTTCTTGTTTATCTTTCTGTTAAAGGGGGATATCTGAAAGGGGGATATTAAAATTTCCTACAAATGTACTGCTGTCAGTGTCCTTTTACAATTTTTTTTAACTTTGCCTTTAATGATTTAGATACTATACCAGGGTACTTATGTGAATTTTCTCTGTTTAATCTCTACTGGCATTTTCCATTTTTAATGTTGCCTTCTCTGAAATCATGATTGCAACTCTTGCTTTTTTTTAATTATTCAAAGCATAGTAGATTTTGTTTCAGCCTCAAATTTCTGCTCTGTGTCTTTTATGTTCTAAATGTGTTTCCTTTTTGCAGCAAATTGTTGGATTTTGTTCTCATCTATTTTTCCATTCTCTTTCATCTTATTGGTAAGTTTAACTGATTTGGATTTAAAATTACACTTGTTAAATTGTTTTTTCTCCATTTAATTCTTGTAAAGAAATTTTAAAAATATGTTTCTGTTAATACCTGAGTTTTCCTTCTGCCATCTTAGGCAAAGCCCTTCTTTTCTGTATTAGTGTGACAGGAGACTGTATACTGTTGGTTTCCGCCCACAATCAAATTGGGGAGTATATGATCATAGATATATAGATGAGAGGAAACTTCTGCCTTAGTAAATGTATTGAACAAAAGATTTCATGCTTCATTTACCTAAGGGCTTGGTCATGACATTTTATTTTTTTTGCTTTTTTTTGGGGGGGGGGGGCAATTGGGGTTAAGTGACTTGCCCAAGGTCACATGGCTAGTTTTTTTGTGTTAAGTGTATGAGGCCAGATTTGCACTCAGGTACTCCTGACTCCAGGGCTGGTGCTCTACTCATGGTGCCACCTAGCCAACCCCAGGTCATGACATTTTGTTACCAACTTTCATCCCCTTTGAATCTCACATTTTTTTCAGACCATGTTCCAAAATAGACCTTAGATAGTATAAGAACTCTGAGGGAAAATTTGCTTATATGATATCTAATCTATCATAAAATTAGAGAGGAGTATGTAAAGGTAAATAAAAATTTGACAAAATTAGTGATAAAATAGGCAAGAAAAAATTTACTAAAGATATTAATTGGGGAGCTTCAATAAGTCAGTCCTTTAAGCACTCATTCCTAAATGACAGAAACGCACCACATTGGTATTATCAGACTCCTTAGCCCTTCTTGGAACTTTTTATCTAGATAATCCTATTGCCTCCAGGATCAAAAACAAAATGCTCTGTTTAGCATTCAAACCTCTTCTACCTTTCCAGTCTTCTTAACACCTTAGTCTCCATCAACTACTTTTTGAATCAGTGTCACTGACCTCTTGGCTGTTTCATGAAAAAGAAACTCCATTTTTTGGCTTTGGGCATTTTCTCAGGCTGTCTGCCATACCTGAAATACTCTTCTCTCTCCTTCATTCTACTGACCTTCCTGGCTTCCTTTAAGTTGTGACTAAAATCCCACAGGAAGCCTTCCCCAACTCCTCTTAATTCCAGCACCTTGCCTCCATTAGTTATTTCTGATATATCTTGTATATAGCTTGCTTCATAAATACTTGCTTGCATGTTGTCTCCTGCATGAGATTGTAAGCTCCTTGAGGCTTCTTTTTGTATCCCTATGATTGCACAATCCCTGACACATAGTAGGCATTTAATAAATACTTATTGATTGATTAACAATCACCACTTTGACCATAACGTGTCTCAAGTTCTTTATTTACCTGTAAAATAACTTAAATATATTTAATAAACTCTTCCACTTAGCATCTGCCACTATACCTTGACTCTTGGTTACCTGTGGAACATGAAAATGTGTTGCTATGATAACTGATTTCAGCTGACCATCAAGTTCTGCATAAGGTTTTAGGCTACTAATTAATTAGAACCAGAAATTAGTTATTTACCATAGATTAGTAGATAGAGAAGACCCTGTTTCCCCCCTCCCCTTTTGAGAACTGAGAATTTCTCAGTTCTTTGGAAAAATAAGTATTTCAAAGAGCCCCAGTGTGCTTCTAGTACTTTACATCACTTTGCCAACATTATTTAACTAAACTGTTGTTAATTAGAGATAAGTCACAAAACTTAGCCCTAATTTTGCCTCCTGAAGAAAAATTGTATATAGGGTTAAGTAACTTTTCCAAGACTATATAGCAAGTTGGTATTGGCCTTTCCAGTTTGATTCCACTGTGCAGATAATTAAGGTAATATTGTGAATTTTTATAGAAAGAATGATCTTTGGAGTAAGAAAATAAAACAGTAATTTAATAAATCTCCCTGATTTTCTTAGTAAAGGTAATATTTCCTTAATAAAGAACTTTTATTTTTTTTAAGAAGGCAAGATTTATGGATCTTGATTTTTCACATTTTCATTATATTCATTATATTATTTCTTTGAAATTTCTTTTGTTTTTGGTAAACTATAATTTATCTAATAGATCTTTCTTACTGTTCCCTTTTCATTGCTTTTCTTTCTTTCCTCTATAACCTACATATGTTCACACACCATTCTTGTGGTTCTTTTTAAGTGAGTCACAATCAAGGAGACTTTAAGGTCAAGCTCATTCTGTATTTGTAGTCTCCACAACTGTTAGAATGCTAACATTAATATAAATTAATTGATATTGATCAATAACATTAATATAAATTAATAAAATATAAACACATAAATATGGGGAGGGAGGGAGAGAGAAAGAGAGAGTCAGGACCAGTTCAAGTCCTGCCTATGATGCATACTGGTTGAGTAACCATGAGCAAGTCACTTCTTGCCAGTACTTATTGGCAAGCAACTCTCTAAGGTGGTAAATTTTAGGCAAATTGCCAACCTGAAGCAGTGAAGGGAATTTATACACTATTGGAGCTCCCCTTACCAATGAAATCATTGGTAATAGATTATCTGTCTGCCTATCTATATGCATAGTTGTTTGCAGGTTGTCTCCCTCATTAAATTGTGAGCTCCTTGAGAGTAGAGGTTGTCTTTTGCCTCTCTTTGTATCCCCAGAACTTAGCACAGTGCCTGGAATATAGTAGGCATTTAACAAATATTTACCGACTATCTCTTTATCTATCTAAATTAGGAGCTATGTATTACATACTGAGACTCTTAGAAAAAAACAATATTTGCTAACCATTAGACAAAATCACATAATAAATTTGGGAGGGACTTTAGAGGCTATTGAGTTTGAACTATGCCTAAATAAGAATTCCCTTTAAATCATAACTGACAAATGGTCATCCAGCTTTTGATTGAAGATCTCCAGTGATATGAAACTCATTCCTTCCTGAGGTACTATGCAAATGTTTAAGAGGCATATAAAACTCAAACCAGGAGACATTTTGTGCCATAAGCCAAAGCAGTAATAACTTAGTATTCTGTATAAGATACTAATATATTTATAAGAGCTTTTTCATCTATGATGAATTCTGGCTTAATTTTAATAACTAAAATACTTGATATTAGCTGTTATTACTTATACATCAATATCATCTTGTTATATTCTAGGGGACTATATCTAAATTTGGAGAACTGCTACTTCAATGAAATTTTCAAGGCTTTGAGATGGGGAAATATTACCTACCAGTAGTACTATGTGTATGGCATATTTCAGTAGAGTTAGTATACTATCCTGTACTTCTGGCTCTCAGAAGTTTTGAGCTGATAATGATAAAGATTGGTAAATCTCAGCGCCAGAAAATGCTCCCTAATTTTGTAACTTTGATATCCTTGGGGATGGTGTAAGAACAACTCATTTGACTAATGACCCTGAAATTGTTTTTGTGTAGTTTTTTAAAAGGTATATAATAGATTAATTAAGGTGCTCTGTTTCACACTTTTTGAGGTTATTTTTTTCTTTTTTTATAAAAGTTATTTTAAACTTAAATACTAAAACATAGAAAAAGAAACATTATAGACTTAAATACTAAAACTTATATGCAAAATAAGAAAAAAAACATTACCATGTGCACAGAACATAAGAGAGCATTCAAAATACACAGCAATAAATTTCCATTTCAAGAAAGCCTACATAATAAATACTACACATTGTGTTCTGAGCTGTCCATCTTTTCTTTGTTTCCTTGTAAGTTTTCTTTTGTTCTCTGCTGTATACTTTTTACTTTGTTCCCCCCACTCCTCACCCTGCTCTTCTAAGAAGGTTACAGTTAAGTGTAGAGATATACATACATACACATACATATGTGTGGGTATATGTGTGTGTGTGTGTGTGTGTGTGTGTGTGTATATATATATATATATATATATGCATGCACACACACTTTTCTATTTTTTCATTCTTTATATTTTTTTTTGTTATTTCTTGGTCTCATAACTTTGCTGGCTTCTCCTTGCCCAATTCTAATTTTCAAGGAGTCATTTTCTTCCTTAAGATTAGGGATCTAGGGGGCAGCTAGGTGGCATAGTGAATAAAGCACCGGCCCTGGAGTTAGGAGGACCTGAGTTCAAATCCGACCTCAGACAGTTAACACAAAAACTAGTCATGTGAGCATGTGACATCGGGCAAGTCACTTAACCCCAATTACCCTAGCTTCCCCTCTCCAAAAAGCCAAAAAATATATAATAATTATGGATCTACATTTCTAGTTAGTTGACTTTCTTTTCATAATCTTCTTGTTTTTCTTGGGTTCTTTTTTTTTACTTTTTCCTCAATCTCTCTCATTTGATTTTTAGTCTTTATTAAGTTCTTCTATGAATTATTTTGGTGCAGGTGACAATTTGATGTTGCTCTTTGGGGTAGGAGAAACTTTCTTTGTTTCAATATCTTCCTCTGAAGACAAACCCCTGGTCTTCTCTATTCCTGTAGTAACTTTCTATGGCTGGTTTCTTTCTCCTTTGCCTGCTCATTTGTTAATTAATTAATTTATAGCAGTTTGTTATTATAATCACCTCTAGTCCTGGAGTATGGGGGATGATATCTACAGCCTCATATCCTCCTTCAGTTTTCCCCTCTGTCCTGGAACTGAAACCAAGAACTCTGCCTTCCTGTAAGTGCTCATAACCAGCAGTGTCCCCGTCCCATTGCTTCTGAATTCACTAGGGTGTGTGCTGATTCCATAGCTGGTCCTGGCATCCTTTATCAGCAGAGGTTACCTCAGTTTTCCTGTGCTCAGAGGCTGGACTCCCCACACTGTCTAGGAGGTAAAAATTCCTCTGGCTGAGGCCGAGGTTACCACCCAACCTAGCTAGCCCCAGGGCTCACTACTTGCAGTTTAAGCAGAACTAGTCTGGAGGTGTTTTCATTTTTCAGGGACCAAACCTTGGATCTTCTCAGGTTGTCCCAAGAGGGTCACTCTTCTGCCCCAACTCTTGTTTATTTTTATCACTCTACATCCTGAGGCACTATTTTGTCTTATTTAATGAAGGAGATCTGGAGAGCTTAGAATTTTCTGTCTTACTTTGCCATCTTCCCAGAATCCTCTCTGAGGTTAATTTTTTTCTAAAATAAGATGCAGTTTTTTACACCTGGGCTTCTCTGTGTTGAGGGGTTAAGAGCTCTATTTGAATCACTAGCAAGTGTTGTTGTTCAGTCGTTCAGTCACATCCAACTCGTCATGACCCAGTGGAAAATATTATACCAATACTGACCATGGAGTTTTCTTGGGAATGATAGTAGAATGGTCTGCCATTTCCTTCTCCAGTGGATTAAGGCAAATAGAGGTTAAGTGACTTGCTCAGGGTCATACAGCTAGTATCTAAGACCAGATTTGAACTCAGGTCTTCCTGACCCCAGTCCCAGTGCTCTATCTGTTGAACCATCTAGTTAGCTAGCTACTCTGATAAAAGAGCCCTAGGTGTTTATATGAGAATTTGTCAACTGCTAGACCTAGTTAAGGGAACAGGTGATGATATATACCAACAAATGATAGCTAAGTAGCCACTGAGGTACACTGTGAGATTTCCAGAGAAGTTATGTCTCACCTAGAGTGAGTCCAAAATTTCTCCTGGCAATGTACAGTAAAAGAAAAGGTTACCAAAAGGAAGTTGAACTGTAAGTAACTAGAACATTTTTGAAGGTCTTGAAGAATAGATAATGAAACATCTCCTCCTCCTCTTCCATGTTCTTCCTGGCAGAGAGGTGGCTGATTATTGGAACAGAATGTTGTATACATCATTGGATACAGCCCAAGTTATCAAATATTTTTGCTTGCTCTTTTATACAAGGGGAGGGTTCAGTCTAGAGGATGAGGAGAGAGTTCCCTTCTCTTACCACAGAAAGGACAGTGATGTTAACACAAAACATCAGTAAAATGTATTTTTAAAAAATCTTACTTTGGTACAACTGACTCTGAAAGGGTGGGGAGAGATCAGAGAGATGACTAGGAAGCTGTCAGTGATGAACCTGGAGTGGCATTATGGAAGGCCTAACCCCTCCTGCTATGAGTTCCAACCTCCTCCTTCCTCTTCTTTCTGAAGCTGTTAAAGCCTCTATGAGGAGGACTGAGGTAGAAGTTGAGAATGGAGGATCCAATAGAGCAGAAACTTGGAGAGCCTGTTTGGGACTCTGTTTCATCCAGAAACTTCTGTTACACACACAGTTAGATCATAAGTTCACTCCTTGGAGCTTGGATTAGATGCGGGGGCTGTGAAATAGGGGACTGATAATGTATCATTGTGTTATTTTTCTTTTGTTTCCTTTGTTGATTTTATACTGTGAATTTCTCCTTTCTTGTTTATTGTTCATCTTCGTTTGAGGCATTTATCACTTTTTTGAGGTGTTGGGTGGAGGAGCTAAGTTTTACTGGAACCTTCACTTATCTGCCTTTACATAATTCTCACTCTTTCATTTTACATATGAGACAACATGAGGGTTCTTATTCAAGTATGTGTTGAACCTATATGGTATTTGATAGGCTTTCAGACTTTTAGATTCAATGATCTTATGATATATTCACTGACAGAAAATGGTATTAGAAAATTATTTATATTAAGGTTTCTATTTTAGTATTATATTTCCCAATTTATTTTGTCCTAGAGAACTATTTGGTTGTCCATTAAAAGAGATGACAGCTATCTCGAAGTTGAAGTATATTAAAATAATTTTATAGTGGCTAAATGAATGGGTTGGAAAGACAAGGCATATTGACCCTTTTAATCATAAACTTGTTTATTGGTCCACTTAGGGAAAATTATTCTGTTTCTGCAGAAGCATTGTGCCTATATCTTGTCTGTCATTCTCTATCTATAGCTATAGTGTCATGTTTTACTAAAAAGATGATTAGCATAAAGACTTTGTAATAAAATCCCTACACTACTAAAGAGCTTAATAAGCAGAAACAAAATGAAGAAATAATTATAAACTATGAACAAAATTCAGGTTGTTTAAAGGTCTGTTTTCTTTTTCAATTATTCTTCTGAACAAATATTAAAATAATACTACTTTTTAAAATAGTCTATCAGATGCCAAAAGATTTGGTAGAAGAGTAAAGCCTGACCCTAGCCAGGGTTCAAATCACAAAAAATGGCAGTTCAGGTTTGGTTTGGAGATTATTTTGATATGTTACAGTTCAGCACTTTAGCAGATTAGTGAATTCATTCATATGGGTCCTTTCTGTATTAAAGCAGATTGCAACCCTTCCACGCCTTAGTAAAGTCTTTATGAATTGCTCTGACTGAAAAAAAAATTAGCACCTGGGAACCAATATTTGGATGATGAAATATTTCTAACTTAGCTAAAGAGGTCCTTGTATGATAGACATTTCCAATACTGGGTCTTTCTAGTTTGAAAACTTTCCAGCCTGGAAGGATCTGCCCAAGTTTCTGCTCTCCTGGCACAGCCTCAGAGAACTCTGGCTCAGATCTACACAGCATGATGAAGATCAGAGTAGAGATCTGGGTCATTAATAGTATTTATTTTGTCCACATTTTAAAGAACCTTATTTTATTTTTTTCCTATTTTAAAATTAGAAACCTAAAAATGCTAACTAAAATAAGCACTTGCATATACACAAGAGAGCAAAGAGAATTGTGCATTAAACTGCAAATCTATTACCTATACCTTTTCTTTTAAAGTATATAATAAATTTAACATCTTACTCTAAAAGTTATCTTACTTGTTTTTTATTCCTTATGGTCTTCCTTATATTCTCTTCTTTGCATTTAGAAAAATATGTTTCAGTGACCCCATTTTCTTTTTCTTTTTTTAATGGAGTATGTGGCCTAGATTCCTTCTCCTTCTTGACCCCCACCAATGAGAAAAACAAAACAAAACCCTTATAACAAATATGCATGGTCAAGCAAAACAAATTCACATTTTGCCTACATCTGAAAATGTTTCTCATTCTACAAATTGAGTCCATCAACTTTCTTTTTCAGAAAGTGAGCATGCCTGGTTCCCTGGAGTCCTGATGATCACTCTACTATACTAATCAGAATTCTTAAAGCTCTTATAAAGTTGTTTGTCTTAAAAAATATTGTAAAATTTGTTTTCTTGGTTTAGCCTATTTTCACCCAGCATCAATTCATACATGTCTGTACCAGGTTTCTCTCTGTGCTTGTAATTTCCCCTAAGTCACAGAGCAAGTTAGTGGCAGAATTAGGACTAACTTAGATTATACACCCTTCTACTGTATCGTGCTGTCTTTGTCCCCTTACTTGTTCCCTGTATACTCCTACACATCCCAGATTTCCTGCCCTTCTGAATTGGTCATGGAGCCTATTTTGTTGGAAGTCCTCCTCTCTACAATGGGACCCTTCTTTATTCAAGAAGAGACAGCTCTATCCAGTTGGACTTCCTGCCATTTAATTAGAGACACTGACATTATCATACCATATTGTATGGCTTTCAGGTTTGTATTGCCAATAGAAATCTTTAGATGTATGTTGGATCTTCCCAGGGTAGATTAAGAGATGAATCCACTCTTAAGCCAATTAAAACGGTAGTAATCTCTTCTTAGCTTATTTGGGCTAAGAGAATAGTGTGTATTTTAGTTGACAAAATCAATCTCTCACTATTTTTCTTCAGTAGAATGAAACTTAAACATGAAATGTAAATGCCCTGGCTAGCCCTCTAGAATATAGTTAATCAGTGTCAAAACGTTTAGTGTTCAATACTTCAGTGGATCTTTGGTGGAGTTGTGAACTGATCCAAGACTTCTGGAGAACAATTTGGAACTACGCCCAAAGGGCTATAAAACTGTGAATAACCTTTGACTCAGCAATACCACTAACAGTATGACGACTGAGCTGTAATCTATCATACTTCATTGTCCCTATGTGACCAACTCACTTCTTTTTACAATAATACATTTTCTGGATATTTTTTTTTTCTGCAACTTCTTGCATGCAAGCCATTGTTGGCAATATGCTGCACACTACTTAAAATCTAACATGTACTTCACACATATTCATAGCTTTCATTATTAGACAAAGCAATTTTCTTTGTAAAGGGGAAAATAAGATAATGAAATTTGAGTCTCATTATTAGAAAATTAACAGATAGGAAAACTTCATTGAATTGCTTTACAAGCTAAAATTGGTCATGCTGTATGAGTTTTACTTTGCCACAGCTTCTAATAAAAGCCATATAATTATAATCTTGAATTTCAAAGGTATTAATAAGTATTAAACCATGACAATTAAAAAAGAAAAGGTTTTAAAGATTCTTATTTAACATTTATTTTAACTACCTAGAGTTCTGCTTTCATATATTCTTGACAGGTTTAGGATAGGTTTGGCTTTTTTTAATTAAATATTTTTAAATACCATGACATTTTTATATATAATTACTGACTTTATGATACATGAATTATTATATTTGCCTAAGTAATGATATTAGCTTTGGAAAACAATGACTACAACCCCCAATTTCCCGATATATTCACATCTCAAAACCTTGCAACATGGCATCAGTCTTGATTTGATTTTTTGTTTAATCTGGAGCCAAATCTGGTGACTACTGTAATTGAATCTTCAGTGGTATGAATACAATTCTAACATTTCATTATTTCTACTTTCCCCTCTGGCCAAACACTGATTTAGAAAAAAAGCATAATTTTATTTGAATATATAGCATTTGATACTTTTTATTACTCTCTTTTTGCATCTTTTAAGTGGTGACCTATATCTACTCAGTTTTTCCCCCCTTTTATAGGTAAAAAAGCACCTAATTGTTGAACACTTGGGAAGAGATGTTGAAATTAGTGATTGTTTAGGTGATATAACACTTAGAATACTAAAGCAATTGGATTTTATTATACTTATGTATATATCCATAGCCTTAAATTCAGTCTTATTTTGTTCCAGATTTGATTCTGGTTGCTGGTATGGAAATGATGGGTAGTTTAAGGGGAAAATAATTACTCTATCTTAGTTTATGACAGAAGAAAAGAAAGCCAAGCAAATTCTGATATTTACCCTAGTTTTTTTATAGCCATCATTTTTTCATTTTTGTTATTGACTATTTATAAATTTTTTTATTTGCAAAATAATTATTTTAACATTAATTTTAAAAAATTTTGAGTTCTAAATTCTCTCTGATTCACCCAACCTTCTCCCACCCCTTGAGAAGGTAAGAAATGTGGTATCAATTATACATATGAAATTATGCAAAACATATTTCTATGTTTGTTATGTTGTTGTATAGTTGATTAGTTGTATCTGACTCTTTGTGACCCCATTTGTGATTTTCTTGGCAAAGACATTGAAGTAGTTTGCCATTTTCTTCAACTCATTTTGCAGATGAGGAAACTAAGGCAAACAGGGTTAAATGACTTGCCTACAGTCACATAGCTAGTAGAGGTCTGAGGCCAGATTTAAACTCAGGTTCTCTTGACTGCAAGGCTAACATTCTATCCACTGTGCTACTCCATTTCCTTTTCTTTCTTTCTTTAGTGTGTGGTCTAGATTCCTTCTCCCTCCTGAACCCCTCCCCAAGAAAAAACAAAACAAATTCCCAGGGGTGGCTAAGTGGTGCAGTGAATAGAGCACTGACCCTGGAGTCAGGAGGATCTGAGTTCAAATTTGACTTCAGACGCTTAATATAAAAACTATTCGTGTGACCTTGGACAAGTCACTTAACCCCGATTGCCCTCAAAAGCAAAACAAAACAAAGCAAATTCCCTTGGTCATAGTGTATGTATAATCTTTGTGACATATTGCTGTAATCTCCTTGCTAATATTTTATTTAAAAATTTTGCATCAATATTCATTAGGGAAATTGGTCTATAGTTTTCTTTCTCTGTTTTTGCTCATTCTTGTTTAGGTATTAGTACCATATTTGTTTCATAAAAGGAATTTTGTAGGACCCCTTTGCTTATTTTTCCAAATAGTTTATATAGTATTTTAATTAATTAATTAATTCTTTAAATGTTTGGTAGAATTTACTTGTGAATCCTGGTCTTGGGTTACCCTAGATTTTGGAAGAGCATATTTCAAAAGGTTCAGAGGAAAGACAGATAGGATCCCACTTTCAAGAATTCTGCTGGGGAAGTCAGTCAAGGGGTATGGGAAGCTCTCAAGAATCAAATTCTGTAGACACAGTGGGAAACATTTACAATGAGGAGGAAAAATGAGAGTTGTCTGAAAACACTAAGTGTCTTTTGAAGACAAAACTCAGCTACCAACTTAAATTTTTAAAAGATATGTAAAGAAGATGAAAGCAAATACAGGTAATAGAGGATAAGTAATATAAATATGCCTGTGGTACTATAAGAATGATGTCAGGAATGCTAAAGCTTAGAGTGATCTTAGATTGATAAGGAAAATTGGAGATGATAAAATGTTTATTTGTTTTAAGTCATGTTGCAAGTGTGGAGGAGGAGATTAATTATAAAAGGGTTAGGCCTACTGCTCAGGGTAGATGGAATGATAAAAGAGAAAAGGCAGAACTATTTGATTCTTACTTTGCTTCTGTTTTCTCTGTTAATGAGAATGACTTTTGCATTGGAAATGACAGGCCAAAAATGACTGAGGGAGTTGATACCCAAGAAAAGTAAGGCAATGGTAAATAACTACCTAGTTGCCTTTGATAGATCAGTCACAGGATCATTGATGAAGAGCTGGAGGAAACCAGAGAAACCATGTAGTTAAATGCCTTCATTTTACAGATAAGGAAATTTCAGACCAGAGAGGTTAAGGGACTATCTAAGCTCATACAGGTAGCAAGAAAGAAGGCTATAATTTGAATGTACTTGGCCAAAATGAATCACATTAGCTGTGATTGCTGAGCCAATGTCAGTTATGTTTAAAAAATCATGGAAAACAAAAGAGCTAACATAGGACTGGAGAAAGTTAAATGTTGTCTAAATGTTTTTTAAATGAGAGTATAGAGTCTTCAAACTATATACCAGTGAACCTGATTTCAATTTCTGGTGAAATTCTAGAAAGGATTTTATCAAAGAGACAATTAATGAACTGATAAAAAAAAGTAAGCAATGATCACAAAGAGCTAGCACAGCTTCAAGAAAAGGTCACGTCAGCCTAATCTTATTAACAGCTAGCAAACACATTGGATGACGAAATCAGCATCCATAAAGGTCTTGACAAATTAGGACATTTGACTGAATATGATAAAATTTAATTTAATAGGGATAAATGTCAAGACATATATTTCCATATTAGTCATGTTGTGAAAGAAAACAGATAAAAAAAACAAACACAAGAATAAAGTGAAAAGTAGTATGCTTTGGTCTGCATTCAGACTCTATCAGTTCTTTCTTTGGAGATAGATATCATTTTTCATCATGAGTCCTTTGGAACTGTCGTGGATTATTGTATTTCTGAGAATAGCTAAGTCATTCACAGTTGATCACCATACAATATTGTTGTTACTGTGTACAGTGTTTTCCTGGTTCTGCTCACTTCACTCTGCATTAGTTCATGTAAGTCTTTCCACGTTTTTCACAAATTATTATGCTCATCATTTTTTAAAATTTTCACATTAGTCATGTTGTATAGAAGAATTAGAATGAATAGGAGGAACCATGAGAAAGAAAAAACAAAACAAAAAAAGAGAGCAAATAGTATGCTCCGATCTGCATTCAGACTCCGTAGTTCTTTCTCTGGATGTGTGTGGCATTTTCCATCATGAGTGTTTTTGAGTTGTCTTAGGTCCTTGCATTGCTGAGAAGAGCTAAGTCTATCAAAGTCAGTCATTACACAATGGTTATTACTGTGTACAGTGTTCTTCTGGTTCTGCTCACTTCACTCAACATCAGTTCATATAATCTTTTCAGGTTTTTCTGATGTCTGCCTCCTCATCATTTCTTATAGCACAATAGTATTAACATTATATTCATATACCACAACTTGTTCAGTCATTCCCCAATTGATAGGCATCCCCTCAGTTTCCAGTTCTTGGCCACCACAAAAATCTGCTCATCATTTCTCATAGCACAAATATATTCCATTGTAATCACATACCACAGCTTGTTCTGCCATTCCCCAATTGATGTATATCCCCTCAATTTCTGATTCTTTGCTACCAAAAAAAACTGCTATACATATTTTTGTACAAATAGGTACTTTACCTTTTATGAAATCTCTCTGGGATACAGACATATTAGTGGCATTGCTGGGTCAAAGGGTATGCACAGTTTTATAGCCTTTTGGGCATAGTTCCAAATTGCTCTCCAGAATGGATGGATCAGTTCATAACTCCACCAATAGTACATTAGTGATTCAGTTTTCCCACATCCCTTCCAACATTTATCATTTTCCTTTTCTGTCATATTAGACAATTCTGATAGGTGTGAGGTGATAGGTGTGAGGTGGTACCTCTGAATTGTTTTACTTTGCATTTCTCTAATAGTGATTTAGAACATTTTTCATGTGTTTAGATAACTTTGATTTCTTTGTCTAAAAACTGCCTATCCATATCCTTTGATCGTTTATCAATTGGGGAATGACTTGTATTCTTATACATTTTACTCAGTTCTTTATATATTTGAGAAATGAGGCCTTTATCAGAGATATTTACTATAAACTTTTTCCTTGGCTTTCTGCTTTCATTCTAATCTTAGTTGCATTGCTTTTGTTTGTACAAAACTTTTAAAATTTAATATGATGAAAATTATTCACTTTAAATTTTGTGATGCTCTGTCTCTTATTTGGTCATAAATTCTTCCCTTATAAATAGATCTGACAGTAAATTATTACATAATCCCCAAATTTGCTTATGGTATCACCCTTTATGTCTAAATCAAAATGTACCCATTTTGACCTTATCTTGGCATACTGTGTATGATATTGGTCTATACCTAATTTATGCTACATTGTTTTCCAGTTTTCCCAGCAGTTTTTGTCAAATAGTGAGTTCTTGTCTCAAAAGCTTGGGTCTTTGGATTTATTAAATACTAGATTACTATGGTCATTTACTCCTGCATCTTGTCTATCTAATCTGTTTCACTAATCTACCACTCTATTACTTTGCCAGTGCCAGACTGTTTTTATGATTACTGCTTTATATAATACAGATTGATATTTGGTGTGGCTAGTCTACCTTCCTTCATATTTTTTTCGTTGATTCCCTTGATAATCTTGACCTTTTGTTCTTCCAGCTCAATTTTGTTATTATTTTTTTATAGTTTTATAAAATATTTTTGGCAGCTTAATTGGTATGGCACTGAATAAATAAATTAATTTAGGTAGACTTTTCATTTTTCTTATATTGACTTGGCCTACCCATGAGCAATTGATATTTTTCTAATTATTTAGATCTGAGTTTATTTTGTGTGAAAAAATATTTTGTAATTGTGTTTATATAGTTCCTGAGTTTGTCTTGGCAAGTAGACTCCCCAATTTTTTATATTGTCTACCATTATTTTAAATAGAAATTAGACAGTTTCAGAAGAAACTGGGAAGACATTTATGAACTAATGCAGACTGAGGTGAGGAGAATCAGAAAAACAACTGCAAAAGACTTAAGAATTCTGATTAATGCAATGATAAACCATGAGTCTGAAAGAATGAAGATACAACATGCCATTTACCTCCTAGTAGGGAGGTGATGAACTTGAAGTGTGGAAGGAGGCATAGCTTTTTGGACATGGCTAACACAGGAATTTGTTTTGTTGGAATATGTAGATATTGAGGGATTGTGTGTGTGTGTGTGTGTGTGTGTGTGTATGCGTGTGTTGTTTTTGCTTATTCAAGGAGGGTATTGGGAGATACAGATTAATAAAAAATATACTCGTTACTCAAAAAATAAAAATAATAGACTAAAAAGAAAAGAAATGAAATAGATGATACTTTGATCTTGTCATTTGGATTACTTAAATCAGTTCTGGGCACAATTTAGGATAGAATTTGATAAGCTAGAGACCACAGGGATTCTTAAACTTTTTCTACTTGTGACCCCTTCAGCACTTCTTGAACTGGAGAGCTAGAGAACATCTAGAAGAATGTAAACAGGATGGTGAAGAGTGTTGAGATGATGTCAAATAAGAACTGGTTGAATGAAGCAACTGGAGATCTTTTAGATTGGGAGAGAGAAGATTCTGAAGGGATATAACTGTATTTAAGTCTTTGAAATGCTATCATATGAAAGAGGTTAGTGGGGGAAAGTTGGAAGGGAATAGACATTTATATAATATCTTCTATGTGCTAGATACTATGCTAAGTGTTTTACAAATATTATATCATTTGATCCTTATAAGAACCCTGTGAAGTAGGTGAAGTTATTCCCATTTTACAGTTTACATAGCCAATGCAGACAGAGGTTTTGACTTCTCCAGGGTCGGACTAGTGTCTCAGGCTAGATTTGAACTGTGGTCTGTGAACTCCAGGCCCAGTTCTACATGTACTATACCACTTTAGTAGCTGGCATGTTCACTTTGGTTCTAGATCAGGTCTGTACTACCTGTGGCCTACAGGCTGCTTGTGGCCTGTCAAAGGATTTTGGGCAGCCCATTAATATTGTAGAGGAAAACATCCTCTACATTTTTTTCAGGCCTCCCAAAATCCTTTAGCATGCCTGCAGACTATTTACAGCCCATAGATTGCAGGTTGTACATTCCTGCCCTAGATAGTAGAATGAGGAGTAATAGGTGTTAAATTGCAAAGAGGCAAATTTAAGATTGCTAAAAGGAAAAAATTACTATGATCCGAATTATTAGTGCTATCTAAATTTGGAATGGACTGCCTCTGAAGGTAATGGGTTCTTTTTCATTGGAGAGCTTCATTCAGAGAGGCTAGATGATAACTTATCAGTTATGTTTGTGACTGGTCAGTACATGTCATGGAAGACAGTTTTTGCCAGATGAAGCAAGCTCAGAATATGAGCCTGGTGAGGTGAGTAGGAGCATTGTGCTCTGGCATAGTTAGGTATAGTAGGCTTATAACATCGTTTTCTGTTGGTGTCTGTTTTTCTCTTTATTACTTTCAGGAAGAAGTGTGTCCTTTCTCCTCTTATCATTTTTATTACTTTATTTAGCACATTTCTTATTTGAGGTAGCTGTGGTGGGAGGTATTATATACATATACTTTACTTTCAGTCACATCCTTATAGTGATACCATTGGATGAAAGATGTAAAGAATACAAAATACCATTCTGTTTGTTTTTCCTTTTAAAAAAAGCTATTAAAAAGCATTTGATTTGATAGGGCAAAATGCTGCTCTAAAGATTCTCCTCCAACAAATTATCTGCCATATGTATCAGAATTATACAAAATTCCTTGAAAGAACAGAGAGATACCTTTGTTCATTGTCAACTTATTAATATGAAGGGATATATAAAAAGGAAAACATTTGTTTGTCAATGGTGTTTATCACTGTTATGATGGAGGTCTAATATGGAGTACTTTACAAAGTACAATTAGAGAAGGGATTAAACTCACTTAAGACAATGAGTCCCTCAAGATCCTTCTGTTCACAAATGACATTGTACATATTGCATCAAGCCATTAAATACTCTAGAGTCTCCTAAATGAGATCCATAATAATTTATAAAATTTTGACCTTACTATCCATCCACACAGGAAAAACCAAGTAGATGAGGAATGTCTGTTGTACAGAACTTTTCCATTAGTACCTAGTCCTTGGGCAGACACTACAGATCAATAATTAACTGGGCCTAGGATTAAATAGGAGGAAGAGGTGGCTAGATTGTATTGAGGAATTAGTCCTTTAACTTCACTCTGAAACTGAAACCCATCTTTTAAGTTCCAGTATTCTCTTAGTAATGCTAGATAATCTGTGAGTTGTGAAATATGGTAGGCTCCAAAAAATGCAAGCTGTTCATAACCCAAAAGTCCTGGTGGTTATGAGTAGGCTGTAATATAGTACCAATTAAGAATAGGAGAAGCAGCATAAAGGGTATTATTATTAAAGAAATGAGGGGCGGCTAGGTGGCGCAGTGAGTAGAGCCCTGGCCCTGGAGTCAGAAGGACTTGTGTTTGGATCTGACCTCAGACACTTAACACACAAACAAAAACCTAGCCGTGTGACCTTGGGCAAGTTACTTAACCCCAATTGCCGTCCAAAAAACAAACAAAAAAAAATCAGGGGAAATGTTTGAACAGTCTTTTCAGTACACACACAAATATGCAATGTCATGCTACTCATTTAAGTTATTATGTTTCTCACTTCTGGATCTATTTATTATTTTTACAAAGTAAGAATAATTTTCTACTCTGTAACTAGCTACCTTTTGAATTTTAATAAATTAGCACTGATGAGATAGTTATTTAGGTTTCCTGATGTTCTGCATTTCCTCTAGTATATTATATTGCTCTGCTTGGCAATATGATTAATATAACATAATATAATATAATATAATACAATTTAATGTAATATAATGTAATGTAATATAATGCAATGTAATATGATACAATAAATATAATATAACATAACAACATAATGGGTAATGGTGATGTAGCTGAAAATCTTAGGCAAATGCTAGATTGTATAATTGTATATTCTTCATAATTCACACTTTGTGGGTCTGTATAAATTGCATTTAAAGAATGATGGGGAAGAGATGGCAAGAACACAAATAAGGACTGTAGTATAAAGCTTTAACCTCTTAATTAATAAGGATATCAAAGAATTGAAAAGTACATTTGGTAAAACAGTGCTGCTTTTAGACAGAAAAGTGGGTGCTTTATATATTGGGGGAATCATAAACACTAAAGAATATTTCAGAGTGGGAAAGAGTAATAGTGGGAAAAAATCTTCAGGACGGAGAGAGTCTAGAGAGATCACAGATGTTCAGAGACTCAAGATTGAGATCAGAGAGGCCAGTTGTTAT
The DNA here is from genome assembly GCA_011680675.1 of Gymnobelideus leadbeateri. Classification (NCBI taxonomy): domain Eukaryota; kingdom Metazoa; phylum Chordata; class Mammalia; order Diprotodontia; family Petauridae; genus Gymnobelideus; species Gymnobelideus leadbeateri. Next base: position 230,667 of record WOXC01005395.1, on the reverse strand, counting down.
TATAAATAACAAAGAGATGAAGGGTGTCAATAGGAGAACAGAAAAGTTTTCAAAAGCAATGGTGAGCTTTTACCCAAAACATACACAAAAAGAGCAGGGACGGAATGAAAAGAATGAGGATGGGGGGGGGGGTAGCTAAATTAGAACTATGCTGCAAAAAATACTGGAAAAACAAGAAATGCTTAAGATTCACAAGGAATACTATAAAATCCGGAATCCCTGGAAAGAAACTAAAGAAACTATCTCAATTGAACTTGTGCTTTTGCAGAGGATACTGCTAATACCCTTAATTGGTGATGAAAAAAAATCTGAGAGACATGTGAACCTGGTCATCTGAGAAGAAAGGATAGGCTGAGTAAAGCAGATAAATCACATTTAGGAGGTGAGAAAAAGTCATGGCTCATGGAATGAACCTAGATTTTTTCCTAGAATTATCTGGGGATTATTTGACCAAAAAGAATAATGTAAAAATTTCCTGAAGAAATCAACACAATAGAATCAGACACAATAAGGATCAGAGCTGTGTGGAGAGACAGAACTTCTGTCTGTCTGAAATACTACCAATATCGTAACCCACTAAGTTACAAATGATCAGTGACAATAAGCACATTTGCTTGAGTTCCCTAGCTTGTTGTACAATCTAAAGTAACTCAGAAAAATCATATTTAAAGGTATCAGTTCATAATTTGCAGCTGCTGTGGGTCCTGCTTTAGTTGAAAAAAACACTTTCAGAAATGTAGAGTTCCAGAGCTGGTAGGGACCTTCAAAACCCGTCTAATCTAGGCTCTTGCTTCTCATAGTTTAACACCTAAATCATATAAAGCAGTATTAGCAATCCTATTTTTAAAGATCTCATGGGATAGGGATGGGATAATTTCTTTTTCTAGCCTGGCTACTTTTTTTTATCACACTGACAGTGAAGAAGTTCTTTTCTTTTGTTCAACCTAGACTTCATACTTCATTTTAAGTTCATTTCCATTTATGGAAGTGGAAAAAAGCTACCATGATGTGTAAGCCAAGCAAAAATCCAGACTACTAGGTCACTAAGCAGAGTTATAAGGTGTTTGTTCAAGCCACAGCTGCCTCTCCAAACCCAAGAAAGTACAGATAGTGCCCATTTCTAGATGAGACCAAGATCTCCAGGGATATTCCCAATTGTTTTATGGGGGAGTCTGACCCTCAGAACATTTAGTGTCCTCTTTATAGTCTCTCTAAATATATTTGAAAAGATTGCTAAACTTTTTCTCTTTCAAGCTAAAGAGTTCACATTCCTTTAACTCATGTCCTATTTTTCATCCAATTAAATCAGTTTTTATGGGATCAAGGGTGATATAGTAGATAGAGTGATGCCTCTGGAGTCAGGAAGATCTGGTTTCAAATACTACCACTGACATTCACCAACTGTGTGATTCTGGGCAAGTCCCAACTTCTTTGTGCTTTAAGAAACTTGATGCAATTTATCTGTTAAGCTATATATAGAATGTTATGGTAGAGGAAGTTTTCATTCTGGGAATTAACTGAGGATCCTTTCCTAAACTCAAAAATAATAGATTTTATATAGTTATACAGTAATTGTTAGAATTCATGATTCAATAAACAAAGATTTATTGAATAAACATCCATTCTATACATGTCCTAGGTTGTAGTTTTGCTGGGCTTGGTGACTTGAAACTTACTGAGGGCAATTACATACTTTTTTCTTACCACTCCTTCATCTTGGATTTTTACTCCACATTAATATTTTTTTGTTTCATCCTCAGTCTAAAGATCATCTTGGTAGAGAAAACAAAAGTATAATAGGAGTTGAGCAGCTTTATCTTCCCTTTACAGTCCCTTTCCCTCTAATCTGTGGTGCCATCCTTTTGATCTTTCTTCTGTCCTCAGTATAGCTAACCACCTTTGCCCATCCCTCTTCATTGTTCTTGGTATTCATCACCAGCCTCAGCTTATTTTGTTTTAGTATTCTTACTTTTATTCTTAAAGGACCATGCAATTATTTTGTATCCATCCTCAGTTACCTATCTTTGTTCCTAACTTCTTTCATCCCTTTAAAAACCTAAGGTAGTGGAATGTTGTTTTTCAGTCATTTCAGTTGTGTCATGACCCCATTTGGGGGTTTTCTTGGCAAAGATCCTAGAGTGGTTTGCCATTTCCTTCTCTAGCCCATTTTATAGATAAGGAAACTGAGGCAAACAGGGTAAAATGACTTGCAAGTATCAAATAAAAGCAAAAAGACAGCTCCTGCCCACAAAGAGCTTGTATTCTAACAGGGACATACAAAATATAGCTGAAAGAGAATGTGTTAGTAATATATAGTAAAATTAAAAATGTAAAGAGAATTTTCAAAAGAGAAAAAAATTAATGTGGGTTCACTATGGATCTACATTAGTCTCTTTAGATAGCTTTCTTTTTTCTGCTTCATTGGGGTAATATATTTGTGTCATCAGAATTTCATTTTTAAGAACTTCCATCCCTTTTGGTTATTATCTCATTTGGGGGTTGATTCTCAAAGAAACATAATATTATCTGCAAATAGTTTTTTTAACCTCTTCTTTGCCAATGCTTATTAACTAGGTGTTTTTAGTCTTATTATTATAGCTAACATTTTAATACTTCGTCAAATAATAGAGATATGATAATAGACATACTTACTTTATCCAAGATACTATTGGGAAAGTTAACTGTTTTTTTTTATATTGAACATATAGAAGTGGCATTGAATTTATAGAGGTAGTGTGCTTTAGCAGATAGAATGTTCCTTTGCTCCTCCCTCCTCATCCCCCAAAGTCTGTGACATACTCTCCCACAAGTATATACCAAGTTCAGGAGAAAATGGCCTGAAGCTTATAGAATCCATGTGGGAAGGGAAAGGAAAATCTCACAGTTCCTGTTTATTGGAAATCCTTTTCTCCCTATATGAAATCTTCATGAAGTTGCCCTTAGGTATCCTGTAGCTTTCTGATGGATTCTTTATTGAATCTTGGATCTGCCTTTCCTTTAGGATTCTAATTGCTGCTTGACTTATGATGTAGCCCCTAATTGCAGCTGTCCTGGGGGACACTGCTAGGAAGTCCAAATTATTCTAGACGTTTCAGAGTTTTACAAGACCCTCTTCTGGTCAAGGTGTGTGTGTTGGGGAGGGGGGGAGGGAATGGCACCAGTGCTTGTCTCCTCACCTAAGTAATTTACTCTCAGAGGTTTGACTGCTTCATTCAGTAATTCATCTAGCCTTTCCTAAGTGCCTACTATGTACCAAGCAATGGGCTAAGTACTTCATTGCCAAACACTTGAATTGCCAAGTTCAGACTAGTGTGCTGGTTCTATCCAAATGCTCAACCAGTCCAAATATACTTCCTGTCACATCTAATTGAAATGATTTTGACTGAATTGAGAATTCTGGGTGTCCCCTCCCCCTTATATACAAAATAAATGCTAAGATAATAAATACAAAATACTTAGAATGAGGTAGTTTGGGAGGGAGGGTATAGTCACATTTGGAAGGATCGGGAAAGGCTTTATGTACAAAGTGATGCTAAAGCTGCATATTGAAAGAAGAGAGATTCCTTGAGGCCAAGATGAGTAGAAAGCACATTCCACTTACAAAGCTTGGTGCCGGTGCCAAGACACAGAGTTTGAAGATATAGTGTCATGTGTGAGGAGGAGAAAAGACAGTTTGTCTGCATCACAGAGTGTGGGGTGGGAATAATGTTCAATGAGATTGTGAAGAGTTTTGAAAGTTAAATAGTGGAGTTTACATATTATTCTGGAGACAATAGGGAGCCTGTTACCAAATGGGCTAAATATTCTAAAAGGCCAACTGAAAAATAAAAATGCAAAATTATGGAGAAATAGACCAAAAACAATAATAAGAATTTATCTCCATATTGAAGAATACCGTCTTAGATGATAGATGTCCAAAATAAAAAGAGATTTCAAAGGTAGATTTGCACCTATAAAAATCAAGATATATGTGATATAGGCTATACATGTTCACTTATTATGGCTAGCATTTCTAATAGAATATTGAAAAATATTGGTGACAGTGGGCATCCTTGCTTCACTCTGATCTTATTGGGAAGGCTTCTAGCTTATCCCCATTACAAATAATGTTTGCAGATAGTTTTAGGTAGATGCTTCTTATCATTTTATGGAAAAATCCATTTGTCCTTATGCTTTCAAGTATTTTTAATAGAAATGAGTGTTGTATTTTATCAAAAGCTTTTTCTGTATCTTTTGTTATAATCATATCATTTTTATTACTTTTGTTATTGATATAATCAATTATATTAATAGTTTTCCATATATTAAACCATCTCTGTATTCCTGGTATTTTGGTAATTTAATTGGGCTGGCATTGAATAAATAGATTAGATAAAATTGTCATTTTTATTATATTGGCTCTGCCTACCCACGAATAATTAACATTTCTCCAATTGGTCACAATGTATAATCTTTGTAATATATTGTTTTAGTCTCCTAGCTAGCATTTTATTTAGGATTTTTATTGGTCTATAATTTTCTTTCTCTGTTTTTGTTCTTCCTGGTTTATGTATCAGTACCACATTTGTTTCAAAGAGGGAGTTTGGCAGAACTCCTTCTTTGCCTATTCCAAATAATTTAATATTGGAATTAGTTGATCTTTAATGTTTGGTGGAATTAATTTGTAAATCCATCTGGTGTTGATGCTTTTTTTCTTAGGAAGCTCATTTATGGTCTGTTTAATTTCTTTTTCTAAAGTAGGTTTATTTTGATATTCGGCTTTTTCTTCTATTAATCTAGGAAATTTATAAATAAATATAATTTATATATAAATGTAATGTATATATAAATATATACATATTCTTCCATTTCACTTAAATTGTTAAATTTATTGGCATATAATTGGGCAAGATAACTCCTTGTAATTGTTTTGATTTCATCTTCATTAGTGGTGTATTCGCCCTTTTCACTTTTTTTTTTTTAAAGCAATTGGGGTTAAGTAACTTGCTCAAGGTTACACAGCTAGTCATTATTTATGTGTGGGTGCGCATTTTCTGAGGCCGGATCTGATCTCGGGTCATCCCAACTCTGAGGCCGGCGCTCTTACTCACTGCGCCACCTAGCCGTCCCTTTAGGGCAATTGGGGTTAAGTAACTTGCCCAAGGTTACAAGGCTAGGTTTTTGTTTGTGTGGATTAAGTGTCTGAGGCCGGCTCCAAACTCAGGTCCTTCTGACTCCAGGGCCGGCGCTCTATTCACTACACCACCTAGCTGCCCCTCACCTTTAATTTTTAAGATTTCCAATTTGTTGTTTAATTGGGAATTTTTAATTTGTTCTTTTTCTCTGTTTTTAAATTGCCTATCCAATTCATTGGTCTGTTCTTTCTCTTTTTTATTGATATAAACATTTAGATATGCAAAATTTCCTCTGATTACTACTTTTCCTGCATCCTATAGGTTTTGATATGTTATCTCATTATTGTCATTCTCTTTAATGAAATTATTGATTGTTTCTATGATTTATTCTTTAAGAATCATCTGATTCTTTAAAATTAAGTTGTTTAGTCTCCAATTAATTTTTAATTTGTGTTTCCATGGTCCCTTATTGAATATAAATTTTATTGTGTTGTGATCTGAAAAGGATGCATTTAATATTTCTGCTTTTCTACACTTAACTAAAATTTTTATGGCCTAATATATGGTCAATTTTTGTAAAGGTATCATGTACCATTGAGAAAGAGGTATATTCCTTTCTATTCCAGTTCAGTTCTCTCCAGATATATATCATATCTAGCTTATCTAAGATTCTGTTCACCTTCTTAACTTCTTACTTATTTATTTTTTGTTAGATTTATCTAATTCTGAGAGGGGAAGCTTAAAATCCCCCACCATTATAGTAATACTATCTATTTTCACCTGTAATTAATTTAACTTTGCCTTTAAAAATTTAGATGTCATAGAATTTTGGTATATACAGATTTAGTATTGATATTTCCCCATTTTCTATGGTACCTTTTATCATAATGTAGTTTCCGTTTGTATTTTTAATTAAATCTAATTTAGCTTTAACTTTGTCCAAAATCATAATTGCTACCCCTGCTCTTCTTTTTACCTTAGTTGAAGCATGATAAATTCTATTCCAACCATTTATTTTAACTCTGCATGTATTTTCTCATTTTATCTCATTTTTCTCATTTTATATTTCTTGTAAACAATGTAGTCAGATTTTGTTTTTTACTTTATTAGGTTATCTGTTTCCATTTTATGGGTGAGTCCATCCCATTCACATTCAAAGTTATAATTACTATCTGTGTATTTCCCTCCATCCTGTCTTTCTCCACTATTGTCCTTCTTACCCCTCTATTTTAAGCCTATCCCTCTTTACACATCTGATTACTTATAACTACTATTTCCCTAATTCATACCCTTTTAAAGAATCCCTACCTTGTCCTCTCCCTTAACCCTCATATTCCTTAATCTACTCACCCCTCTAAAATCCCTCCTTATCCCCTCCCTCACCCTCCTACTTCTTGATATACGGCTTTTTGTTTTGGTCCTAGCTTTCAGGTGGCCCAGTGATGCTTAAATGATCTCTCCTTGATCCGTTTTCCAAGCTAATTGTGTTTTATATGAAATACCTTACATTTTGTTCTATTTTTTCAGTCTTTGACTTTGTTTAATATTTTTGTTGTCTTATGGAGTCATTAATTTCTGTTTGGTTCATTGTCATTTTCAGTGAGTCTGTTACTTGGGCAAGGTTTTGCACCTCTTCTGCTAAGCTATTAATTTTCTTTCCAAACCTGTCCTCCATAGTTCTCATTTCTTTTCAGTTTTTGTCTTTGAGTGCTCTCATTTCATTTATAGTATCATTTCTCTCAATTTTAAACTTCCTACATTTATTCTAAAGAATAAAGTATCTATTCTAAGAGTTCAGATTTTTTGGAAAAGCTGTGTCTTTGAGACTTTCCTTGTAGATATTTTTATTTATTTCCTCTTCTGGTTTTGTGTCCAAGGCATCTTTGACACCATACTAGTGTGCTATCTTTTTTGTTTGTTTGTTTATTCATTCTTCCAGCCTTATTTCCTGAATTGGAATTTGTACTTGGGCTAGGCCAGGGGTGGGGAACCAGTGGCCTAGAGGCCACATATGGCCTTCTAGGTCTTTGGGTGTGGCCTTTTGACTGAGTTCAACTTTTACAGAAGTTTAAAGGGACAACTTCATAATCCTTTTATGAACCCTCTCTTGAGTTTGAGTGACATTGCTATGTCATATTTTTTATAAAGGACTAAGTCCAAGAGACTTTGGGGCTTTGTGGGGGTCCAGGCTCAGAGCTATAGTCTGTAGCCCTTTTCTGCTCCCTAGTTCTGTTCCATGATTCTGGCATACCCCTGTTCCACAGCACTGGTTACTTAGCACAAGATCATATTTATAATCTTGATCTTGTGCTGAAAAGATGACCCACTGTTACTATTTATATTTGTGATCACTATAGTCTAGCACCCTTCTAAAATCTTTGCTGGAGTAGTTGTTAGGGATTTAGGCTGTATTGTTTCTTTTTCTTCCATCTTAACTGTACTGTTTCTTTTTTCTAACCCAACATGAATATAAATTTGCATAAACGGAGATGACTGTGGCAATAGAGCCTGATACTTTTTCTTCCTATTTATTTGCTTTTTTGAAAGCATTTTTATGCCTTATTTATGAAACTAATCCACTTTCTCTCAGTTCAAGTGATACCTCCTGAGAATGAATGAGACATTTTTGTAGGTACATCAGTTCTTCCAGTTAGCAGAGAACTTGGTGCTGATAACTTAAGTAGTTAAGAAGTTTTCCTAAAGCTTATTGGTACGTTTTATTTTGATCCTCTATTACTAGTAACAATGACTTATCAGTTTCAGATATCTATTCCTTTATTTCTTCTCCCTGATGTGTAGAGAAAAAGGAATTCCAAAGTATCAGGAAATAGGCATACACCTATTTTACAAACAGGCTAATTATCTGTACTCAGGTGCAAAGAAATATGGAGAGTCATTCAGAACAAATTAGGGGTATTGAGACACTGAGAGAAATCTATTATTGGCCATATGAAGGTAAAATTACTTGTTCTTGAGATAAGTATAATAAATAAAACCATTAGAAGGTACTTGTGAGACATTTAAGATACTAAGAGGTTAGCTTTTACTTGACCTGAATATTCTTTATTCTACATCTGAAGTCATAGACAATAAAGCTATTGATTTTAAACTGAACTCAAGACTTCACTCCAAATTTGGGCATGGCCTAGCTGCAAACTAGCTGATTTCCATATTAAGGCTCAGAAATTATATTTTGCAGTGCTCTCTCTCTTTTTCTGGCCCTTCTTTTTGTCCTCATAATTTTGCCCCATTATCCAGGTCCAGTCTTTCTCTTCCTATTCTCATTTTACATTCTTTTGTCCTGACTTCTCCCCTAAATTCTATTTCTATATAATATTTTCAGCTGTCTATTAGACATTTCACTTGGATGTCTGGCTATCACTTCAAGATAAAGGTATCTGAAATAAATTCATCATCTACTCTAAAATACTAATATCCTCCTGTCCATAGGATTATTATTCTCTTAATCACGCAAACTTGAGGTCTTAGTAACAGAATTATAGAATAATATAATTTCAATCTGGAAAGGACTTTGAAGATCATCTCTATTTTCTTCATTTTAAAATTAAGAAAACTGAGGCCTAGAGAGTTTAAATGACTTGCCCAAGGTCAGAGAGTCAGTCATTCTTGATTTTCATTCTCTTTCCCCAAATTCATAGCATATCTATCATCAAATTCTGTTGATTGTTTAGTAAAGTTTCATACTTTTGCCCTTTCTTATTTCCACTGTCATCATCTTAGCTAAAACCTTTATTATTTCATATTTGAAATATTGCCATACCTTCCTAACAGATCTTAACTTTAGAAACCTCTCCCCTTCTTATCCCTTCTCCCATCCTAAACATTACTGTCAGATGACTTTATGTTGTATATAGTAGAAGGAGCACTAGATTTGGAGTCACAGGAGCTGTGTTCAAATTATAGCTCTGTTTCTTATGACTCAGGATGTCAGACAAACTATTTAACGTCTGTATTCAATTTTCTCACCTATAAGATGAGAGTGTTGAATATCATGAGTCCTAAAGCACCTTCCTGCTTTAAAAATCCTATCACCTTGTTCCTAAAATATATTTGCCATCATACTACTTAACCAGATTAAAATGGAATTGGAAAATATTTAACAAAAATAAATAAATATGTAGTAGAACATAGATAATGTTAATATGTGATTTTATAAATGGATATATGGCCACAGTTATCCTTATGTGGCCCCTGTTTCTATTTGAGTTTAACACCACTGGCCTGCAGAATAAAGTCTAAATTCTTTATCTTGGCAATTTTGAAACCTTTCCATTGATTATAATGACTAATCTAGAGAATACGTCTCAAAACACTCCAGTCTCTGTGTCCTTGCTCATGCCATTTTTCCTCGTTGGAATGCGCTGCTTCTTCTTTTTGCCTTATCCAAAATAATTCCTCCCTTCTTTTAAGCTCAAGATATAGTTCTATGAAGCCATATCCAGAAGATGTAAAGAAGTCACAATTAAATAGAAACAGAGTTTGTAGACTTCCCTCAGAGAGGCAATAAACAAACAAATAAATAAGCAAGCGCCTCTAGGACATTCCTTTTTCAGAGCACACAGGAAATACTGTGCTATTTATTTGACACTTAGTTATTTATGACTTAGGTGGTCAAAAGGTAGTGGTAGAATAGCTGGAGAGCTAAGAAGATCTGGGTTTGAGTTTCACCTCTTACACATAATGGTTTTGAGAGTTTGCAAATCACTTAATCTTTCTGTGCTATAAGCAAGTCGCTGAGACTGCAAGTTGCAGAAAAGGTGCTTTTTTGATTCCCCAATCCAAGTGTATCCTCTACCAGTGAAACCAAAGGTCTGGCCCTAATGCCTGGCCTTCTATGGTTAACTTTATATTTTTTTCTTTTCTTTTTAAAAATTATAAACTTAACAGAAAAGAGGCATTTGCACAGTCACAGGAAAACACAAAGAAAATTCTTCATGAAACAGAATCTCCATTTCATAGTATTTGTTTTTTAAAAACATATAATTAAATTCTATATTACCTTTATTACTGTCCAACTTTCTGTGCTTCCTTTTGAACTTTTTTTCTGTGCATTTCATTTATTTTTATTGCTGATGTCTTCTGTACATTAAAAATGTTTCAATGAATCTCTTATTTTGGACATTACTCTTGCTAACCCTTCCTTCCCCACCTCCATCCCCAATTGAAAACCATGAGAAGGAAGGAAGGAAGGAGTAAAGAAAAAGAGAAAGAAAGAAAGAGCAAGCAAACATAGTTCTGAACCTTGTTTATATATATATATATATTATATTATCATATTATATATATATGTATGTATGTATGTATGTATGTATGTATTGTTCCCTCTTTAACCCATTCCCGGTGAGAGTAGGGTTCCAGAGCTACTCACCCTCCTCCATCTAATTCCTCTGTATCAGTTCTTCCTCTTGCACCTCATCTGTATGAGATAATTACTTTTTTTTACCTTTCTTTACATCTTTTTGCTTTTTAGAATCACATCATACTTAGTTCTACCCCACTCTTTCTTTTGAACTACCCAAGTACTAATGACAATCTTAGAATATGGTTTACATTTCCATGTATGAAAAGTAAACAATTTGTCCTTATCGAGTCTCTTGTAATTACTCTTTGACGTTTACCTTATATTTCTCTTTGCTCTTGTATGTCAAATTTTCTATTTAGTTCTGATCATTTCTCAATAAAATCCTAAATAAAATAAAATAAAATTCATTGAATGTCCATTCTTTTTCACTCAGGATTATACTTAACTTTGCTGGGTATGATGTTTTTCAGCTGTACCCCTTTCGATATATAGTGTTCTGAGACATACAGTCTTTTAATGTAGCTGCTGCTAGGTCTTGTGTAATTGGTTGTTTTTTTCTTGTTGCCTGTAATATTTATTTATGGGAGTTTCAGAATTTGGCCATTGATATTCCTGTAGCTTTACTTCTGAGGATCTCTTTCGGGTGGTGATTAGTGAATTTTTTCTATTTCTGTTTCCCCCCCTTGTTCTAACATGGCAGGACAATTTTCTTTAATTACTTCTTACACTACTGTATCAAGATTCTTTTTTGATCATAGTTTTCAGATAGTCCAATTATTCTTATGTTTTCTCTTTTTGATCTGCTCTCCAGATCAGTTGTTTTTCTTATATGTTTCACATTATCTTCTATTTTTTCATTCTTTATATTTCATTTTATTATTTTTGGTCTCTCATAACTTTGTTAGCTTCCCCTTGGCCCAATTTTAAATTTCAAAGAGTTATTTTCTTTCTTAAGATTCTGTATCTCCTTTTCTAGTTGGTTGACTTTCTTTTCATAATATTCTTGGTTTTCTTGGATTTTTCTTACTTTAAATTTTTTTTTTCTTCAGTCTCTCTTATTTGATTTTTGAAGTCTTTTTTTTGAGTTTTGAGTTCTTCAATGAATTCTTTTTGGGCAGGTGACCATTTGATGTTACTCTTTGGGGTAGCAGGGTCTTTTTTGCTTCATTATCTTCCTCTGATATCAGATGTTTTACATTTTCTTCTATTTTTTCAATATTTTGATTTTTTCCTAATATTTCTCATGAAGTTTCATGGAATTTGTCTCAGAATAATTGATTTCTCTTTGGTCTGTTCTGGCTTTTAGAGAATCCATTTCCTGGGTAAGGCTTATTTTCTCTAAGTAATTAATTCTCCTAATTATTTCTTAAAGAGGTTTTATTAATTTTTTATCTCTTTCTTCATTTATTCTATTTGCATTTGTGATTGTTGTTGTTACAGAGTTTTTAACTTCTTCTTTTGGGGGATCTCTAGTCTGTCCAGCTTTAGGTCCTGAACTGGGGCTTTGTTGCATGGACAAGCCTCACTCCCACTGCATTTTTTGTGTGGGGTGGTCAGCCTTGTATGATCTCATCCTGGGTCTTCTGCATTCTTGCCCTGATTGTAGCACCACCCCTAGACATTTAAGGTTCAGAGTGCCAGATCTTCAGGGTCCTCTCTCATGTCTCAGGATAGTATCAGGAAAGTCTGAGCATCTGGGCCTGAGCTGTCTTTGCCTAGTATTGTGACATTCTACATATTGCTTCCTACTACTACTTCCTGGGGCCTCCAGGGCCCTCCACCTTGGGGCTTTCTGAGCACTTTGGGACTTTCTCAGGGCAACCTGTGTCTCCTGCTGCCTCTGAGTACAGAGCCTTGTAAGCTATAGTGTTGCTGGCCATATTTGGTTGTGTTGGCAGGCACTGGTGCTGGCTTTACTGAAGGTATCCCCTTTCCTATTGCTTCTGGCTTCTGACTAAAATCTTGTACAGTTATATGTACTGAAGAAATCACTGACTAGTTTCTCACTCAATTTCTTGATCATTATTCTGTCTGGTGCAAAATTCAGGGTTTTGCTGGAGTAGGTATGGGTATGTAGGAGCTGGCTGGTCTGCCACTCCTTCAGGAAGCCATCTTGTCAAGAAGTCCTTCTATGGCTTATCTTCTCTTTTTAAATATAGTATTTTTCCAATTATATATAAAGACAATTTTAACATTCATTTTAAAAAATTTGAGTTCCAAATTTTTTCTTCCCTCTTTCCCCACCCCCTCTCTAAAAAGGTAAGAATTTTAAATAGGTTGTATATGTACAGTTATGTAAAATATTTCTATATTAGTCATGTTGTGAAAGAAGAAAGAAAAAAAAGCACATAAAAGATAAAGAGGGGCAACTAAGTGGTGCAGTGAATAGAGCACTGGCCCTGAATTCAGGAGGACCTGAATTCCAATCCATCCTCAGACACTTAACACAAAACTAGCTGTGTGACCTTAGGCAAGTCACTTATCCCCAATTACCCTACCTTCTCCCCTCCAAAAAGCAAAAAAAAGATAACAAGAGTAAAAATAGTATGCTACAATTGCATTCAAATTCCATCAGTTCTTTCTCTGAAAGTGGATAGCATTTTCCGTCATTAGTCCTTTGGAATATGGTTTATCTTCTCAAGTGAATTATAAATTCCTTGAAAAGAAGAACCATATTCTTATACTTCTTTATATCCCCACAGTATCTAGCACAATATCTTACACACAGTAAGTAGATACTCAACAATTATTTGCTGATTGATTCATTCATTGGTGTCATTGCAGTAAATGATAATGCCACTGCTGCAAAAGTTTCTACTTGTTTCTAACTAAACTCTATACACTCTGACTCATCCAGATAATGGAATTGCTCAGTATGTTAATTTTCCGCATTTTCAGATTGGATGACCTTTTTACCCGTTTTTCCTTCTTTTGCCTTCTCTACTTCCTTGCTGTTTTCATTTCTGAAATAGAGCAAACTTCCATGTGACAATCAAAATGTATGTTTATAGGGGAGGGGGGAGGGAAGTAAAGGAAATTTGAAAATCAAGGAACTAAGGAATTGAATCTTGTCAACTGAAACTAAACTAATAAATTAATTTAAAAAAATGTATGTTTATACAGCTCATGATAATTTTATTAATCTTTTGTGTCGATGTGAAAATACTTATAGAAAGAAAAAAATGTAGAAACCAGTAATCACAACTTACACAAAAACTCAAATCAGATTTACAGATTTATGAAAGATCTGGGCATATTTATGTAATGCCATTGTTATTTTTATTCTTGTGAGACACTTTGTGATTACCAATGTTTCTAGTGAAATGAAATACCTGATTGTAATAAAAAGGCAACAAATATTATGTGCCATATGGTGCTTACTTTTTAATTTGATAGAAATAGATTTTTAAACCCCTGGATGGTACACTGAATAATAATATAGTAGTTTTTTTTAAAGATCTACATTGTTGGGGTAGGTAAGAAAGTTCATATTGCAGTTTCACTTGTTGAACTGTCCATGATTTGTACATGATTGCTGTTTGAGAAAATTAGCATCTTGATACCTATAATGATTAAAGTTCATGTCTCAGTTGTTAATTCCTGCTGATTTAGATATTCTTCTTTCTAAAGAATAGGAAAAACAATCTATTCACTGCACTGTCAAAAACTAGAAACCAAGCTTGTCTTCACCTCCCCCTCCAGACACAAAACAAAACAAAAAATTGACATCATCTTGACTTCTATTTCTGCCAGTAATACCAACATCTTCATTCTCTCAGACTCCAAATGTTATTCACAGAATTATGGCAGCATATCATATCAGAGATGTAAGGGACCTTAGATGAATTTTCTAGTTTTCTAGATAAGGAAACTGAGCTTCAGTTTTCTCCAAAATTTTGATTTAAATTTTTGGTTATCTGCAGGTACAAAATTAATAAGTTGAAGTTTTTAAAAGTTCTACTAGTTCTATCACATTGTAATTTCCTATTATCACTTACAATTAGAACATGTAGTCCATAAAATAAAATTATATTCATATTGTGTTGGAGTGGTATGGTTATAGTCAAGGAATTATTACTTATGTCTAAACCATTCTTGCTAAGTTTGTCTTCTAATTTAGGTACTCCTCTGCCCCTGACTTTTAATAGTTTTTAATCATTTCCTTCAAATTCTTTCTCTTAGCCAAATGATATTAGAATAAGGGGGAGAAGCAGCTTGGTACATTGTAAAAATTTAGCCAGAGGAACTGAAACTGAATCTTAGATCTATCACTTGCATGGCATGGGGCAAATCACTTTACTTCTCAGTTTCTTTATCTATAAAACTAGAGTTGTACTATATTAAGATTTCTTAACCGTTTTGTGTCATAGACACCTTTTTCAGTCACATGAAGCCTATGGAACCCTTATCAGAATGTTTTAAAATAAAGGAAATGCTAAATATATATTTTTCCATTCAAGTTCACTAACCCCCTGAAATCTATCCATAAATCCCTTGGGGGACCATGAACCCCAGTTTAAGAATTCCTGTATTAGATGACCTTCTAACTCTAAATCTACAATCCTGTGAAGTAGACCTTAGACTGTCTGTAAACATTTATTTAACATGTGGTATTCTCAGTGTCCTGTTTTTGCTTAATGGTAATAAGAATAGTGAATAAAGGGCTGGATTTGGTCCAGAGAAGACCTGGGTTCAAATCTGCTTTTTGATACCCATTGGTTCTAAGACTTTGGGCTAATCTCTCTGAGACTCTGTTTCCTCGTTTAAAAATGAAGAGGTTGAGCTAGATGATCTCTAAAGTTCCTTCCAGCTCAAAATTTATGATCTCATGGAACCACTACAAAAAATTAATTATGCCCAATTTGGCATTCTTGTTATAAATGAATCCAGAACATATAAAGAAAGTTTTGTTATGTACCTAAAACAAGAAACAGCATTTAATGGTATACTTAGTCATTTAAGTTTGTGTTTCTCACAGTGAGTATGGACAACCATAATGGAAATAACTGAAATTCAAAATATCAGCATTCATTGCAAGATCAATTCAAGGCAACAAGCATTTAGTAAGTACTTGTTCTGCACTAGGCACTTTGCTAAGCACACAGGATAACAAAGAAAGGCAAAAGACATCTTTTACTCTTCAGAAGTTTACAGTCTATAGGGAGACAACAAGGAAACAATGAAGTTCAAACAAGATATATACAAGATTAATTGGAGATAGTCACCATAGGGAAGGCAAGGGAAATTGGGAAAAGTTTATTGTAGAAGATGGGATTTTAGCTGGGATTTGAAGGAAGGCAGGAGGGGAAGATGATGAGGAAGGAAATTCCAGGCAGAGAATGAAATAGTTGGAGAAGTTCTATGAACATCTTGAAAAGATTCTTCACATTAGTCTATATATATTTTGATACTTGGTAATTTCAGGGTGCAAGTAGGCACAAGGTAAGTAATAAAAGATCTGTTAAGAAATATGGTTTGAGATTGAGAAATTAGAGTCCAAAGGTTTAGGCTACTCAAAAGCCAAATCCTGTCTATCTTGAATACGTTCTTCTAGAAGAGCCAAAAGGTACTAGATATGGTGAATGCTAAATAGCATCATAGAATTTTAGAATTGGAAGGAACCTTAGCAACCATCTACTCCAACATTTATTCCCCCTAAAATCTCCACAACAACATATCTGGCAAACAGGCACCCAGGCTCTGCTAGAAGACATTCAATGAGGGGTTATACATACCTCTAGTGGTAGGGTAGTTCATTCCATTTTTGTATAGCTCTAATTGTCAGGATTTTTTCCTTTATATTAAGTCAAAATTTGTCTTTTTGCAAATTCTACCCATTGCTACTGGTTTCCCCCCCATGAACCTAAGAGAATAATTGTAAACCCTCACCATATGACAGCCCTAATAATACTTAAAAACAGCTATTATGTTCCCCAGAGTCTTTTCTTTTCTGTACTAAACATCCCAAATATCTATACCCAGTCTTCATATGAAATGGATTCATGGCCCTTCATCAGCCTGGATGTTCTTTTCTAGACATTCTCTACACTGGCCTTCCCAAACTGTGACTCTCTGAACTTGGCATCTACTCCAGATAAAGTCTAACTAGAGCAGAATATAGCAAGACTCTATATTCTTAGAAGCTGTGCTTTTCTTAGTATAGCAGCATTTCAAAAGAAAGAAAATATTTTCTGTGAATAAATGAATAAAATGCATGTATTAAATACTTCCTAAACACTGTGCTGAGTTCTGGGGATACAGATACAAAAGTGAGAGTTTCTGCTGTTAAGGAGATTATATTATTTTAAAATATTTCAAATTTAACTTTATTTTATTTATTTGAATATCCAAATTCTCTCCTTCCCATTCCTTTCCCTCTCCAACCACCCCCAGTTGAGAAAGCAAGAAAAACAAAATCCCATTGCAAACATGTATAGTCAAGCCAAACAAATTCTCACATTGACCATGTCCTAAAAGTATGGATGTCACAGTCTGCCCTCCAAGTCCATCATCTCTATCAAGATAAGTTAATTAATATGCACTTTCCAGAGGCAATGATAGTGCTGATTTGATTACAGTTCTCACAGCAAAAGGAAGAAAAAGGGAGGTTATGTTCTGAGGCTGCAGAACAGAAAATGTGAAAAGTGAAAAGAAGGCTTCCTGGTCCCAAAAATTGGAAGGCCAAGTGGCTCAGCTCCTTCAAGGTATGGTCTCTGGTGGTCCACCCTGGAAAGGCAATATTCTACCATGTAAAGAGCACTAATTCTGTAGTCATAGGATTGGAGTTCAAATTCTGCCCCTACCACTTTGTGAAACTTTTACTTTCCTGAATCTCAGTCTGTAAAATGAGGGTGTTAGACTAGATAACTTCTACAATCCCTTCTAGCTCCAAATCTGTGCTCCTCTGATACTGTGGTAGAGTAGGCATTTCATCATTTACTGTCTTTGTGCAGTTAGATCAACTGGTGGAGAACATAAGTTAGAGTAAATACCAATTAAAAGAAAGGATAAAGATGATAAAGTATTAGATGTATTTACAACGTTTCTATTCCAGCCTGTTAAAATAAGCTGCCAACTCCCCTAAAGTTGATAAACATAAAGATATTGCTGTCCTACCATTTTCATGAGAAATGTAACTAATACAAAAAAGTTGCCATAATGAGGAGGCAGAAAAAAAAAAAAACCCAAACTACTTAGAGCCAGTAAAATCAGCTTCTTTTCTAGCAGAGAGACCTGACAGCCAAGGGTACCATAAGGAAAGCATGAAGAATCACAAACCAAAGAACTCACTATGTGACAAAAACTGGTGGGACAACTGGAAAACGATATGACAGAAACTAGATATAGACCAACATTTTATATCATGTACTAAGATAAGGTAAAAATGAGTACGTGCTTTAGACATAAAGGGTGATGCCATAAGCAAATTAGGAGAGCAAGGAATAGTTTACCTGACAGATCTGTGGAGGGAAGAATTTATGACCAAATAAGAGATAGAGAGCATTACAAAATATCAAATAGATAATTTTGATTATATAAAACTAAAAAGTTTTTGTACAAACAAAGCCAATGCAACCAAGTTTAGAAGGAAAGCAGAAAGCTGGGAAATAATCTTTATAGCAAATATCTCTGATAAAGGTCTCATTTCTCAAATACATAGAGAGCTGAGTAAAATTTATAAGAATACAAACCATTCCCTAATTGATAAATGGTTAAAGGATATGAACAGGCAATTTTTCGATGAAGAAATAAAAGCTGTCTATAGTCATATGAAGGAATGCTCTAAATTACTTTTGATTTAAAGAAATTCAAATTAAAACAACTCTGAGATACCACCTCATACCTATAAGATTGGCTAATAGGACAGAAAAGGAAAATCATAAATATTGGAAAGGAAAATTGGAACACTGATGTACTGTTGGTGGAGTTGTGAACTGATCCAACCATTCTGGAGAGCAATCTGGAACTATGCCCATAGAGCAGTTAAACTGTGCATACCTTTTGATCCTGCAATGCCACTACTAGGCCTGTCTCCCAAAGAGATCATAAAAAGGGAAAAGGACCTAAATGCACAAAAAATATTTATAGCAGCTCTTTTTGTGGTGGCAAAAAATTGGAAACTGAGGGGGTGCCCATCAACTGGGGAATGGCTTAAAAAGCTGTGACATATGAATATAATGGAATACTATTGTACAATAAGAAATGAGCTGGTGGATTTTTAAAAAACCTGGAAAAACTTATATGAACTTTTGCAAGTGAAATGAGAGCATAACTGGAAAACAATAACAGCAACATTGTAAGATAATCAACAATGAATTACTTAGTTCTTCTCAAAGGGCTCATCATGTAAAATGCTATTCCTATCCAGAGAAGAACTGATAGACTCTATATGTAGTTCAAATCGTACTATTTTTCACTTTATTTTTTGTGTGTCTTTTCTCTTTTGGTCTGTTTGTTCTTTTACAACATGACCTATATGGAAATATGTTTTATAAGATGGCACATATATAACTTATATATTTGCTTACCATTTTAGGAAGAGGTGAAGGGGAAAGAGAAAAAAATTTGGAACTCAAAATTTTATAAAAATGAATGTTAAAAATTATCTTTGTGTATAATTGGAAAAAATAAAATACTAGAAAAAATCATCAACCATGAGGGTAAAACACTGTGGTTTCTGGAAGGACTAAATCAGTATATGGAGTGAAGGAGAACAAAGTAGTAATGATCAGTTTAAGAGTTTTGAAAGGGATTTGAAAGATTCCACACTAAATACAATTTCCAAAGTTAAAACTGAATCACATTGCAGTTGGGGCAAATATTTGATCATTATTAGAGAACTGACAAGAGACAGAAAATAGGATAAAAATACATCTCTGAATGGTTAAATGTTAACAATATAGTGACCTAGGAATCAGTTCTGGGACCCATCATATATTGCAGGGAGATCTCATTTGAGTTGGGTGGTAGATAGAACAGTGGCAGATCAGTTAACTACATTGGGGTTAAGTATAAAGTTAGAGTACTTAGGGGAAAACAATAGGAACTATATTCAGTAAATATTTTTCAAAGGAATGAATAAATGTACCTGGAGCTATCATTTAGGATTCATAAAAAGGGATCAAGTAATCTTTACAGATGATTCACTGAAGATGTTAACCTAATGATGGCCAGAATTTTTTTTTTAAAGTATATTAGGAAAGGTACAGGAGACATTGTCATACCCTTGTGCAAAACAGTGATGGAATATGAAAACCACATATTTCATATCTATCCAGTTATGGTTGTTATATATTACAAGAAAGATATAAAGGGAAATGGAGGCTGTTAAATAAAAGTAATTTAAAGTGATCAAAGAGATGGAATAGCTTCAGACTAAGAAAATTAAGTTCTTCAGTTTGTATATGCAAAAGCTAAGAGATAAAAATTGATAAGCTCCTGAAGGATGAGTACCTGTTCAACAAATCCCAGAGTACTAGACTATGTGGAACCCCTTGAAGTTTAAATGAGGTAGCTTTAGGACAAGAAGAGTACTTATGTGCATGGCATGTTATTCCAAGAAGTGGTAAAAACTAAAAATATAAATATAATGGAACTTCACAAATTCAAAGAATTTCTTCAGCAGTCATCTAGCCGGGGCTTCTTAAACTTTTTCCACTCATGACCCCTTCAGTGCTTCTTAAACTGTGGGTCATGACCCTCTATGGGGTCAAGATTCTAGACCAAACCCATTGTTGATAAAGAATCTTCCCTGGAAAATGCCCAATGAATAGCTATTCAGCTTTTGCTTGAAGATGACCTCTTGGTAGCAAACTGATCATCTGAGGCAATTCATTCGGCTTCTGAATAGTTAATTGTCAGGAGGGTCTCCCTTAATACCAAAACTAAATTGATCTTAAGGCAAATTCTACCTATTGCTCTTGGTTTTGCCATGTGGAGCCAAGCAGAACAAGGCTAATCCCTCTTCCATATGACAACTCTTTAAATACTTCGGTAACAACTATCACATAGATAACAAGCATTTCTTAAGTGCTTTTACTAAATGCCAGGCACTGTGTTAAGTGCCTAGGATGGAAATAAAAGTAAAAGAAAGACAGAGCTTACATTTTAATGGGAGAAGACACATCAAAAAGAACTGAAAAGGGGCGGGGAAGAGGGAAGCTTACTGAGGGTAGGAGTCAGAAGCACCAGCTTAAGGGGAATGGATGTTCCAGGGTGAAACTGCAGAAAAATGGTGTTAAAGTACATCCAGAAAGACAGAAGGGAGGGGAAAGTGCCCACATTTCTTCTCTTTTTTTTCAAGTGATAACTCTCCTCACTATAATGCTATTTATTCATTACATGACAGATGTCAGTGTACTTATATAATTCATAAGGGTTTAGTTGCTGAAGTACAAGGATTCATTATAAGGAAGTCCTACTATGTAAATTCTAAGGATTGCAATTTGGCAGAGCTCTAATGAAGGGTTAAATAGGACTGAAATCAGTTAAGAATGATAGCTTGTTAAAAGATGTTACAGGACATTGGTACAATTAATGACTACTTTTTCCCTTAGCACCCTGCTTTCCCATAAACCATCACTTTAGTGAATCTATTAGAGACAGTTCTGGATGCATCAATGCTGCCAAGCTAACCTAATATAGAATTTTTAATGATTTAAATTTTCCCCTCTTTTTAAGCTTGTTTTTATTCTCTTCTAGTGTAGTCAAATATTGCCTTGCAAAATAAAATTACAGTGAAACCTCTTCTCCATTTCAGCAATTTGCACTGTATTTCCCACAATTTGCACCTATTTCTTAAAAAATACATGGCAAATATTTCTATTCTTGGTTGTTAAATGATTCATGATAATCTGAAGAAGTTCCCTTATAATAAATTCCCCAGTGCCTAATACTTTGAAGGTATGTTCTGAGCTGATGCCCAATATTGAACTGAGAGGACTATAACAATTTGGCTCAAGAAGGTTCTGCTGGTTGCAAATAATAATGAACGTTTAATACTTGCAAATTTCCTGATTGTTGTTACTGATATCATAGCAGAACAAACAGAATCCTAGTTAACTTAATAATTTCCCTAAATTTATACTTTTCTTGTATTTGCAACATTCTCCTTTGAACACCCCACTAACCCTTGGAAAAGCATCAAAGCATTTTTTATTGTTTGGTGACCTTAGTTGTTTTCCTCCATAGAGCACTGTCATTGTTCAATCATGTCCTGCTCTTCATGACCCCATTAGGGTTTCCTTGGCCGAGATCCTAGAGTGATTTACCATTTCTTTCTCCAGCTCATTTTATATATGAGGAAACTGAGATAAACAGAGTTAAGTGACTTGCCCAGGGTGACACACCTAGTAAGTGTCAGGCCATATTTGAACTCACATCTTCCTGACTCTAGGCCCAATGCTCTATCCACAAGCTGCCCTTCATAGAGTACACTAAAGTACATTGCACTGTGTCCTGCAAATAGTGAATCATTTATTTATTCATTGGTAACAATAGGTTTTAAAAGCAATCAAATTCCCTTGAGGTGAAAACCTTTTTCGGTTTAAGAAAATGAATTTGCCACTAAAGTCAATAAGATGAAAGGAGGAAAATAACAATTTTAATATATGAATTATTTGACCCATGCTATTATTTTACTTTTCTTAAACTGGGAACTGCTTCTGAGTGTAGTGGGGACTACACTGGTAGAGGCTTCACCTTTTCTAGGGTTTTAAAGATTACAGAATCAGAATTTCAGAACTGAAAGTACCTTAGCAGTTATCAAGTCTGACCCATATCTCCAAAATAAACCCCTCTACAATATGACAAGTGGTCATCCAATCCCTCCTTGACGAACTCCACTGAGGGGGAACCTATGATCTCATAAGGCAGCCCATTCCACTTTTGAACAACTGTAATTATTAGAAAGTCTTTCCTTATACCATGTCAGAACTTGCCTTTCTGTAGTTTCTCCCTTTGTTTGCATTTAGGCCCCCTGGTACCACATAGAGCCAATCTAACCCATTTTCCATACCACGGCCTTTCAAATACTTGAAGACAGGCTAGATCATACCTCTCTCTCCTCCTCAGTCTTCTCTTCTCCAAGCTAAACATCCCTGGTTCCTTCAACTGATCCTCATATGACAAGAACTCAAGACAGATATCCTGGTTGTTCTCCTCTAGTTTTTCTCCAGTTTACCAATGTACTTCCTAAACATCAAGAACCGGGTATATTCTTCATTTAACAGTTACTGTGTATTTATGTCCTCTCCCCCATTAGGCTGTAAGCTCCCAGAGGGCAAAGAACCTGTCTGAGCCAGTTTTATTTATCTATATGTGCCTTCTCAGTACCTTACAGATAAATTGATAGCTAGATACATAGATAAGTGCATACATGTGTGCATACGTGCATACATACATACATACATAGATGGGAATACATTCATTAAGCTTTTACTGTGTTCCAGGAACTATGCTAAACTGTAGGGATAAATGCAAGCATGCAAAACAGTCCCCTTCTTGAAGGAGTTTACATGGGGAAGACATCATATAAAAGGGATTAGGAAAGGGGAGAAAGGAAGCAGAAAAGGGGAACTATGCTTGTGGTCTGGAGCTTGTGGTCAGAGAAACGAATTGGAGGGTTTGTTCTAGGCAAATAAGAACTCTCAGAGCCTACGGGTTCCTGGGATGGAGTCCAAGTTTCTGATGGGGAGGTGGTGGAGATGAAGGCTGTAGTGGAGCTACTTATGCTTTGGAGTTGGTAGCTTTAGGCACTTAAAACTTGCTGAACAAATGAATGAACTAATGAAAAGAAAAGAAAGAAGGAAGTAGGAAGAAAAAAATTGGTGGGTCTATTCCAACCAACTGCCTACTAAAAATATGTGATGAAAACTTTATTCCTTTCTATCACAAATCACCTTCTACCATCTGACTAGCCATCTAAAAGGGGTAACTATATCCTATACCAGACTGACCATCTTGGATTGACAAAATTGAATTCCTTACTTTCTCCTAGGTCTAATCCCAATTAGTTTTATTCCTAGGGACTTCCTTTTCTGTTGCAAGTACTCTATCTCCTCACAGATGGGCATTCTTGCAATTAGAAGAAAAGTGGCTTTGTAAATTTTCTCTGCCTGAATTAGCTATTCTATTCAGATACTGGTTAAGGTATCACATGGTTATTGCTGCAAATATGTATGATTATGGAATTTATAGCTGTAATGTAACTTAGAGATCAACTAGTCCCACCCCCTCATATTATAGAGGAGGAAACTTAGGCCCAGAGGGATTTAGTAGCTTGCCCCAAATTATATAGGTATCAGTCTAAATTAACTAAGCTACTGGATTCTTCCTTCTATTACCAGTTCCCTACCATGACAGCTTTGAAGCACAGTTCCCAGGTGCTAGATAGCCCCCTTCATTTGTCCTGCGTTATTCTTTAATTCTAGTAACTAAAAAACCATTGAGCTAAAGGCCCAATGTAATAATAATGGGCTTCATGATGGGCAATTTAATATTGATGTAAGCATGACTGTTTTCTTTTTTCCCAATAAAAATGCAAGACCCTACAACCTGTCCTCACTTTAAAAAAATTCTCTATATCTCTCATTTTTTATTTTCAATTCAAAATTCTCTTCCATTCTCTACCCCCTCCACCACCCATTGAGAATGCATGCCTGCTTTCTTAGAAACAACTATGGGGTCATTTCCCAACCACTTGGGAAGAAAAAATGACTCAGGGAATTGGCCAGGAATAGAAATGGGAAGAAGGATGTGCTGGGCCCAGCAGAACATGAAAACTAGTACTGATAAGAAAAGTCCCTGGATTTGGAGGCTGTACTGTATTGGGATAGAATAATAAACGAAAAAGAGGAAAAGTGGTTCCACAGCTTGGCAAGGGAGAAAGGTCATAAATGTTCTAATTAGCAAAAATTAGTCTCGGAGAGAAGATGATGTGATTTGGTGATTGGTAAGGCTGAAGAATGTTAGACTATAGCAAATTAAAAACGAATAAATTATGAGCACATACATATATTCATGTATATGTAGTAATCACAATATGATATGCTTTTAAGGAGGAGAAAGGAATGCCATCAGCTATAGAAGAAGGGGGAATCATCTCCTGGAAGATTATTAAAGAATGAATAACTACAGTCATCAAAGCTACAACTTTCAGTGGGCTTACTTAGTGGTAGAAGAATCACCTGCTGCACTTGCAGGGGTAGTATACACTCTGTTCCCTCCTCTGCCTCCCTCCATCCAACTGAATCTAGGCATTAGAAGGGACCTTGGAGGGTAGCAAGTCAAATCCTTGCCTAAAGAAGAAGCCCTTCTACAATTTCCCCATAAATTATCATCTAACTTTTACTTGAAGAAATCCAGTGATGGAAAACTCACTGCTTCTTGATTAGAAATTATCAACGAAATTTCAGCACTCCTTCCCCTCTAAAATAGCTTTCTACATACTAAAATAGCTAAGAATTAAATCAGTATGTACTATATACATTAACTGAAAATCAGGTAGTGTATTAGAGAAAACACAGGTGTTCTCTATTTCACTAATTATGTTGAGTTATGTAGAATTAAATTGTCAGTGTTTCTATCAACAGACTCAGTTCTTTGTTACTTGTGTTCTACTGGGCCTCTTATTGGTGAGAAGGTTTAGCTCACACCACCTGGCTGAATTTACAAGGCTAGGGCACTTCTCTCTATCTTAATCTCTCTGCTTTCTTTCCAAGTGTATTATTTGAGCCATGAAAAACTCCTTTGACTTCTTTTGAGCTTGTAATGAGGGGACATAAACTCAAACAATGCCACTGGAATCTATTTCTGTAATCAATCACAGCTTGAGGTTCTGTTTTTTTCTTTTTTGTGAAATAAATGTCTTGATGCTATCCTGTGGACTACTTTAAGTTCCTTAGCTTATAATGGAGTGGTTTACTGATTTGTAACTTTGCTTCTTCTATAAAATTGAAAACTTAGTGAATGGTAGCATGCTGTAATTTAAGGAGAGTCACTGTATCTGGGTTCCAGTACTTCTCCTATTTAATTTACCCTGTCTTTGTGATCTTGGACACATTAACTTCTCTGAACCTCAGTTTCCTTAACTGTAAAATGATAAGGTGTTGGATTAGATGATCTTTAACATCCTCTTCCAGTTTTAAATCTATTTTGTCATGAACTGAATGAAAGGTTAAGTTATAGAAATGAGGAAAAGATTTTAACTTGTTTTATCTTACAAATCATTACTTAAAATATGTCAGCCCATAATTTCTTAAAAAAAAATAACAATAACCACCACCAACTGGGACAGGTAGGTGGTGCAGTGAATAGAGCACTGGCCCTGGAGTCAGGAGGACCCAAGTTCAAATTCAGTCTCAGACACTTGACACACTTACTAGCTATGTGACCTTGGGCAAGTCACTTAACCCCAATTGCCATGCCTTCCCCCCCCCCAAAAAAAAACCCAACCAGCCCTCCCAACTAAGTTATAACCACTTTTCCTAGAAAGAGAAGAAAAGTGGCTACTTTACAAGGCTATTTTAATTCTTTATTTCTTAAGGAAAAATAAATGGTTGTATAGAACATATATTTCCAACTATAATTCATTTGGGGAGATTAAATTTAGCAATGTGACATGACTTATAAGAAAATTAATACCCAGCAAAATGTGTTTAATGGCTTTGCATTCTGTCCTGGTGATAAGCTTAAGTTTTTCAATATTTGATGTACTAAATAGGGCTGCCTTGTCTCACTGTAGCAGTGGCAAGAAGAGTTGGCAAATTCATGAATCAGGATATTAGTTATATTTTTACTGTATAAATACATTTTAATTTGAGTGAGATCTCATTTCTTCACAGAATTACATATAGAAGTTAAGTATTGGAAAGGATAGTGCTTTAGATCTACTAAATTTTACATACAGTATCTCATTTGATATAACAGCCTTGTGAGGTATGCACTTAGGTATTATCTTGGTTTTACAGATGAGGAAATTGAGGCTCAGAAAGGTTAAATGGCATGCCTGTGGTCACACAGATACTAAATGTTGGAGGCAGGATTCACAGAATTTCAGAGTTGGAAGGAGCCTCAGAAGCTAACAAAAGACCAACATGTACCTGAACAAGAAGACCCTCTACAACATACCTGCTAAGTGGTTATCTGGCCTCTGAAGACCTCTAGTGAGAAGGAACCTACTACCTCAGAAGACAGTCAGTTCTACTCTGGGATTGCTCTAATTTGGGGGCAGATTTTTATATAAATTCTATATCTACTCCTTTTGCATTTCTACTCACTGCCCTTAGAGTTGTGCCCTCTGGGACTAAATAAACAGGTCTAATATCTCTTTCCATGTGATTATCCTTCAAGTACTTGAAGATAGTTATCATGTATTCCCCAAGGCTTCTCTTTTCCAGGTTAAGCATCCTTAGCCCCTTTATCTGACTCTCATATGTCATATGACTTTCCAGGTTCTTCCCTATACCAAACCCCTTGTTCTGTTTTATCACACCACTTCCTTTGATATTAGATGTATCCAAAAGGCTCTAATTCATGAATTTTCTCATTATTCTTCCCAGCTCTAATTATTTGCCAGTGTTTGTGTCTTTAGTAGTACCAGCTATTGGGTCGGCTATGTGGCGCAGTGTATAGAGCACCAGCCCTGGCGTAGGAGGACCTGAGTTCAAATCCAGCCTCAGACACAACACAAAAACTAGCCGTGTGACCTTA
The DNA here is from genome assembly GCA_011680675.1 of Gymnobelideus leadbeateri. Taxonomy (NCBI): domain Eukaryota; kingdom Metazoa; phylum Chordata; class Mammalia; order Diprotodontia; family Petauridae; genus Gymnobelideus; species Gymnobelideus leadbeateri. Next base: position 203,520 of record WOXC01005395.1, on the reverse strand, counting down.
GGCAGGTCACTTAACCCCAATTGCCCCTCCAAAAAAAAAAGGGAAAAGTAGTACCAGCTATATAACTTCCTCTGCACTTGTTAGACATAGAATCTAAATAGGATTTAGAGGTAGAAGGGAACTTAGGTATTATCTAGAAGAAACTCAGACCCAGAGAGATTAAGTGACTTGCCTAAGTAGTAAAGAGCAGAAAAAGGATTCAAATACAGGTCTTCTGACTCCACATCTAATGATATTTCCACTGTACAATTCTGTTTTCACTCTGATACAGACTATCTGTCTCTCTCTTCCCTTACCCCTGCTCTTTCTGCTCTCTCAAATGTTTTTTTTTAACTCAGTTGAAATTTTTTGGTGTACAAAGAGACAAAGGCAAAGCTTTATTGAGAGAAATCTAATTTCTTACTCAACTTTTTACTGCCTTTAGTTTGTTCTCACTAATTTCCTTTGCTGGGTAGATAATAACTTGGCATTGACATTTAGGGATGTTAATAAATTTGTTGACTAAATGTAAATATCAAATGTACCTCAATGATTTTATCTTTAGAACCAATAAATATCAATCTATGAAACAGATCAATACCTGTGCTAAAAGAACCATTCTAAACATGCTGCTGAAGTTATAGCATAACTTTTTAAAAGTATAGCAGTACGTTATTTTAGACTAAGATAAAATGGAAGTAGGGGCGGCTAGGTGGCGCAGTGAGTAGAGCATCAGCCCTGGAGTCAGAAGGACCTGAGTTCGGATCCGGCCTCAGACACTTAACACACACACAAACAAAAACCTAGCCATGTGACCTTGGACGTTATTTAACCCCAATTGCCCTCCAAAAAGCAAAAACAAGATAAAATGGAAGTAAGAAATACTAGGTAAACATTCTTTAAATTTGAAGGGTCTATCAAGAAGTAGATATTTGTGCTCTTTGACAAGTTTATCACCAATAACAAATATTTTTCATTGAGCAAGGATCCCATTGGTCAAGAGTTCAGCCATCTACATACTCTAGAACTTGAAGTTTTTTCATTAATAAACTACCAACTTCAAGAAATTCATTCTAAGTCTCTTCACTATTGTTTGCATCAAATTCAAATTCCTTAAGCTCCATTATGCCTTTCTAGCTCTTTAGGGAACAGCAGCCTTTCTGCTGAAGTCCTCCTATAGGAGCTTGGAGAGATAGCTTCTTATCAGATAAAGGCTTGAAGAAGAATTTTATGAAAGTTATAAAATACCAAGAGTTAGAATCAAAAGAGATGGTAACTGATCTCAGTTGTTTTCACAGCAATGTAAAACTTATGGCAGCCTTTCACAAAATAGTGGTCATGATTCATAGGGCTTAGTCCTAGAAACCAGAACTTTGGGATACGGTATAACTGTTGATTCCTTAGCAAAATCTTTTCTACCCACATTATCACCATGCTTATCTTTTCTTTCTATTTTTTTTAAAAGCAATTGGGGTTAAGTAACTTGCTCAAGGTTACATGGCTAGTCATTATTTATGTGTGGGTGCTCATTTTCTGAGGCCGGATTCGATCTCGGGTCCTCCCAACTCCAAGGCCGGCGCTCTTACTCACTGCGCCACCTAGCCGCCCCCCTTTTCTTTCTATTAACTACCTCTTGCCACTTTGACACCATCCGCCCAGTGACCAGGTGCTACTACCTGGTGATAGTTCTAATATTATTGTCATATAGTACTACTTAACTCATTGTATTTAACTTTTCATGGATATTTCTACAACATGAAAGCTCCTTAAAGGCAGCAATTGTATCTTATACTTCTTTATATCCCCTGGGGATAATACAATAATAAATAAATAAGTCTGGGGGAATAACTTGCTCATGTAGGTATTTAATAAATATTTGTTGTTTGTTGTTGATTTTTTTTGTTGTTGGAAGGGAACCCTTCTTTTATAGTCATACAACAATAGCCTTTAGACATTTAGACAGTAAAACTAATTTTTTTTATTAAAATGACCCAATCAGAATCCTAGATTTTCATGCCTTCCTTTGTATAGACTTTCCCATCCTAATTCTCATTTCTTTCTGGGCCCATTTCTAGCACATACTGCCCATATGCATTTGTTCCTTTTCTTATTCCTTCCTCCATTTTTTCACCCTCATTCTTCCTGATCTTCAGAAGAATTTCCTTTTCCTTAACCTTCAGTTTTTTTTTTGAAGTAATTGGGGTTAAGTAACTTGCTCAAGGTTACATGGCCAGTCATTATTTATGTGTGGGTGCTCATTTTCTGAGGCCGGATCCAATCCCAGGTCATCCCAACTCCGGGGCCAGCGCTCTTATTCACTGTGCCACCTAGCTACTCCTGACCTTCAGTTTTTTTCTGAGTCAAAGTAATAAACACTGCCTACAGGCCATTAATCCTCACTGGTATTCCTTTTTGACTTCATCATTTCATATAGGAGTATTTCAAGTTCCATTTAATTATACATGGCTAACTTACATGAAGAGTATTCAAGATAACTGTAGTATAATAATCTCACTTATCATTGAGCAACTATACAAATCTATTCTGTCTTTCATATTGAGCTCTGTTTGAACATTCTTCTCTATTAACTATATAATATCTATCCTCCAAAGGTCAGTTTAAGAAAAAAGATGTTTCTCCAGGGGTCCAGATGCAAAAAGCCTATACAGACATTTTATTTTATTTTTGACTTTGGGAATACACTTAGATTTTTTAAAATATTTTGCCTCAAAATAAGTTTCTGCTTTTTAAATATGTATAACTTGTTTGTAATACACATAAATCATATATTTAATTATTCAAATTTATATGGTACTTTACAATGTGCAAAACATTTTCCCACAACTATGTGAGGTAGACAAGCTAAACGTCATTATCCTTGTTTTTCACATAAGGAAACTGAAGATCAATGAAATTAAGTGCCTTGGCATACCTATTAAGTAATAACAATCAAAATTTGACAACAGATTGGCTTGACTCCAAGTCCATCTTTCTAACACATTATCCACTACTTCATGTTGTCCCTCCTCACTGAGCACATCCATGTAAATTATATATTTGCCTTAACTCTTTTATTGAATTGTAATCATCCTGAGTGGCAAGAACTGTTTTTCAGTCCTTAATATGGAATTTTCATAACATATCCTGAGTCAGTGGCTTTGTTAAATAATTTACTTCATATAATATCACAGTTGGTCCTTTTCTCACATTCACAAAGTAATATCTTAGTCCTGGAAAAGTAGCTATAAATTGGCCATAATACACTCAAATATAATGTTCGTTAAAACCTTTACTTTTAATAGATGATCTCTGAATATGTTTTTGGGTTGTCAACAAATAATTAAACACTAACCATATCACTACTATACATTTTTTTGGAGATTTTCAACTATTCATTTGAGTTTCATTCCCCCCCAACTTCTGTTTTAAAAAAACTTTCAACTCTTTTTATTTTGAGTTCATAATAAGCTGAATTTGACAAATTCACTGAGTAGAGCATACCTCTGTTCACATCCATTTGAATAATGTTTTATCTCCTTCATTAGATTGTGAACTTCTTGAGGGGGCAGGGACAGTTTTTAATTTTTAATATGTTCAGTGTTGCAGAGTCCTTTCTTATTTAACCTATTTGCTTTGATATCTTGGATGTAGTACAAAAGTTTACTTTAAAAAAAGAAAACAGTTGGTGTCTGAGAGGACTAGCCATTCCGATATAGCTTGTAACATTCCAGAGCTCCCAGTGATATCACCTAGTACTGTAGCAACTAGGAAGCAGAGAGTGTGGGGATAACAAACAGTATGTGGAGAGTTTAAAGAAAGGATGACAGTTTTCAGAATTTAAATAATGTTGGGCCCATAAAGGCACAGCATCCACAGAGACTATGGGAAACCTATTGGTAAGAACTTTAATTACTTTTTCTTTCTTTTTGAACTATTGGTGACCAGAATATTATCTTGGGTTTCTGAATTTTTCTCTATAGAGAAGCCTAGATGGTTCACCTTAACAGAATAAACTAATACATAATACTTTAGAAGATAAACTATTTTCCTAATAATTATGTCCAAAGTCAATACTATATGATTTCTTAGTGCTGGTAAAACACAAAACAGGTTAATGTGTTAAAAATCCATACAACATAAAAATATTTTTGAAACTAACTTTCTGACTTCAAAGAACAATAGTAGTTGAAAGACACAGAATATCTATTATGGTGATTCAGTACTGAAAACTATATTGATTTGGGCCTCCAGGAAAAGGAGATTACCAAAATTCCCTGTGATAATCAATTAACAAGTTGGCATATCAGACACAAAGTCCTATGATTAGAAATTATTTTCATATTTTAGTTTTAGTCTTCCTTATGTTAGAGTAGCTGCCTTTGCCTAACCTTTTATAGGTTATAAAATATTTTTAACTTCATTTCAAATGAATAGAAATTATTCTTGGAAATAGTTATATAGTCTAAAATACTCTACCAGCATGAATACCACTAGAAGGTTATCCTCTTCCTTTTTGGGAAAAATTATGAGGGAAATATACTAATATATTTAGGATTATCCTGCTAAATGTCTAGCTCATGGATTGTAGACTTACTAAAATATAAAATGAAACTCATCATTTTGTACTTTATTTAAAAAGACTAAGGATGAGCACTAGTGCAGAAAGCACATGATATACATTAAACAATTACTTAAGTATACATTGGTAAGTATGGCTTAAAATATTGAAGTAACCTTTTCCTTTAGGTTTGCCCATTGACAAGAGTTATTGTAATGCTAAATCTAATTTCTTCTGTTTTTTTCCTTTATTCTCCTCCCTAAACATGTGTGACTTACTTTGTTCATGGTCTCTGGGCACATTAAACTACCTCTTATTTTATTTTTCTGTAGTTGAACAATTACTGGCAAATAAAGGAGGTTCAAGAATCAAATAAAGGTATTGAATATCAAGATAGTATACAGGGTTTCATTCAGTCAATTCTACTTAATGGGCTATTAAGATTATTGACTTCCAAAGACATTATTTTTTTTAATTGCCACTAATAATGGAAACTCTTTGAGTATGGGTTCAAGTGATAAAAAGAGATTTTCTTAGTTTTTTCTAAGAAATCAAGAGGGGGGCGACTAGGTGGCGCAGTGAGTAGAGCGCCTGCCCTGGAGTCAGAAGGACCTGAGTTCAGATCCGGCCTCAGACACTTAACACACACAAACAAACAAACAAACAAACAAAAAAACCTAGCTGTGTGACCTTGGGCAAGTTACTTAACCCCAAATGCCCTCCAAAAAAAAAAAAAAAAGAAATCAAGAGGGAAGAATTGGGAATGATAAAAGATATCACGGGGTTACCAAACCTACAAAGCCTTTTAATTAGAAGTTCCCCCATTTTCTTAAGGAAATAATAGTTTCTTGCTTTTTCAGTAAGTTATGGGGAGCTTTTTTGTAGCTTCTTACTCTACCTGTAGTCAGTTGTCTGGATAATATAAGGTCCATTTAAGACTAATTTATAAGAATTTCCCACCTTAGCTGGACCAGTCTCTCTTTTGGAAGGTGGCAATAGATCCCAGTAGGGGAAGACTGAGATATTAATTTTGCCAGCCAACTCAGGAGAAGCCTGGAGTCCCCACGAGAAAGGATGGCTTTTTTTTCAAACAAACCAACCCCCCCCCCCCAACCACCAAAACATTAACTTGAGTTTATGTTTATATTGTGCATGAAGAGATGTAAGGGGGAGAAATTATTTTGGGGTGGGGGTAGGTGGGTGGTATATTTAGGTACGGGATAGTTTTGGTTTTGTCATGAGAACTAAGTAAATGCTCTATTAACTACCTGAAAAAGTTAACAGCTAAAGAGAAACCTGAAGAAAGGAGATTTATCTATGCAAGAGGCACAGGGAGAAGTGTTACCCTTTGGCCTACCCCTACCCCTGTCCCCCACCCTACACACACCCCACCTCTGTGCACAATGACTCTCTGCCACGGACCACCTTAAATTGTGTGACGACAGGTTGCCATGGAGATGGGTTTACGCTACGAGGGGATGAGCCGGGAGGCGGGGAGGGGGACTAGAGGGGTGTGTTGGTAAGAATCATTTCAGCACTAGGCTGCAGTTGGACAGCAGCAGCGCCAGAGCTCTGGTAGCTCCCCATCGTGGCTGCAGGGTGCGTGTTTTCTCTTTCCATTTCTCCCCATTTCTTGAACCCTTTTCCCTCTCCGCCAGTCTTTTACTTTCTTTTCTCTCCTTTATTTCTACTCTCTTTCCACTCCCTATTTCTCTTTTTTTCTCCTTCCTTTTCCCTTCTCAGTCTATCTCAATACCATCAGAGAAGGACTGAGGAAATTTTATTCTATTCTCACTCACTTCTCTTTTCTTTCTTCTTTATTCCACCTTGCTGCTGAATGCCATTCCAGACAAAGGTCATCTCATCTCCCCTCAAGCTCCTGCTTGGAGGCTCTGAGCGAGTGGTGAAGAGAGAAGGGGGAAGAGGTGTGTGGAGAAGAATCAGACTCCTTTGGACTTCTTTGGACGGTTTGGGTGAGTGTCTACTTTCTTCCCTCTTAGTGTAGCATATTTGTGTGCGCACTATGGCTATAGTGTACTGGATTGTATGTACAGTAGTTTCTCTCAGGGGTAAGATTCTCAGGGGCGGTCTGAGGTGCCAGTTTGTTGAAAGCCCGTGGTTTTTCGAGTTTTTTACGATTTCTTTCTTAACATTGATGCACTGAAGGTTTATCAAGCTTATGTACGTACCTTATGATTTGCTGTTATAGGAACGTGGAATCTTGTCTCCTGTTAAGAGTGGTTGGGGTACTGTTTAGTTTTAGGCAGGTAACCTCAGTTGTGAGATACTTCCTGCCATAGGAGCAGGTGGCCACAGCACTGCTGCTGACCAGTGCCTTTGACACAGAGGGCAATCTTGTACTTTCTGCCACGGGAAAAGCTTAAATGTGCCTGGAACAGGACAGCACTGAAAGATGTAGCTTGTTACCCCCTGTGGCTTATACTTTCTTCCTCTATCTTAGAGATCTGACCTTATGGGGGATTAGCAAAGAGGTAGTGCCTTGAAGGGTACAAGATTTTTACAGTTGATTGCAGTGAGGGTCATTAGGGAGAAAAAAATGTAAAAATTTCTACACTGACTTTAGGGGTTAGGAGGGTGTGAACACAGCCAGGGGAGGGCAGCCTCTTCTCAGTTTCTTTGTACCCCATATACCTTTGAAAATTCTATAGTTGCCATTTGGGATGGATTTATTCTCTTACCTATCTTTTGGATTTTTCAGCAGTTAGAATGCTCATTTGAAATAGTGATTACAACATATTATTCACCTAAGTCACCATCTAAAGCCTTATTGAGGCTTTGCCCCAAGTCTCAAAATTTCACAAATAAATATATTCTCTCCTTCCATAATGTTCAAGTTGAAAGGTCATGGAATTTGATAAATTCTCAGTCTGTAAGGATTCCTAATTACTTGCAGTTAGAAAGATGGTTAAAATATAACATCTGGAAACCTACAGGTATAAAGGGAAAGGAATGACAAAGCAGGTTTAAATATCTTAAGTAGAAAGTATATTGTGCTTGGAGTTATGACTAGAAGCTTCTGTTTACATATCCATGATTACTTTTATCATCTTTTGGTCTAAATAAAGGCTTAATCATAAGAGCAACATGTAGTTTTTCAAGATTCTGCTGTTAACATCATTTTAATGATCAATATTGGGTTAATAGTTTTTTCAAGGAAACAAAAATAAACAGATTTCACTTCACTCCCACGATTTTCTCTAGGGGTAAAATTTTTGAGTAATTCATGTATCTTGATGATGAACCCACTTATTGTTCTATCATTAGGACAAAAGTAAAATTATCTATTCAGGTATTATTGGTGTATAAACCTTATTATAATTGAAAGGAATTTGAGAATTGACCTAAAATGGAACTGTTTTAAGGATCGATAGTGATGTAACTCACTCCTCAGGACCAAATTTGAAAATGAGTAATGTTTGAAAGTAAATAGATAATGCAAACTTCCTTCTGAATTTTTAAATTGTATATCCTGATTTAACAGCACCATTGAACTATAGCATAAATGACAGAATATTCTGGGATGTAAGTGCTTTTTTATGACTAAAGCATAGTAGTCAGTTAACGTAAAAATTGTATCAAGAGGATATTAAAAGCTTCATTTAAGTATGCAAATAGCAGCTTAGCATGAATACTATGACTACCCCCATTCTTTTTCCTTTATTCTGTTGTGTGTGTGTGACTCTTCAAATAATGCACAGCTACATTTTAATTATAAATTAAGCAGTGCAGATTATTTCAACTTTTTTATTTAAAAGTACTTTAGGTCAAGGAGGATTATAAGCCAGAACATTGTGATTAAGCACAATGTTGTTGTTAATGAAAAAATTTAAAAGACTTTGGAAATATACTTAGAACATTCCTTTGAAAAGTTCATTCTTTTCCTTAAAAAATGGCAACTAGCCTAGTCAAGCAGTAGTTTGTCAGATTTTAACTTGATATATGCCTTTGTGATTAAATCCTTCAGATATGAGGGGTTAACAAGTAAATCCATATAAAAGAGGAACAACTTGATATTATATTATAACAAATGTCTTCTATTCAGGATAATTTTTAAACAATCTATAAAATAGGACTAGGTGTATATTCATAGGACCTGGTAGATACATTATCAATCTGTAAGAAAATCTTCACGGGAAATCCAGAGAGCTCAGTGTCAGTGCTCATTTTTTAAAAAAGAACAGTTTCTTTATAGTGTTTTACACATACATAGATTAACTCAAAACTAACCTCTTTTTTTTTGCTTTCCTGTCACCAAAATTCATTCGGTCGATGAAAGTTTAGCTCTTTGAATTCAGTTGAGAATTTTAAAAATTGGTCCTGAAGGATTTTGGTTTCCACTTAATCCTATACATGTATTTAAAAGTTGAGGTATTATGTTTGGACCTTATCATAACCTAACCACAAGAAAAACACCTGTCTCTGGTTAAGGCTTATGCAATGTCTCACATAAAAAAATCCATGTAAGAGTATAGTAAAGTAAGATGAAATCAGTTTGTATTTATCCCTGACTCTTTTAAATATGTGTCCTTAAAGGACTCTTCATTGCAACAGGAGGCATTTTTTTCTGATAAAATAGTCATTCAGACATTAGTTTAATGCCACAAAGATATGTGATAGACATATAGAAAAATACCTAATTACTGCAGACTCGAGGTACCAGAGATCTACAAGAGGTTATTGACTTGTAGAATTAGCTTAGAATACATGACTATTCCTTAGGAGAACAGAACATTCATTTCAACACCATTTATTTGTATAATCAGAAACACTGAAAAGAATTGTCTGATTTTTATTTGCCTTTTCTGGAGTTGGGTAAATGAAACTGTTGGTAAGAAAAAAAAATCACTTCCATTCTTGCGCTCACTGCTTCTACTATCTTTGATATCCATCTCTGTGACATGAATTAACCCTCCCTCCCAAAAAATCTATAAGAACGTAAAGAAAATCTGCAGTATTAGAAGGTTCAGGCTGTATATACTGTTATAATAACAAATTGTTAAAAGATTTTGTCTTTCTCATTATTCTTAGCTGATAGTGTGGGAAAATACTATATCTTTTCTGCCTGCTACCATTAGGAGGTTATAAAAAAGATATAATTTTTCTATATAGCCCAGCCACCTATGTGACATGACAGCCTTTAAAGCCTTTTTCCTTAGAGAGAAAAAAAAAACAAAATGGTGTACATTCTTCCAATGAGATATTGCAGAGCACACAAAATGGGGGCCTGATTTGGAGTTTAAGTAATAGGGAAGGGAAGAAGGTGGTTAAGCTTTTCCTGTATCTCAGTTTATCTTTGAACCTGCAGGGCTTGACTTATTGATGGCCAGATTTCCCAATAACTGTTTTAGTGACTCTGATTTGAGTGAGTCAAAGATAAGGAGGCTTCATCTCCCTGAATTAGTTCATCTCTATAGTCAGTATTTGTGAGAAAGTAAAAACCAGTATAGCAGACCTCTGGGCGACGTTTCACTCTCTGGATTCATTGTTAGGGCTTTTATCTCCCTGTGAATATATCATATTCATGTCAGCAAAGGTGACATAAATTTTCTATTGACTCCACCATGGATGAATTAAGGTATTCTTATATGCACATGTATGTGATTATATGCAAAGGTATACATATACTCACATGTTTATTCAGATGTGTATGTATGTATATGTATGTATGTATGTGTGTATGTGTGTATGTATATACACATACACTAGTACTCTTGCCTGATAAATTTAATTGGTCATAAATAGAAATGAATTACTGTTCATTAAGTACTTTAAATCTAGACACATAGAGTCTTGTCCTGTGTCAAAGTGGGACAATGCTTGGTCTTAAGCAGGTAGCCTTAGTTGAGATGCTTTTCTTGTAATGAGAGGCTTTCCATGACACGTCTCTCATCACCTCCAACACGGAGGGATGGTACATACAATATACATGCAATGTGCATAAATATATGTATATTTAAATACACACATACATGTGTATGTATGTATATTGTATTGTGTATATGTGTGTATATGTAAAACATCTTGAAAGTCCCTGATAAACAGCAATTCACTTTTATGTGAGTTATGTCTAAATTTCTCAGACAAGGGAACTAGTCATACATAATCTGTTCTAAGATTATATGGTAAATTTAAGAAAGGCTTAATTTTCAAACTTGGGAAAAACAATAACATCTAAATCAACTTATAGTGCTATATGCTTATATATTTATATTTTACATCTACATAAGATTTTAAAATTCCAGATTGGAATTTTCCTGACATCCCAGGAATGAGTCTGGGCTATCACCAAGTCAGGGTGTACTTGGGGAATGAAGATTCACTTTAAAACTAATGTAAGTAAGTATAACAAAGGTCTATCTAATATGGATTTAGCTGGAGGGTAGGTAAAGGTAACAGGAAAAGGAAGAAAATAATTTAAGTTGTAGTGTTTGAGAAAACTCAGTATATGAAAATTCAGTTTAGTAAAATAATCAAGCCATAAGTACTCCGGTGCCTTAAGGGATTGCTTATGAGTTTCTAGGGACATAATTTTTAGAATCTTCTGCAAATCAAAGATAGAACAGAAATGAAGACGATCTCTGAAATTATACTTTTACTCATTGAGAAAGTGTAATTTGATTTACAAAAAATATATTTTTAAAGGAAAATGCATATTCTGTAAGGTAAAAGGCATCTCTAATGATAAATAAAATATATATGAAATAGATATTATCTATGGTTTGGAATATCCTTATTGATTTCTCTCTTCATTAGCACAAGGAAGAGTTGATTATATTCTGGAAGATCTATTTAAGATGATGTTGTGGATAAATAATAGGAGAAAAGAACATTCTTTTGTGTTTCCATTTTGTTATATAGTCTCTTGATATTTTAAATGTATTACTTATCCAGAATCACAAGAGGGACAAATATAACTACTAAAATTAAGTTTATGTTTCTGTAACCCCCTCACTAAAAAAATCCAAACTAAATATTTGACTAGTTTCTGATGGTTGTCTAATGGAGAGAAAATCACACAACAGCGGTCAAGCTCATGAGCTTTTACTTTAATACATCTGTGATCTCATCATTGCAAATCATGACCAGTCCATGCCCTCTTGTCCATGTCTTTTGGTAAATCCTCTGTAGAGGATCAGCTCCTTGCACTGGAGGTCCTGTTCTGGTTCCTTTACCATTTATTGCATACCAGTGTAGCAGTTATACATTTTTTTCTGTTATCCCTTGCTCTGACTACATGACTTGCTTTCCTACTTTTCTGATCATACAAATATGTAGTCATGTCTTTTGACATCATTTCTCATGTATACATCATCATTGGAAATATTCTATAGCCTACCTTAGCCCATCAATTTTCTTCCCATTTGGATTGCATTTGAGTTGCCTAAAATTTTCATCCCTCTGCAATTGTGGTATTCCATGACTCCCAGACTTATTGCATCACTAGGAGAATATTGGTAGCAACAAACAGTTTAAGATAATTGAAATCACTATGAAGGTTCCCAAATGTGATCCATCTAGACTGATCACTACCTTTTACACTTCTGGGACTAGTTTATTGCCCATTTGGATTTCCTGTTCAGGATATGTTCTGGTAACTCAATGGGTTGTCTGTACAACTACATGTTATGATATGAGTAATTTGATTCTTTACCCACTTTATTTTTTCAATGAGGATGGCCAGGCCAATCTTTTTTGAGTGATTATAAATCTCATTGAGATTTTAAAGTGTGCTTGAGCTCTATGAAATAATAAGCATATTGTCACCTACAAGTCATAGAACCTAGAGAACTTTGTCATTATGGTTTTTCAAGTAATTCCTCTTCTGTTAGAACTGTTGTGTGACATTCCTTCATTACACTGATGAACACCTTTGGTGATTGTATATTTCCTTGTTTTATTCCTCATTTGATGTTTATACTCAGCTGATGATTCCACAAAGTTATCTCTATGATTACATATATCATTGATTCTTCTATGATCTTAATGTATTCGTGGGAGACACCTTGTTTGAAGAGAGTCTTTAAATATTTCTTACACTCAAACAGTAAGCATAGAAGGATCTAATATCCTCTCAATATATCATTTAGTAATATCAGAGAAGATGGTGTCTGCTAAAAAATCTGTAAAAACATTTTTTCTTTTCTAATAGCTTGTAGGAAAATTGTTAAATTTTTCATAGAATTCCTCTCCTTCATCCTCTATAAAAGATGTGGGTATATAAACTGTATTGAATCCCCACTCTGTTATTTATTATTTGTGATCTGTTGTAGAGGTAGAATTAACCAAACTTGGCAAATGATCAGAATGGGTGGAGTGAGAGAAAGTGAAGGAAGACTTCAAGTTGGAAAATGTGTTCTAGAATCTTGTGAGGTATCAGTGTTCAATTTTAGTAAACATTTTATTCAGCACCTACTATGTGCAAAAACATACTATCCTGGCCATTGGGCATAAAAGATAAAAAACTAAATAATCCCTACTCTCTTGGAGAGCAAAGGGGCCAGATTCTGTAGAAGTATAGTCAGTGTGGCCTGCAGCTCATTATAGCGAGGGAGTGAGAGAAGGACAAGGGTCAGGGATGACTCCAGAGTTTCTAACTTGGGAAACTGAGAAGATGGTGATTCTCCTAACAGAAAGAAGGAAGTTGAGGTTGGGATTTAGAAGGGAAAGAAAAGCAACAAAATATTTAGTAGGAAATAGCAAACAAGTAGGTGATGGACAGGAATGAAGTCCTAGAAATAGATGGGAGCTAAATATGTAGATTTGGAAGTCATCTGCACAGAGATGATACTTGAATTCATGAAAGCAGATGAAGTTACCAAGGGTAAATATTTAGAAGGAAAAAAGCTTTAATCAAAAGAAAATGGCATACTCTCCAAAATAGAAACTAATAAATTGAAAAAACCTGCATGTGATCCAGCCATTGCCTCAAACTATTATACTAGATTTTTTCTTCCAATTCACTGTCAAAGTCCTAGAAAGAATCATCTGTACCAACTTTTTAGCTAAATTTTAAAATGTCAGTAGATTTACGATTCTAACCATTCACTCTCCTAATCCTGTCCATAATATTCCTGTATAATGTGACCTGTAATCCCTAAACTAAGACAATAGACCAAGTATACGCCTGTTGCCAAATAAATTCATCCTTCCACCGTGGGAGCAAAGTGGCTTATAAAGTTTTTATTTAAAAAAGGAGTAGAAAGGAATTGGGAATAGGGAAAGGGAATGCTCATTAATCTTCCTTAAGGTCTGCTAGCTGGTGTCATTTTGTACACTGGCACTAGAGTCATAGGTGTGAGCCCTATTTCAATCCTCTGGCTGGGTACAAAGGGGAAGGAAAGAGAGACACAACTTCAACAATAACTTCATAAAATTCGATTTTCTTTTTTCAATTTTCTTTATGCTATAAAAAGTAATTTTATAAGATCAATTTTGAGAAGTGGCAGGAATGTAGCTTTTTGGTGACACCATAAATACTTTGGCTAGGAAGACTGACCAGCATACTCAGTTGCCTCCATAATTTCCTTCAGAGCAATCATGCTAGATTGTTGCTTGGATTGCCGCCTGATCTTGAGGCATCTTATGGTATATTATATGAATCAGATTACTGTAAGATATGATTCCTCAAAAAGAATTCTATTGTTGCTTTTCTTCCCCCTATAGTTTCCCCTGATTGGTTCTTGTTTGTAATCGATGACAAGATGATGGTTCCTATTTTTACCAAAGGATCTAGTGAGTCATCCTATTAACTATTATTTGGCAGAAGTCCTTCCATTGTAAGTGTAAGTGTTTTCACATTCTCTTTGAAGGCATAGTGCAAGGATTAATAAAGATAGAAAACAACAGCCTGTGGGTGACTAGAAAATTTTCCCATATAGATAGATGCTAAGGTTGAGGACAAAGAAAGAATATTGTAATCACACCACAAATGTGTTTTCTGCCAGCATTATCCCACTACTAAGGTAGAGGTGACACCCAGTCCTTTGACTTCCAGCATGAACTATGTAAAAAGCAAAACAAAACAGCCAAAGTCTTACAGGTCAATCCCTGCATAACCTCATGTGAAAACAGCAAATTGACTTGATTTGCCAAATTTTCTCAAGTAACTTGCAGCAATTGGTTACTCTAAAACCTGGTCTTTTTCACATCATCCCTGTTTACTGCAGCCGTGATCATGACCAGTGTTAAAAAAAAGGAAAAGGAAAAGGGTGACTGACAGTGGTAAGTGGTTGACAGAAAGCAGAATCAGATATATATATATATATGTATGTATGTATGTATATATAAGAGAGAGAGAGAGAGAGAGATGTATGTATGTGTGTAAGCACTACTGATAGTCACATCAAGGGAAAAATTGTTAGGCATTTCATTTATTATGCTTCTGTCTAAATTGTTAACTTTCTGGGGATAATTGTTCATATTATAGGGATTTTAGGATCATTGAATTAATAGCTCTTGTCTGTCACTAGGTCTTATAACCTATGAAAATATTTTTGCATTTCCACAAATATCCACACCCACAGCTAGCTCAGCAAACACATTCTGATGGGCTTAGAGCACTAAGGGAATAATAAATTATAAAAAACATTATTGGTTCTTTCCTTACTATGAACATTTACCAGAATTTGGCCTTTGTCTGTGTTCTGGGTAGCAAATTCAGATTAGATTTCTCAATAAAGCTGGTGACTGCTATTTCCTCTGTATTCCTTATCTTTGTACATAGTGTATCCCTCCAGTAGAATATAAGTTCCTTGTGGGCAAGGCCTGTTACATTTTAATATTTGTATCTCAAATCAGCCAATTAACATTTCCAGGGCATGTCGTAGCTGCACAGTTAAGAAGAGGCTAGTGAAAGAAAACTGACTTGGAACCGAGCTACCACAGATCTTTGAAAAAGTAACTCTCTATATGTGGATGATTAAGAATTACCTATAATTACCTAATATTTTTGTTATAAGATTCAAAAGCAGTCTTAAGAGTAAAATGAGATTATCAGATTTTTTTCTCCTACTTACAGTACTAAAATTTTTCTCAGAATCTGTTTGTCTCAAAAGCCTCAAAGGCCATTTAATCCAACCTTCACTTAAACAAGAATCTAATCTATAACATATTCAACAAATGGTCATCCAGTCTTTTCTTGTTGACCACCCGTGACAGAGAGCCCTCTGATTCCTGAGTTAGTCCATTCCCTTCTTATAGAACTCTAATTTTTAGAAGTTTTTCCTTTATGTTAAGTCTAAATTTGCATTTTCACAGTTTTCATCTATTGGGCCTACTTCTCTGGGGCCAAGCAAAACAAGTTTAATAAGTTGTCCACATGACAGCCCTTCAAATACTTGAAGAAAGAGATGACTTCCTTAAGTCGTTTTATTTTTCAGACTATATATGCTCAGTTCTCAGCCAATTCTCATTTGGCTTTGACTTGAGGCTTTTTATCATCCTGTTTGCTCCCCTCTGGACAGTCTTCAACTTCCTAAAATGGGGTACCCAGAGCTAAATACAATAAAACTACTCTAGACATGATCTGACTAGGGAAGAGTAGAGTGGAACCTTCTGACCTCATGATTCCATACTACTTTTTTTTTGCTTTTTGAAGGGGGGAAGACTGGGAAATCGGGTCTTAGTGACTTGCCCAAGATCACACAGCTAGTAAGTGTTAAGTTTCTGAGGCCAGATTTGAACTCAGGTCCTCCTGACTCCAGGGCTTGTGCTCTGTCCACTGCACCACCTAGCCACCCTGATCCCATCCTTCTTAATTCAGCCTAATGTCACCTTAACCATTTTGCTTGCCACATCACATTGCCAACTCATATTGAGCTTGCAATTGTATTGGAAGCAAATTACAAATCAGATGAGCAAATGTTAAATCAGCCATGAGTTCTGATTGACGTATAAAAGCATACTCCTGTAGAGGAGAATTCAAGCATAAAGGCATAAATATTCATATTAAATAGGGTGTATACACACATACACAGAATCAGTCAATAAACATTTATTGAGAACCTGTTATGTGACTGGCATTGTGCTAAGCACTAGACACATATGATACTTTTGCTTATTACATTCTTTAATTTTTGGAGGAGCCTCACTGTGTAAGCCCCATCCCTGCACTAGAGCTATGTATACGGACAAGATTAGACCATTTGAGCAAGATAATTAATGATGCCAGGCAGAGGCTAACAATCCTCCCTTTTTGTGTGTGTATTGAGGGTCAAAGAATTAATTAGATAAATATGATAAGGCCTAATTTTGAAGATTTTGAAATTCAAGACAATTTAGATTTGATATAGTAGTGTTTAATAAGTGAATAATCTATTTTCATGTGGTGATTTCAACCAAAGCATATGAAAGGCAGTTTGTATTTCAAGTTAGGGTACTAATTTTTAAGTAATGCCAGCACATATTACCTAGCCACAATATGTGTTTTTCTTAGTCTATTTAATTAACTCTTACTTATGTAGGTATCACATAAACCTAAAAACCACATATTTAAAATGGGAAGTTTTCCACCCATATATTAAAGCTTTCTTAGGTGTATAGTTGGTTCTGAAGCTAGCAATTGTAGAAACAAGTTGTAACTATAAAGGTTTATTAGAACTGAGATTGCAGGGTTGCCAACTTTGTTCATGTTCTAACACTGAGGGTAGGGGGATGATTGATGGTAGAAAGATCTCTCTAAGTCCTTTTGTCCTTCTGGATAAAAGAATATACTTCCAAAAATAGAACCCCACTTTAGAGATAAAGAAACTGAGACACAGGATAAGTAATTTGCCAGAGGTGTCACAGCTAGTTAGAAAAAGTGATTAAACCTCAAATCTTATTCCCATCCTCAAGCTATAGCAGGTTGCTTCTCTCTAAGCTAACCATGTGATAAAATGTGATACCATTATGTATTTGAGATGCTTGAAGTTTTTATTTAATACCTCATCCAAACTTAAACCTGTGAGATTATACTTCATAATACATGAGGGGGTGAATCTAAGAAGGCATGTGATGGTGGGGGTTGTCCCATTTGGGAATTGTCTGAGTCAGAAAATCTCAACCCCTGCAGTAATTTATTGGAAATATTTTCAGATGTGGTAGCTGAAATGTGGCTTGTTCTCTTTCAATTTCATTCCTGATAATTATGATGGGGTTAGTGAATAGAGCCTCATGATGACTATGTGGAGGAGTCTTAAGGACTAAAAACTAACCTTGCACTGATTTCCATTTTTTTTTCAATAAAAAGATTTGGGATCATGACAGAATTGGAATGCCTCTTTCATGCTACCTCTTAGGGTAAAAAAAATAAAAAAACTCTATAAAAGATTTTTAAAATTAAAGTTAAATCAATTTATTCTCCATAATGAAATTATCATTAAAAATTATATGAACCTCTTTATAGTATTGCTGAGCAGTTTTCTTAATGGTGACAAGAAGCAACAGGCATAGAGGAAGTATCAACTGCTATCCCAGAAAGTTAATCATATTTTTATCTTTTAACATCTTTGCAAATCTGGTGAGTATGAGATGAAATCTCAGAATAGTTGCAGTTTGAGATGTCCAAGAAGCAATTGGAGAGGCATGGCTGTAGCTCAGAAAGACTAGGGCTGGATATATATTTGAAGATCGTATGATCTCACAGGAGCTTGTGAGATCACCAGTAAGACAGAATAGAGCAAAAAGAGGAAGCTTAGGTCAGAGCTTTGGGGAGAGAACACCTACTGTTGGAGAAAATAATATGTAGGAAGAATTGGCACAGGAGCATGAGTAGGAATGGTCAGACATATAGGAGGACTATGAGGAGAGATCAGTGTCACAAAAGCCTAAAGAGGGAAGAGTATCCAGGAAAAGAGGGTGATTGACAATATTATAATGCTGCAGAGGTAAAAGTGTAAAGACTGAAAAAAGGCCATTGGATCTGGTAAATGAAAAAATCACTGGTAACTTTGGAGAGGGAAACTTCAGTTGAATGGTGAGATCAGAAGTTTAGAAGAGACTGGGTGGAGAAAGAGTGAAACACTTAACTGTAGATGACTTTTTCAAGGAGTTTAGGCATGAAAGGGAGGAGAGATACAGAATGATAGCTACTGGGGATGGGAGCATCAAGTTAGGGGAGTTTTAAAGACTGATGAGACATGGGCATGTTCTTGTAAGCAGTGGGGAAGGATCCTGCAGACAGGGAGACTGAAGATGAGAAAGAGTGAGGATGATAGTGGGGCAGTTTTCTGGAGAAGTTAGAATTCCAGACCTAGAGAAGTAATCAGACCTTTCTCTACATCTGCTTTCCTAGGCCAAAAGTTCTCTCAGGACGCCCTCTTCATTCAAATGCATTTGCAACCTAGTATAAGTATACTTGGAGAGAAAGGATACTCAAGGTGGAAACAAATCACTTTGGGTTCTGAAAATGTGTGATGGTAGGGAAAGAACAATAAATGAATTTGCATCATCAGTTTTTCATTCTATAGCTCCCAATTTAATAACAACATCATCAGTTTTTCATTCTGTAGCTCCCAATTTAACAACAATGTGAATTGTTATTGAAACGATAGTTTCCATTATAGGAGCACTGCTTATGAAAGGGAGAGAAGCTAAACTTTCTAATTATCAAACTGAAATAGTATCTAGTACCAGTATTGTGTATTTAAGTATATATTCTGAGAAAGAAAGAGTAAAACCATTTTATAAAATCTGTATATTCTGCTTTTAAAACCCCTTAATGCTGTTATTGCTGTTCTATAATTTCTGAAAGTCAATTTACCTTTTGGGTTTATAGACTTGTTTTTTTTTTACTGATTTTTAAATGAAAGTTTCCAATAAATAATAAAATTGATCTATGAGTTGGGTTGGAGGTTTTGAAAAAATGAGCAGTGTTATGACCTTTGAGAAAAAGATTAATAGAATTTAGCTACAAACTGCTAAAGCAATTTCATTATTTTTTCTGCTCACATGGCTCAGAAAATATTTGCATTTCAGTTTTCAGGGTGACAGTTTATTGAAAAAATCCATGTGTACAGTAAGACAAAAGTATACTTTAAGAAATGTATGGATTTTGCTCAACAGTATTGCAAATACAGAGGCTGTGGATAACAAAACGTGAAAATTATCTCTGCAATTTTGGCTTTATGCTTTCTGTCATTAATTTATATAATTATATCCTAGAGGGTTATCTTTTTGGATTCTTTTGCTATTTAATCAATTAAACTGTTTTACTTACATATCAGAATACTTTCATTTGATATCACAAACCAATTCATTGATCTTCAAAAAGAAGGGCAAAAAGCCTTTGCCTTCAAGGAATTAACATTCTAATGGGGAGAACAACATATAAATAAGTACATACAAAACTATATGCATACATATATGTGTGTATACATATATATATATATATATACATGCATACACATATATATTCAGAAAAGGGAGGGAGGGGGCGGCTAGTTGGCACAGTGAATAGAGCACCTGCCTTGGAGTCAGGAGGACCTGAGTTCAAATGCGGCCTCAGATACTTAACACTTACCAGCCATGTGACCTTGGGCAAGTCACTTAACCCCAATTACCCTGCCTTTCCCCTTCCAAAAAGACAAAACAAAACAAAAGAAGAAAAAGAAAAAGGGGGGAGGGGGGGAGAGAGAGAGAAAAAAAAAGAATGAGAATGGAAGTTTTTTTTATTCTAAAAATATCTTTAGATACTTTAGAGAATGGATCTCTACACCTTGGTCCAATTCTAGCAAACATTGTACTGCCATTAATAAATTCCATATTTATAAAATGCTTGGAATATTAAAAAATGTCCTAGTTTCAAATACTTTTTTCAGAAATAGGATCATAGATTTAGAGTTCAAAGGGATCTTATAAGCTATCCCAATCCTCCATTTTACAGATAAGAAACTGAGGCCCAGAAAAATGTGGTGATTTGCCTAAGTCACATAGGTAATAAGCAGTAGAGCCAGAATTCAAATTTATATTCTCTAACTTCAAATATAGCAAAGAACAACAAAGTTTTGAACACGTCCAGAACTTTCTATCATCCTGAACAGCCCAAATAACCATTTTCAAAAGCCTCGTTTAAATTCCCTATCATTTGGATATATGCTCAGAAGAATAGTGAACAAGGGTCCAGGGTTAAAAAGTGCCCCAGCCCCAGGTTATGTCTTTAAGATAGAAGGAAGCTTTTGGTCACCAGTGGCAAACTGGTGGTTAGAATTTTCAGGCTCAGTGTTTAACTTTACATTTTATTTACTTTTGTAAACTTATTTGGCACAGGCTGCTTAATAGAGTCTTTGAACATTCATGTAATCACTGTAATTGTACCTAATTACCTAATTGCATAATTATATTTAATTGCATCCATGGTGTTCATACACATAACACAAATTTAATTACATACTGCCCCCCCAGTGAAATTCCATGAGATCATCTTGCACATCTGCAGTGAGCATTGTGAAAGCTTAGGTAGCTGGTATTTGTGTTTCCTTTTTTTCTCTTGTTTTGAAAACTCTTAGAGTCTGAAAAATTTTGCCCTTCATTTTTATTTTCCATAAAATGGGGGTCATATGTTTTCTAGCTATTTTACAGATGTTGGAAAGATAAAGAATATTAGCTTTTATGAAACTCACTTTGTAGTAAGGCTATTATAAATTCTACACCTTATTATTTCATTTCAAGTTATTAAAGCTAGCTACTGATAAAAAGTGAAAATTATTTGTCACTGACAATGAACATCATTGGTCAATTCTTTGTATATGGTTTTTATATGCAAATAACACTTCAAACACCAGGACATTATCAATAGATATAAATCATTTGTCCAGGCAACAAATACTTCTTGAATGCCTACTATGTGTAGTACAATAGTAAGGTATCACACCTCCAGTAAGTTCTAATTTCTCAGAATCTGCCATATGTCAGCTTCTAACAAACCAGAAAGGTTTCAAATACAGACTCTGTGACAGTGTTGTACTGAGACCAGTCTAAATTCAGATAGGTTTATTTCCAGGGCTACCATCAAATGATGACTTTTTAGTCATAGCAGCTCTTGAAGATTAAGTCATAGAAGGGTTGTGATCTGTTTTGGTATCAAATACCTACAAAATCATGGCTCCTTGAAATACTAATACTGTATAGCCATTATAATTTTCACAGCTCTTTCATGAATATATGTAATTTGATCATCAGAAGAATTCTATGAGTTACTTAGGGCAGGTTTCATTTTATAAATGAAGAAAAAGGGCCAGAGAGGTTCAGTTACTTTCCCAAAGCCTCACAATTAATAAAAGGCAGAGGCTGAGCTAAGAGCCAGAACTATTGACTCCTAGTCTCATACTCTCTCCACTATACCATTCTGAGACACCACAAATGTTCATGTAATATGTTGTATTGTTTACATGTCCTTTTCATAGGATGTTAGAGTTGGAAATGAACTCAGAGATCATCCAGTTCAACCACCTATCTCATACTGGATTCCCTTCTACAACATTCCTGATAGGTAGTCAATCTCTGCTTTCTAGTGATAAGAGGTCACTGCCAAAAAAAAGAGTCTTTTCTATTGTGGGAGAGTTCTAGTTAGAAAATTCCTCCTTATAGTGAGTGGAAATCGGCTTCCCTCTAACTTCTACCCATTATGTGCCCTAATTCTGCCTTCTTGAACAATGTCCAGCAATTATATCCACTCCTGACAAAAAAGAAACTCTTTCAAGCATTTAAAAGCAATTACCACATCCATTCCCTGGCCATCCCTTTCTCCCCACAAAAATATTCTCTTCTCTAGATTCAATGTCTTCAGTATCTTCAGCTGTTTCTCGTATATAACAGGTTTTCAGATCTCTCATCTCTCTCTCTCTCTCTCTCTCTCTCTCTCTCTCTCTCTCTCTCTCTCTCTCTCTCTCTCTCTCTCTCCCTCTCCCCCTCTCCATGTATATACATGTATGTGTGTGTGTGTGTGTGTGTGTGTGTGTGTACATATACACACATAAGCTAAGGTTATATAGGCATTTTTGGCAGCCATATAACAATCCTATTTTCTTTAATAACATTGCTACATATAGTCAGTCACATGTTATTGGGACCAATATTGTTAAGTCTTAATTAAGTTTCTGCTCTCTTGGTTTGCATTTAATTTTTTCTTATAAATATACTAAAGCTTTTATCTAGCTTTTGTGCTATTGAAATTTAGCATTTTACTGAGGACATTTTATTCTATGAAATCAAGCATTAGTAAAGAATCATTATATTGGACTCCCACCTGAATAATTAATATTTGTGAAATACTTTGAGGGTCTTGAATGAAAGCACTTATTATTATTTCATGAACTAGGTGAATACTACCATCCAAATATAAACTAAATTATTAATCAAGCTGAAAAGAGAACAAGGAAGACCACCAATATTAAATTAGAAATCTACTGGAATTCAAATATTATCCTGAAAATATAGCTGTGTCTGTATATCAATGGATTTTAACTGTTTTCACAAGTTCATTGTGACGATTCAAGTCTAAAATCAGACATTTAAGATTTAAACATTTATTTAAGATTTAAAATCCCTGTTGGTTAACTTATTGCCTCTAAGTAAAACTTGTTTTCTATAATGGGAGCCTTTTTTCTTCAAGTTTTTATTTTACATAATGATATACCATGCTTAAAATTCTAACCTGTTTTTAAATATTTTTTCATTGTTTCTAGTTAATCTTACAGACGCAACAATGGCTGAAAGCTTAGACAGAAGATTCAGCTATCTCTCCTGGGATCAAGTTAAAATACTAGATCAAGTGATAAGTGAAGTGATACCAATTCATGGAAGAGGAAATTTTCCAACACTGGAAGTGAAGACAAAGGATATCATCCTTGTGGTACAAGATGAGCTCCAAAGAAGGCAGATTATTGTTAAAGATATCCGTCTGAATGGTTCAACAGCTAGCCATATCCTTGCAGAGCAGAAAGGAACCACTTATAAGGATGTCGACATCATTTTTGGTATTGGATATCTAGGCGAGCAAGAATTCCGCATTGTTAAGGATAGTGTTCTGAATTGTCTGCAAGATTTCCTACCAAAAGGTGTCAAGAAAGAAAAGATCACGGCAGACACCATGAAAGATGCTTATGTGGAGAAGATGGTGAAAGTTTCCAATAAGAATGACCGCTGGAGTCTCATTTCTCTGTCAAACAACACTGGGAAGAACATGGAATTCAAATTTGTCAATTCGCTGAGACGCCAATTCGAATTCAGTGTTGATTCCTTTCAGATAATCCTAAACAACCTTCTAGATGTCTACAGAGATGCCGATTATGTGTTGAGCGAAGAATCCTCCCCTGTTATTGTGGCAGAGAGCATGTATGGAGACTTTGAACAAGCAATGAATCATCTACAACACAAGCTTATTTCCACCCGAAACCCTGAAGAAATTAGAGGTGGAGGCCTTCTCAAGTACAGCAATCTACTGGTCCGTGATTTCAAGCCAGCAAGTGATACAGAAATCAAAACCTTGGAACGTTACATGTGTTCCAGATTCTTCATTGATTTCCCTGATGTGGCAGAGCAGCAAAAGAAGATCGAGGCCTACCTACATAACCATTTTGTAGGTGAAGAGGAGAGCAAATATGACTACCTTATGACCCTGCGTGGCGTTGTCAACGAAAGCACCGTTTGCCTCATGGGGCACGAAAGAAGACAGACCCTGAATATGATCACCATTCTGGCTCTAAAAGTGCTCGGAGAACAAAACATCTTACCCAACACAGCCAATGTAACCTGCTATTACCAGCCTGCTCCATATATTACCAACAGAAATTTCGGCAACTATTATGTGGCTCATGGACATCCATTCATCTATCAGTCTTACCCTCTGCACATTCATATGCAGGGTGGTTTGCTTTAAGTAAAACGAAAGCAGAGAACCAGCTGAAAGAAAGACCGCCGTAAAGCAAGTTTTCAAATCCCATTGGTTTTAGGATCAGTTTTTTTAAGGTTACCATGTATCTCCTGTCAGTCACAGTTTATACTATCTACCATTCATAAAGGCAGGCCACCAAAAAACCCCAAATTACAAAACAAAAAAACTGTGACTTTCCCATTTACAATGACTTTGTCCTAAAATGCATTCGAGGTGTTTTCATCTTGGAAGAAAAGAAGAAGAGACTAGTTCCCAAATATAGATGCGCAGTGAGGCCAAGTGCCGCAAAGTTTCATAATTAAACATGACCAGAACAGTTTTTATCACTTAAACCTTTCAGTTACCACCTCAAGAAAATATTCAAGCATTTGACAAGTAGAAATACCTCATTTCAGAAGTCCCATATTCAGAAGATATGAAGATGATGGATGCAGCAAGCATGGATCTTTTTAAATCAAATATAGGGTCAAATACAGAAATCTTCCCTTACATAGTTCAAAAATACTTTTGAGAAAGCAGGCTGTTAATCATTATCTCACAAATAACACCTGTTTATTATAGAATTGATAAAATTCTTTGGTGAGTCTATGCGAATGAAAAGATGAAAAACCATCTGATGTACAAGAGATATAATGATTACCTGTACAGGTCATTTTGGTTCTCTCACTGAATAATAAATGATAAATTCCACATGCAGAAGTGTTCTGTAAACAATTGTCCTACTAAAACATAAGCCAAGTGGAAAACAGGGAAAAACCAGATGGGTTTGTGGCAAATTTTTCATAGTGGCATTGACAATTTCATTCTAGATTTATCCTCTATTTTAAGATGTCTGTGTATATATGATAGAAGCAGATAATCTCACAAAAAAGGAAATGAAGCATTTGGGTTTTTTTTTTTCTTTACCAAAGGTCAGTTTCCAACATGCCACAAGAGTACCTCCCTGTGTCAATTTTCCACTGAATGCTGTAATTTATTCTGCAAATGGACCTGCTCAATGCTGAATTTTCTCATATTTACTTAGCAGATCAAATATGTTGTTTGCAAATCTACCTATGAGATAAAACATTTTTACTTTTTTCTCCTCTTCGCATACTTACTCACCTGTGAGCAGTATTCTGGGGGATGATGTGGAGAAGGTGAAGGCAACCTCCAAGGTGAATGTATGTAACACTGCTGGAAGACTTCCAGCACTTTTTCTGGTTTCTGATTTGCATTCTTAGTTCTCCATTTTACAGTGTGTTACAAAGCTAAGCTTATTCCCCTCCCATATTATACCTCTTTCTTTTAAGAATCTTATATTAATTTTAAACTATTAAGTATTTCAACCAGGTTTTGTTTTTCTTTAGAGTTAGCACCAGAGAGAAAAGTACACAAATCTGCTATTTTCAACTAAACGATGTATCTGAGATCTGACATTTTTCACACTACCACACAACCTTCTCTCTGTATATACACATATATGTAGCATAGAGCTTTGGGTTTTTTAATATTGATTTCAATATGATATTGCCTCATTTATTTCTTTGCAAGCGTTTGGGACAAATTAATAAGTAATATACAAAGGGGAAAGAGTGCACTAATAATCCACCTGTGAGTGGTAAAGACCAGGTGCAATTTTCTAGCTGAAAGATATTAAGTCAGATTCTGCCCTCAGCATATTTTTAGATGAAATCATTGATGACTGCCTGTGAATAAAGAGCAAAGGGCCATTTGCTTTATCTTATGCTTATGAAACATGAAACGATTTGACAAGAACACATGCAAAAATGATCCATTGCAAGATCTAAAGAAGAATTCTGACAGTGATGGTGAATCAGTAGAAAGTGATATTATCTGAAAGTAGCCTTTTGCCTTGAACCCTAGCCATTTGAAAGTATTGGGGTATACCTAAATGTCTAGGAATCCATCTGCTTAAATGGAATCAACTGGTGATGTGACTTCCTTATAGCCTACAAAGGAGAATCCTCAAGGTGTTCTGCTGAGGGGGTTGGCACCAGGACCCTAATTACTCCTGGCAAATTAACCTATGAGACTTTGATGGTGGCAAAGCCACACATTTCTTTCTTATCTCTTCAATGTACTTTTCCATTGGAAGACAAAATTTATTGATATTTACATTATGTATTTTCTGTTAAGTGGGAACCCTCACCTGAAATTTTAAAGGTATTATTAGAAAGAAAATCAGTTCTTTAAAGGGGGGTAATGAATGACTTCAGTTTTTTCAGGCTTCCCCTGCCTAACCATCTCCCCAAAATGTTTAACATTGAACTAGAGTCTCTTACTGCATAAGCAACTCATACAGAGTAAGCTAGTGCTTTGGGAAGCTGAACTATTTTAGATCACTGAGAAAATATCTGGGACATTTCTCACTCAGACAACTGAATAATGACCTTCAGACCTCCTGAGTCAGTACAGACCATGCAAGACTCTGGCTCAGTATTGTACATAATTCATTCCATTTTAGGGGGTGGGAAATGTTACCCTTGCATATTCCCTAACCCATGGCCATCTTTGCATGTATTCTGGGCTGAAGCTTACAGCATTGGACTGACTTCTCAGAAAATCCATCTGAAAGAACATCTTGGTCTAGTACTAGAGTTTCACCTAGTGAAACAATTTTAGTAACCCACAAATGTAGGGTTCTTGAGAATGTTCTTATATTTTATGGATATCAAACTTATTGTCAATTGGTAAAGTTGTTAGGGAGAGGTTTATGACATATATAGAAACCCTTCCTTAGCTAATGTTTTTAATGTCTATCTTAGAGAAAATTTGGATAGTAAGATTAAGCTTTTTTGGTTAGGAAGTAACCTGAATTTATTTTGAAACATGGAGCAAGAGCTCAAGCAGTTGGGCCTTCCCAAAGAAGTTGGGCAGTACCCAAATGCCTAAACATTTGATTTTAGTCTCAACTCACATTTACCTGAATTCAAAACATAGGGTTACAAGTTACTGGCATTAAAGCAAGAGGTTTAAAATGAATTATTATACTGCACTTATTTCTATACAGATCAATGATAACATTTAGCCCATCTTCTTCAAGTGTCAATAATTCACTCTGACATGATAGACAGCCTTGGATGCTCATATTTGCTTCTCTGTAATAGAGGGAACCCAGAAACCTACAAATGAATTATTGACCTCGCATATACATAGCCATAGTCTCCATGAGAATGATGGCAGTGATGAGTGTGATAAGTTCCTTTGTACTACTATCATATTCAGCAGAAGCCTATCATTTTCAGTGAGGAGTCCTTTACAGAGGAATCACTTCATGTGTTAAATTACCAGTAATAGAACCAAATTTAGCCTATCAAAATATTGGACAAAGAAAGCATAAACAAGAAATGTCTATAGGGACTTGATTGAAATCTCAAAGGAAATACTAATGAGAAATTTAGAGCTAAATTAAGAAATCTAGTCAGTTGTGACAGTTACCTCCTAAATGAGTTTTTTTAAAGCATCTTTTAATTTTCCTTTGTTATTATTTAAGAGGTGGACCATAACCCTATATGAAGTTAAAAAATAGTAGTCAGAATTTAAAAGGGGATATCTCGGGGAAAGAATTTTGAAAATTACCTTTGCGAAATCACTTAAGTGACTTTTTGAAAAAAAATACATTCAGTGGTTTCTGTGTAAATTATTTTCCAAATAAGTTTTAGAAGTTCTATACTTATTTGCTCCAAGAGCAACTATTCATAATTCTTACTTCTCATAACATGGAACTCTTACCTTTCCCACTACCTGCTAATGTTAATGATACCACTTTCATAGTGGAGAAATTCAATTTATTCCCACTCAGAATCTTAGAAAAATTAAAAGAAATCGATTTCAGTCTTAATGCCTAGCCTAATAACCATCATTGCTTGATTAAAGTCAAGCAGGATTTTGACTATGTGAAGGGCAGCCTAATTCAATGAAAGCAGCTTTCACTCAGTTACAGTGGGAGAATCCAGTTTAAGAGGTGTCAAATTGTTCAGGATTTCCCTTATCAAACAGTGGTATAGGATCCTTAACAATTCAGATACTATAATTCTGGAGGTGAACATGCACTTTTAAATTTGAATAAAACAGTAATTCTAGTCATTTTAAAGGAGGAAAATATCTTAATTTGATTGCTCTATTAAACAAGATGCCAGAGTTGAAAGTGATGTAAAATTGCACTTTAAGGGGGGGAGGGGTTGAAAGAAGTAGTTAATGGGCTGGCATCTTAAGCAAATCTCAGAAAATTATTTTTTTAAATAATCAAAACATTTAAAAATCAGATTTTAGTTTAGAATCAAATTTGTAATAAATTATAAGTCAAAATTCACAAAATATTTTTGAAATAATCTTTCCCATAGAATGAACTATTTTTAAAATTAATAAACCTTTACAAATTATAAAGGCATTACATTTGTTGGCTAATTTTGGTTCAGTATATTTCAGAAAGAGAGCCTCCAGTTTGCCTATTCTGCCATTGCCTAAATTTGCCAACCCTCAGCCAGCTTAAACTGAGTATGAGGTGTTCTAGTTCAGTGGCCACATTTTCACGTTTGACTTTCATGTAGCTAATACAACTTGGTATGCCAGTTGACAGATGACTTATGTTAGAGCTAAAGGTGACAGAGTGAGCTCAAAAAATGGTAAAGACATTTTGCTGCTGCTCTCAAAAAAAAATCTAAACACATCTGATAAGATACACTTGCGTTGTGCTCATGATGGGACGCCAAATTGAATTGAAACAAAGTTTGAATCGACTCTAAACAACCTAACTTATTTGTAGGGAGCCATCCCAGTACCTGGAAGTTCCAGCTTAATCCAGATAAGACAAACTGACTGAACCCAGTCAGAATATTTGTTTCTGATTTAGTACAACTGCCCTGTGTAGACACAGTCTTATTTTTTTTCTAATTGAGACACTGTATTATTTCTATTTCATGTCACTCACCAAAAGACTAAATGTTAAAGAGGTACAACTACATACAATATCCTATCAAAAGAGAACAAAAAGTTAAACAGGTTGGACATGTTTTGTAGTATGCAAAAGGGACCCAGACTTAGTCCCTGCAGCTGAAACAATCCATCCACACATCACATGACAAGCAAGATGGATCATGAAGAAACTAGAAGTGACCGGTCC
The DNA here is from genome assembly GCA_011680675.1 of Gymnobelideus leadbeateri. Classification (NCBI taxonomy): domain Eukaryota; kingdom Metazoa; phylum Chordata; class Mammalia; order Diprotodontia; family Petauridae; genus Gymnobelideus; species Gymnobelideus leadbeateri. Next base: position 173,967 of record WOXC01005395.1, on the reverse strand, counting down.
TGCTCCTCATGGTTTGCTTATTTCTCCATGATATTGTTAGAAACAATCAGATTCCTGAAGCTCTTGTATATATGCCATGAAGTCACTTGCAGCCACTCAAGTCAGTGGCGGTACCTTTAAATGCTTATTTGAAAAGTGTGTAGTTACAAAGCACTTTCTTTAAATAAAATCTCTTGGACATTAAAGGGCCTAAGAAAGTGAGGAAGTGAGTTAATTTTCTGGGTAATTAAAAAAAACATTGAGGAAAGAATAAAGGTCAATGGTATCAGAGAGAGGAATTGCTTACCTTGATGATTGGTTTTAATGGTCCCAATACACTGGATAATTGACCAAAACTTCATAATTATTAGGTATGAGAAAAAAATTTAATAGTGTTATTCCAATGAGATATAGAACAATTCATCTGATGGAGAATAAACTTTTCTAATAAAGAATTTATTTCAGACAAGAAGGGTCTGACTTCAGAAAGAAAAAGTCAGGCATGGAGAATCCATAAAAACAATTGTCTTACAGATTTATTTTGAGTATTATCTAATTCAAAATCAATTGTTTAACCTTAAAGAAAATATGGGAAATTGGAGTTATAATTATTGTGTGAGGAATAGTTTGTATGGGATAGGAAGGGATAGAAACATCAGGTACCCAGAACCTCAGTGAGCTTTCTTTTGGCCTATGATCTTCTGTATTGTCACATCAGGAAGACCTATGTTTTCACATTAACACACAACAGTTGATAAGAGCAGTGCATTCATATAGCTTCATAAAGGCTTTAAGATATCTTTTGATCTTCTAGTTCATGTTGCCATCATTTTTATTTTTACTATAATCATTTTGAAGTGTTTTCAAGTGTTGGCCATGCTTCTCTAAATGAAAGAAAGTTTTATGGATGCCATAAATGAAGCACCTACGAGGTGACTATGAAATGTTTAGGATCAGTTGGCTAAGATATATAGTTATCTTTGTTTCATTGTTTATTGTAATCTAAATTTGAATGGTCCTTTTACTATTTTCTGATTATTGCTAGTATGTTTGTGTCTAAGTAAGAATTGCATGTTCTGTTTTGGAAAGTAGTATTTTATTGTTGACAGAAGTTGTAATGTTATATAAAAAATGTTGGTTTTTGTGGTTAAAAAAAAAACCACACACACCAAAATTTAAAGCAATTGATTCTACCATTGTAAGCATATTCTTACCTTACGCCTTGTTTGGTCAGATATATTCTATGCCTTCTGTGAATTGTGTTGAATAAGCATTGTGGAGACTCTGTTATTAGATTAAAATAAGTTCTGAAATAAAATTCACTGTGAAACAAAGCAATGTGTCAGCTACTTAATGGATCAAATGTTTGTTATTTCAAATGCCACCAATTAAATGTGTGTAATGTGTTTGGAAGAGTACTTTGAAAAAAATTCTCCCCTGGAATTTGGACAAAATCCTAACTGACTTCATCAGAACTCATATGTGGAGAACGTAAGAGGGGAATGGCCCTCAGAGTGTCTAATGGCCCTAAATTATTTTTACCATTTACAATAGATTAACCAACAGATAACCCTTCTCCACACAGTATAATTATATAAGTGGCATATGTTATATTTCGCAAACCTGGTTTTGTTTACAGTTACATTGTTCATTTTCTTCTCTCCCCCAAATAAGTAGTACTTAGGACTCACTTAATCTTATGTTTGGCAAAAGCACATGTGTTGAAATAAACTTGATGGTAGCCACATTGGAGGCAAATAGCCCAAATGTCATACATAACACAGTATCTTCTCAAGAAGTGTTGAGTATTTCTTGTTAAGGGGGTAAAGGTACCATGGAAAGATTATTTTGAAGGACAAAGAGTGTGAGATATAGACTGCCAATTCGACCAGATTGATCAATGTTTCTATACTTTTCATGATAGGCCGAGGGCTAGTTGAAATGCCATCCTGTTTGGAATTCAGCAACATACTAAGAAATACCCTTTACAAATGACAATGTAATCATATTTTCTCTCTTTCATATTAATCACGAATTAACCTTCAAGTGACAAAGTTGAGTAGAGTTAGATAGAGTCTCCACTTTAAAACAACCAAAAACAAAAAAAAAAATCAGACATCTTGAGCATCTTCTGTGATGTTCAAGGAGGCCATTAATGTTGTTCCTATGCCAAAGAAGTATGTAAGAAAGTATATTGTGTGGGGAAATAACAAAGAAAAGTGAACTATATTAGCATCAATGTCCTCTAAGGACAAAAAACAATGGTGCTTGTCTTGGGCAGTATTTCCCACCAGCAACACAATTTACATGTGGCATGCAATAATGTGACCTCTATTCATAAAAATGAACCATATGGTAGGGCAATATATGTCGCTGATTATACTGGAAACAGAAATGGGAATTGTTGGCTAAGGGAACCCTGTGAACCCTGCTACCGATATGATGAAATAATCTGTTCAAGGATTTGCCATGTTCATTGGGCCTGGAAGCTTTCCGAACTGCATTTGTACAGGGTTCTTCCTGTACCAGTGCCCAGACTTCCCATTCCCAGACCAAACAGGCCTCCCCATGCCCTTTGCAGCAACATCCCACATTAGCCACTTAAATTTATTCTGTTCGTTTTTTTTTTTAAACCCAGCAGGAGTATGTCTTTTCCTCAAACCCAAGAGTCAAATGCACTTAAAAGTATTAGAATAATGATGATCAATATATTTCATTTTCTATCATATTTCATATGAAACACTATTACATAAACAAATTACTCTTCCCAGCTGCTTTCACAGTCATCTTTTTTTTTTTTTTGCATCCTGTGTCACTACAGAATCTTTATTTCTAAAATCACAATTTAGTAGCCATGGAAAGCGCTAAAACATCATCATCTGTTTTTAAATGCAGTTGTGACACTAAATGACTACATTTGGGAAATGAACCCCACATACTTTTCAGTTCTGTTTTCTATGACACATAAAAGACACAGGATAGATTTCATGGATCAAAATAGAAATTGTAAGTTAGTAGAACAGGAAGGGACCTATAATAAGATCACCAAGGTCATTCTACTCACCTATTTTATAGGTGAAGACACTGAAGTCCAGAAATATCATGCATCTTATACAAGGACATAGGGCAGGGTCTCCTAGCTTCAGGTCCAGCATTCTTTCCTCTCATTAATATGAAAAAGGTTGGAGGTAAAATGGAGAGTAGGCAAGAAATGGCAGAAATCGCCAAATGTTGGAGCAAAACTACAAAAAAGAAAATTAAACAAGAAAATAATCCACGTGAGAGTGATGGAAAACAATTTCTTTAATGCAATTGGCATTCTCCTAAAACATCTAAAGACTTCATAGCTACTGGATAGGTCTCAAACCTTCACACAAAAAATCTCTACTCCTTGCAATGAAGGGAGATAGGGAGTGGGAGAAGGGGAAGCATCAACCCTCAGCGCAATGTCTTTGGAACTCTCTATCCTCTACAGATTTGTTGGTATACCCTTCATCACCCCCAAATGCCCAGTGCCTTCATGCTTCACACTTATGTGCTGGCTCCCAACCTTTCCCCCTCCTATTTAGCATCCCAGTCCCTCAAAGCCCTCCCTACTTTGTGCTAGGTGACACTGGCTGCCAGTGGGTTAGCAAGATAATTCTACACCTACTTATGTGTGAACCATTCTTATCTCCAGAGAGTCTTTAAGGAATACCCTCAACTTTCAGACACATGGGGAAAGCCACTGGAGTCTCTTGTAAGCTCCCCACAGATGACATCATTCCAGGTACCTCCTACTTACTATACCAGGACCCAGAGGGGAGACTCAGGTTCATTAACTCGAATCTTTCTCACAAGATACAAAATGACAGAACATTGGGTTTGGAAAAGAGGTTTGCAGCTATGTTGTCTCCTACCCAAGGTCACTGATGGCAAATTCTGCATAAAAAAATGACCAGCTTTAATGCTTCCCACCACCACAGCCACATTCTGGCAAAATAAGAAAGACTTCTGCATTATCTAACAACTAAAGGGAGTTCATTACTTCTTGGTAAACTTGAAGATCAGGTTTGAGGCACAGAGGACTTGGGAGGAAATTCTAAAAGAATTTGTTTGATTCCATTTAATAAATATTAAGCACCTGTTACAGGGGGTGCGGGCATTACAAAGAAACAAGTGAAAACAGTGCCTGCCCTCAAGGAGTTTATATTACACAGAAGGCGAATAACGTCTATACAGAAAAATACAAAATATAAGGGGTGTGGGCAGGGCGGGGGGGGGGTTGACAAAGAGGAGGAGAAGCAGAGGTAGGGGGAAATAGTGTCCCACAAACCCAGGCAGAAAAATTCACCCAGGAGGAGGGGATGATCAACCCTGTCAAACCTGCAGAGTTAAAGGTAAGAACTGAGAAGAGGTCATCAGATTGGGTAATTAAGAGGTTAACCCTGGAGAGAGCAGGTCAGAAGACAGATTACAAAAGGGTGCCAAGCTGAGTGGGGGGTGACAAAGTAGAAGGTAATACTATGAAAGAAAGGAGAGAGAAAGGTCAACAGATTGAGGGAATGATAGGATCACCCTTCATCTTCCTCCAACTAGTCACAAAGGTCAATTAATCTTGACCCCCAGTTTGGATATTCACTTGGGAGAGAGGGAAAGCATGTGGTCTTCCTCCAGGTGTCCTACCTGGAGGGTTGTCTAGACGGTGAGATAGGACGGAATTGTAGTAGACTCCATAGTAGTAGTTTTGGAGGGGTTGCGGAGAAGCAGGGGCCTCCTCTTAGATTGTGATTAGATGAAACTGGGGCATTCATTCATTCACTGACAGCATAGAAACCGATCTAGCTTCCCTGTGAACCATGGGAGCAGTTGAGGTTGTTTTACCAGGCCTGTTGGCTAGGTGCCTAAGGAATGAATAAGTGAAAAAAATGGATGAATGAATGAGCATTTGCTGAATGTCTATTATGTGCCAAGCACTGTGCTAAGCACTGGGGACACATATGCAAAAAGGAAGACAGTCCTTGTCCCCAAAGAGTGTTTTGGTTTTTGGGGTTTTTTTTTTTTTGCTTTTTTGGAGGGCAGTTGGGGTTAAGTGGCTTGCCCAAGGTCACATGGCTAGTAAGGGTTAAGTGTCTGAGGCTGGATTTGAACTCAGATCCTCCTGACTTCAGGGCCAATGTTCTACTCACTGCACCACCAAGCCATCCCATCCCCAAGGAGTTTACATTCTAATGGAGAAGACAGCATATGTAGGGAAGTTGTGAACAGGAATAAATAATGTTTGTTTAGAAAGTTACAGGTGCGGTGACTGGAGGCATAGGGTACTTGACTGGCACACCTTTAATAAGAGCAATGAGAGTTGCTTTAATTATGGTTCCAGAACTGAAAATCAAGGTGTATATGTGAGGTAGGGGTATGGAGACAGGTTGGCCAAGCTTCTCAGCATGGCAGCTGGGGAGAAGGCCAGGGAGTGAAGTGAAGGAAGACTGGAGCCTGGCCATGCATGTGGTGGATCACTGGGGAGCCACTGATCAAGAAAGTAGGGGTCAGGGGTCAGAGTCAAGATGGCAGAGTAGTAACAGCACTTCCATGGGACTCTGGCCCAAACCACTTCAAATTTATGTAAAAGGGGACTCTGAACAAAGTCTGGAGCTGCAGAACCCACAAAATGACACAGAGAATCTAACCTCCCGCTGAGGACAGACTGGCAGCCCAGCAGGGAGCAGTCAGCACAGCACTCTGGGAGCTGAGTCCAGGCCCTAGTGAGTTGGGAGGTTTTAGTCCCAAGGAGACCTGGCCAGCAGCCAGCTGGAGGGACTCTAGAACACTAGCAGCTGTGGCATTTCCAGAATTACCAATACATAGATGCCAAGGACAAAGTGAGAGGTCAGTGCCCTGTGGACATTGGGACTTACTAGGTGGGATAACATGGCTTCTTTCCCTGGGGACGAGAAGCCACTGAGGAGCCATGAAGCTCAGGCGCCATGTTGCAGCTTCACTTCCTGGCCTGTGGATTGTAGGGGGACCAGGTGATCAGTCTGGGGGAGGGGAAAGCACTATTGCTTTTATATTCTTGGATCTGGATTGCAGTCTGGGGTGGAGGTCTTGGGGTGTGTCACCAGGTTGCCAGAGTGTGTGGAGGCTTCAGAAAGGGCACCCAACTAATACCTCTGGCAGCTGAGAAAACCCCAACATTTGGGACAGAAGCTCCCCTGGCTGGGGGCAAGTCCTACTGTGGCAACAAGCCCAAAGATCAAGTAATTGAGTGGCAACATGCCTAAGCAAAGGAAACAAAATAAACAGAAAAATTCAACAGTAGACTCCTATTTTGGGGGCAAAGATGATCAAAGCATGGAATAGGAGGACTGTGAGGTCAGAAATCCTGCACTAAAAGCCCCAAATGAAAATATGAGCAGTTTACAGGCCATAGAGGACCTTAAGAAGCAGATGAGAGAAGTGGGGGAAAATTGGGAAAATAAATGAGAAAGATGCAAGAAAAGTATGAAGTGAGAGTCAACAGCCTGATTGAGGAAAATAACACCTTAAAAATAGACTAACTCAAATGGCAAAAGAGGCTCAGGAGGGCAATGAGGAGAAGAATGCCTTAAAAAGTCAAATTTGCCAGATGGAAAAAGAATCTCAAAAGCTCACTGAGGAGAATCATTCCTTCAGAATTAGACTGGAGCAAATGGAAGCAAGTGACTTTATGAGAAATCAAGATGCTATTAAGCAGATCCAAACAAATGAAAGAATAGAATGCAATGTGAAATATCTCATGGGAAAAACCACTGACCTAGAAAATAGATCCAGGAGAGATAATTTAAAAATTATTGAACTACCTGAAAGCCATGATCAAAGAAAAAAACCTACAAATCATCCTTCAAGAAATTCTCAAGGAAAATTGCCCAGATGTTGTAGAACCAGAGGGCAAAATAGAGGTTGAAAGAATCCACAAACCACCTCCTGAAAAAGATCCCAAAAAGAAAACTCCTAGGAATATTGTAGCCAGGTTCCAGAATTCCCAGGTCAAGGAGAGAATATTACAGGCAGCCAGGAAGAAACAATTTCAATACTGTGGAAACACAATTGGGATAACACAGGATCTGGCAGCTTCTTTTTTTATATAAACAAATGCTTTATTAACTTCTGTTTTACATCATTCATTTCCGCCAGATTTTGAGTTACAATCATTTTCCCCCTGTTATTCCCCTACCCAACCTCCCAGAATAGCAGTCCCACAAGATAACGCTTCCTCCAGTCTGCTCTCTCCCATACCTTTTCCCATACCCCCTTCAGCTTTTCCATTAGAGGAAGGTGAATCTTTGTGTCCCAATGCCTGCACATCTTATCTCCCAATTACAAGCAAAAGAGTATTAATAATAGTATTTATATATATTTGAAACATTTAATGTTACGACCTCAAATTTCAGATGCATTTCCTTCCTCCCTTGTCACCCATTCCCTCTTGGGAGATAAGTAATTCAGTATATGTTGTACATGTCTAGCTATGCAAAACATTATCATAGTAGATATATTGTACAAGGCTGCTTATAATTCCCTCCCACTCATCCCACCCCCCACCTGGTCCATTCCCTACATGATCCTGTCCCTCTTCTATAGTGGGTACTTCCAACCTCCCCTCACCCCAAGGATGCCCTCCTATCCATCATCCCTCCTCTCATCCCCCTTCCCCCTCTTCTGCTGCAGGTTGAGATATCCCATTTAGTATGTATGTCATTTTCTCCCTGAACCAAATGCAATGTGAATGTGGTTTTGCCTTTTTGCCTTCCTATTCTCCCCCTCCCTTGCAACCACTTCCCCTTGCTTCTTCTACATGGGAGAGTTTACCCTACCCTGTCTCTCCCCATCTCCTCTTTCCACTTTCCTCTCTCACGTCATAATTTCATCCCTCGAGTATTCTCCCTTCCCAACAAATTCAATCTGTGCCCTCTCTCCATGTATAACTGTAACCCTCTACACACACATTCACATATCTATTCATATGACCACACACCCTTCTTCCATTATTTTCATAGTGAGAAAAATATCATCAGTCACTGTTATTGCTTTTCCATATAGAAATGTAAATAGTTCAACTTTGATAAGTTCCTTTTGATTTCTTTTCCCTGATTACCTTCTCAGGCATCTCTTGCTTCTTGTGTCTGGATGTCAAATTTGCTATTCAATTCTGTTTTTTTCCTCAAGAATGCTTGAAAGTCCTCTATTCCACTGAATGACCATATTTTCCCCTGAAACAAAACACTCAGTTTTGCTGGGTAGGTGACCCTTGGGTTCATTCCCAGTTCTTTTGCTCTCTGGAATATCATATTCCATGCCCTTCGGTCCCTCAGTGTAGAAGCTGCCAGGTCCTGGGTTATTCTGATTGTGTTTCCACAATATTGAAATTGTTTCTTCCTGGCTGCTTGTAGTATTTTCTCCTTGATCTGGGGATTCTGGAACCTGGCTATAATATTCCTGGGAGTTTTCTTTTGGGATCTTTTTCAGGAGGTGATCGGTGGATTCTTTCAACCTCTATTTTGCCCTCTGGATCTAAAACATCAGGGCAGTTTTCCTTGAGAATTTCTTGAAGGGTGATTTCTAGGTTCTTTCTTTGATCATGGCTTTCAGGTAGTCCAATAATTTTTAAATTGTCTCTCCTGGATCTATTTTCCAGGTCAGTGGTTTTTCCTATGAGATATTTCACATTGCCTTCTATTCTTTCATTTGTTTGGATCTGCTTAACAGCATCTTGATTTCTCATAAAGTCATTAGCTTCCATTTGCTCCAGTCTAACTCTGAAGGAATGAATCTCCTCAGTGAGCTTTTGAGATTCTTTTTCCATCTGGTAAATTCGACTTTTTAAGGCATTCTTCTCCTCATTGCCCTTTTGGGCCTCCTTTGCCATTTGAGTTAGTCTATTTTTTAAGGTGTTGTTTTCCTCAGTCAGGCTGTTGACCCTCATTTCATACTTTTCCTGCATCCTTCTCATTTCTCTTTCCAATTTTTCCTCCACTTCTCTTATTTGATTTTTAAAGTCCTTCTTAAGGTCCTCTATGGCCTGCAACCCGCTCATGTTTTCCCTGGGGCTTTTGGAGCAGGACTTCTGACCTCACAGTCCTTTTCCTGCTCTATGCCCCCAAAATAGGAGTCTAGGGTTGCATTTTTCTGTTTCCTTTGCCTTGGCATGTTGCCACTTAATTACTTGACTTTGGGCTTGTTGCCACACTATGGCTTTAAGGCCAGATAGAGGAATTTTCGTCCCGAACGTGTGGGGGGCAACTTCCGTTTCTGGCAAGCTGTAAACCCACCCACAACTTCCACCCTAGATCACAATCCAGATCCAGGGAGGTTAAAGCAAGAGCGATTACCCCCCAAGACTGATCGCTGGATCTCCCTACAATTTGCAGGCCGGGAGCCAGAGCTGCCTCTGAAAACTACAAAATGGAGTGTCTCCTCAGCGGCTTCTAGCCCCCAGGGGAAGGAGCTGATGCATTCCCCAAATACAGGTCCCAAAGTCCATAGGACACTAACCTCTTACTTTGTCCTAGGCATGTCTATGTTGATAATTCTGGAGACCCCACAGCTCCTGGTGTTCTGGGGTTCCTCCAGCCGTCTGCTGGCCCTGCCACCCTGGGGCTAAAACCTCAGCTCACGCAGACCTGGGCTCGGCTCGGCTCCCTAAGCTCTGCATGCTGTGCGCTGCCAGGTCCCAGACCGCTGCGCTGGTCCTTCCTGCAGGGCTGCTGGGCTGTCCTCAGTGGGAGGTTAGCTTCTCTGTGTCGTTCTGTGGGTGCTGGGGCTCCAGAAGTTGTTCAGAGTCCCCTTTTACATAGTTTTGGGGGAATCTGGGGGCAGAGTGGCTTGGACGAGCTGTTTCTACTCGGCCATCTTGGCTCTGCCCGATCTGGCAGCTTCTACACTGAGGGACTGAAGGGCATGGAATATGATATTCCAGAGGGCAATGGAGCTGGGATTAAAACCAGGAATCACCTTCCCAGCAAAACTGAGTATCTTGTTTCAGGGGAAGATATGGTTATTCAGTGGAATATAGGACTTTCAAGCATTCTTGAGGAAAAAAAACAGAGTTGAATAGAAAATTTGACATTCAGACACAAGAAGCAAGAGAAGCTTGAGAAGGTAAACAGGGAAAAGAAATCAAAAGGAACTTATCAAAGTTGAACTATTTACATTCCTACATGGAAAAACAATAATTGTAACTGATGAGACCTTTCTCAGTATGAAAATAATTGAAGAAGGGTTTATGGCCATATGAATACATATATGAAGGTGTGTATATATGTTTACAGGTATACATGGATAGAGGGCACAGGTCGAATTTGGTGGGAAGGGATGATACTTAAGGGGTGAAATTAAGAGGTGAGAGAGGAAAGTGGCAAGAGGAGATGGGGAGAGACATGGTAGGGTAAACTATCTCGTGTAGAAGAGGCAAGGGGAAGTAGTAGCAGGGGAGGGGAATAACAGGAAGGCAAAAAGGCAAAACCATATTCTCATTGAATTTGGCTCAGGGAGAGAATGACATACATACTAAATGGGATATCTCACCCTGCAGAAGAGTAGGGGGAAGGGGATGAAAGGGGGGACGATCAAGGGGAGGGCATGCTGGGGGGAGGGGAGGTTGGAGGCACCCACTTTTGAAGATGGACAGGATCAAAGTAGGGAATGGACCAGGTGGGGGGTGGCATGGTTGGGAGGGAAATATAGCCAGTCTTTTACAATATATCTACTATGATAATGTTTTGCATAGCTATACATGTACAACATATACTGAATTGCTTATCTTCCCAGCAGGAGTGGGTGACAAGGGAGGAAGGGAATGGATCTGGGATTTGAAGTTTTAAAATAAAATGTTTCAAATATATATAAATACTATTATTAATACTATTTTGCATGTAATTGGGAGATAAGATGTGCAGGCATTGGGGCACAGAGATTCACCTTGCCCTAATGGAAAAGTCGAAGGAGGTATAGGAGAAGATATGGGAGAGAGCAGATTGGATGAGGGAATATCCTGTGGGACTGCTATTCTGGGGTGGTGGGTAGGGGAAAAACGGGGAAAAATTGTAACTCAAAATCTGGTGGAAATAGATGATGTAAACCAGAAGTTAATAAAGCATTTGGCAAAAAAAGAAATTCTCAAGGAAAACTGCCCCAATGTTTTAGACCCAGAAGGCTAAAGGTTGAAAGAATCCATTGATCACCTCCTGAAAAAAATCCCCAAAAGAAAACTCTTAATAATATTATAGCCAGGTTCCAGAATTCCCAGATCAGGGAGAAAATATTACAAGCAGCCAGGAAGAAACAATTTCAATATTGTGGAAACACAACCAGGATAGCACAGGATCTGGCAGCTTCTACACTGAGGGATCAATGGTCTTGGAATATGATATTTCAGAGGGCAAAGGAGCTGGAATTAAAACCAAGAATCACCTACCCAGCAAAACTGAGTATCATGTTTCAGGGGAAAATATGGTTGTTCAGTGGAACAGAGGACTTTCAAGCCTTCTTGAGGAAAAAAACAGAGTTGAGTAGAAAATTTGACATTCAGATACAAGAAGCAAGAGATGGTTGAGAAGGTAAACAGGGAAAAGAAATCAAAAGAAACTTATCAGTGTTGAACTATTTACATTCCTACATGGAAAAACTATAACTGTAACTGATGAAACCTTTCTCAGTATGAAGGGAGGGCAGGCTGGGGGTGAGGGAAGTTGGAACCGCTCACTTTTGAAAAGGGACAGGATCAAAGTAGGGAATAGACCAGGTGGGGGGTGGGATGGGTGGGAGGGAATTATAAGCAGCATTTTACAATATATCTACTATGTTAATGTTTTGCATAGCTATACATGTACAACATATACTGAATTGCTTATCTTCCCATCGGGAGTGGGTGACAAGGGAGGAAGGGAATGAATCTGGAATTCAAGGTTTTAAAATAAAATGTTTAAAAACATATAAATACTATTATTAATATTATCTGACATATAATTGCTAAATAAGATATGTAGGCATTGGGGCACAAAGATTCACCTTGCCCTACTGGAAAAGTCGAAGGGGTTATGGGACAAGATATGGGAGAAAGCAGATTGGATGAGGGGATATCTTGTGGGACTGCTATTCTGGGGTAGTGGGTAGGGAAAAATGGGGAAAAATTGTAACTCAAAATCTAGTTGAAATGAATGATGTAAACCAGAAGTTAATAAAGCATTTGGAAAAAAAGAAAGTAGGGCCCCAAGGTGATGATTCTGGATCTGAAAGGTTAACATCTCCAGAACTTGGTCTGCTATGGCAGCTGGGGAGAAGTCTGGAGACTAAGAGTTTTTTGGTGGTGACAAGTTCAATTCAAAACTGTCAACTCACTCTTGCCTCACATGGCTTGTGGACTGAAACTTCCTCAGGTCTTCAGCTACTGATCCCAACATCATTGTCATCATTTCTGTCATCACCATCATTATCATGCTTGGGAAGTACTTTCCTCATAATAGCCCCTGAAATAGTGAGTGCAAATGGGATTTTGCCTCTCATTTTACAGATGAGGAAACTGAGGCTCAGAGAGGGGGAAATGATCACACAGGTCTGTCTACCCACCTTGCCCAGGGCAGAAACAGGACTGGAACCAAGGTTTACTGTCTTCCAGTGTTTGGCCTGAAATCTCCTATCATGTCTTTCCCTTTCACATGTAGATTTTCTCCCTCAGTACCTGTTCACTAGACAAATGTGCAAAAGGCAGAGATGCCCCTTGAATCTTAGCAAGAAAAATCTTATATTGTACACCTGGGCATCTGTTCTCTGGTATCCACTTGACTTCCCAGATCCAGCCTCATTTGGCAGTGTGAGCTCATCCTTGCCTTAAACTAACAAACAAACAAATCCCCCTCCCCACCCCAATTTCTTACATATAAATATTTTTCTAACATATATAGTGTGGAGCAAATCTTACTTTCTCCAGATGACAAGAGTGTTATGATGGCCATATGTTCATTTGCTTCCATGAGAGAGGAAGCCTAACCCTTGGGGCACTGGTGGCAGCCACCATGGTTGCTGTTTTCTCAGCCCCATGATCATTATCAACATTATGATTCAGCAGGATGTTTGGGAAATAGGTGCATGCTCAAATTTCATTGAAAAGAAAAAAGCAGAAACATCTCGAAGCCATTTCTCTTATTCCTCATCAGTTCATTTGGAACCTAGGCAGTGTTTTGCATTCAATCCAAAAATTCAATTCAACTATCATCATTTAAGCACCTAATATATGTATGCAGGGCCCTATGTACTAGGCAATAGGGATATAAAGCTAAATAAGACATAGAGCCTGCTCTTGATGAGATTACAACCTAATAGAAAGAAATGGTGTGTCCTGAAATAACCATAATATAAAGTACTAAAAGAATTATTGAAATGCATTTAGTTACATTGATTTGAAGGTTTATAAAGCATTTGATGTACATATTCTCATTTGAGCTTCACACAGCTCTGTGAGCTAAGTATTACAAACATCATTCCCATTTTACAGCTGAAGAAATGGCAAGTCAAGTAGTTGAAATTATTTGTCCATGGTCACAGAGCAGCAAACATGAGGGGCAGCCGTTGACTCGAGGTCCATCCAGTATGCGATCCATTATTCCATACTGCTTTGCAAGATAAGTGCAGTGGAAACATGTAGGCAAAGTGCTATGATCGATGTGAGGGCTAGAGAGCATTTGTAGCTGGAAGGTAAGGAAGGAAAGGGAAGAGACCAGAAGGGAAGAGGAGGGGGAAGGGGAAGGGAGGGGAGAGGAGGGAGGGGAAGAGAATGGGAGGGGAGGCTTCCCCATGGATGTGACACCTGAGTTGAACCTTGAAGGAAGGGAAAGATGTTATCAAACTAAAGTGGGAAGGGAGTCCATATCAGGAATGGAAGGTTATATAAGCAAAGATATGGTGGAGGTAAGGGGAGAACATGGAGGACACAGGGATGAACGGTATGCAATAAGTCTGCAGAGATAGGTATGAGTGCTCAAATCAGGCATTTATACCTTTCCCAAAATGCAACAGGAAGCTTTTAAGTAGAGGAATTGTAGGATCAGAATGGTGTGTTAGAAAGATTCTCCCTCTCTGTGTGATGGATAGACTACCAACAAGAAGGTCCCTAAGGAGGCAATAACAGAGGTGACCAACAAAATGGATGAGTAGTTACTTCTCCCACCCTGCTCCCTCCAAAGGAAGTATGTGCCAGATGTAGAGTAATTAGAATTAAATCGACAGAAGAGGATGGAACCTCCAATCAGATAAAATCCTTTATGAATAAAAACTGGAGAATTAACACTAATAGTTACTTGTAGATTGAAACTCAGTGTCCCTCCTCTATCAACCTCCATGCCCTATTGCAGGAATATATTTAAGCTCTCAAACTTGTGTGGGGCTCCCAGGGTAGGGACACCCCAGTAGTGCAGTAACTGTACACAGACATCACTATACCTCCATCTTGCAAGAAGGAGTAGATACTGATCCATGTCAAGTAAATAGATGAGAGTAGAGGTAAGAAGTGGGTAGGGAATCAAGATAAATGACTCTGCTGGGCCTGAAGTATAAGGGACTGAAACTTAACTAAGAAAATGCTTAAGACAGGGACCCAGGGCATCAAACTAAGGAAGATGAGTCAGCTTGGCAGCCCAAGTTCAGGGATCCACCTAATAGCAAGAGGGAATCCATAATGAAATATCTCCCTTAAAAAGTGAGACAGATTAAAGTCACTAGAACACAAAAATACTGGAGGAAATTTTGGCATTAATATTAAAAGAACACACAAACTCTATAATCCAAAGTAACTGAAACTGAAGACAGAATGTGCAGAAATGACTAGATTGATAGGTCTCCCAGAAGAGCATGATAAATTTTTAAAAACCCAAATGCAATAATTCAGGAAATAATACAATAAAATTGTCCAGGACTTCTGAATACTGACAACAAAACACCAACTAAGTGAATACACTGGCCATCACCAGAATAAATACCTATGCTTCAAGCTCTAAGAAATATAGTGGTTAAAGTGAATAATGTCAATGACCACAAATTTCACATTTTTTGGCAGCCAAAAAAGCTCATGTGATGTGAAGATGCGTGAAGGGAAATATAATGTCAGACAAATTTGGAATATTGTGTTTAGTTCTGGGTGCCATGTTTTAGGAAGGGCATAGATAAGATGGAGATTATCCAAAGAAACGTGACCAAGCTGGTAAACATTCTACAAGAAACGGCTGCCAGACCTGTGGCCTCTTAGCTTGGAGATCACCCTCATGACAATTGTTTTCAAGTATTTGAAAGGCTCTCACATGCAAGATGGATTAGACTTGTCCTGCTTATTCCCAAAGGGCAGAAGTAGGAGCACAGGATAGACATCGCAGAGACAAATTTTAGGCTTTATGTCAGGAAAAATTTGACTCCCACTCAGTCCTTCAGCTCCAGCCTTGGGCCACTGAACTCTCTAAGGAGAATTCTCTGGAACCCAACCCATCTCCATATGCCATGTGCCCTTTTTCTTGCTTTCCTCTACATACACACAAACACACTCTGCCTTCCACTTCGTGCTTTGGAAACAGTAATCAGATCAGCACTTCCATTCCCAGAAAGGATAGATCAATTAATCTCTCTATGGCTCCACTCACCATTCCTTTGAGTACCCTCGTGCAAAATCATGCTCCCTGGCCACCACTCCCTCAGAAAAGGTCCTTTGAGGGCATGGATTGTCTTTCTTTTAGTAGTTGTATCCCCAGTACTTAGCAAGGTGCCTGGTACCTAATAAATATTTTACATTTATTCATTCATTACACCCCTCCCCCTTCCCTCCATCACACTTGCCTAGGTTTTTTTCTTTCCTCCCTTCAAAGTGGTGAGTTTTCAACTAACTTGTCTCATATGTTTCCTCAAAAGTTTGAATCTCTTACTCTTTTGTCCTATGGCTTACTTATCCCTTTCAAAGTCCCAGCTTTGGTTCGCCCCTTAATGGGGAGGGGGGAAGGGATAGGGGTAGGTCATCCATCCTAGGCTCTCTTCTCTCACTACTCTATCTTACTTGGTGATCTCAGTGCTGGCAGCTTCAAGTGGCTTCTGTATGCCAGTGACTCTTAGATTTACTGAGCTTCTAACTGGGCAGTTCAGACTCCACATGTCCAAAACAGAACTCATTCTCTTTCTCCCAAGCCCATTCCTCCACAGAAGTTGCCTATTTCTATTGAGGGTGCCACCATCCTCAACAGTCATCCAGGTTCACAGTCTAAATATTATGCTCAACTCCTCACTTTCCTTTACCTCACACAGTCAGTTGCCAAATCTTGTTGTTTCTAAGTCCACAACCTCTCTTTGGTTCCAGCCCCATTTTAGTTCAAGGCCATCATTACCTCACACCTGGATTATTACCCTAACCTAATGGTGACGATGATAACAATAATAATAGCTAGCATTTACATTAATCACTTTACAAATAGTTCCTTTTATCCTCACAGCCTTGAAAGGTAGGTGCTATTATTACCCCCATTTTATAGATGGGAAAACTGAGACAATGTCCAGGGTCACAGAACCAAGACACATCTGAGGTGGATTTGAACTCAAATCTTCCTGATTTTGGATCCAGCACTCAATCCACTACACTACCTAATTAGCTTTCCTGCTCCAAATCTCTTCTCCTTCCACAAAGCTAACAACGTGATTTTCTTTAAGTACAGAGAACTAACTATGTCGCTCCTGTACAGAATTAATACCAGCGGCTCTATTGAGGCAGCTAAGTATTGCTGCAGCAGACAGAGCACCTGACCTGGAGTCAGGAAAACCTGGGTTCAAATTTGACCCCAGTCACTGACTAGCTGTGTGACCATGGGCAAGTTACTTAACCCTGTTTACCTCATTTTCCTCATTTATAAAATGAACTGGAAGAGGAAATGGCAAACCGCTTCAGCACCTCTGCCAAGAAAACTCCAAATGTGGTCACCAAGAGTCAGACATGATTGAAATGACTAAATGAACTTCCTATTGTTTGTAGAATTGAATATAAACAGCTCTGCTTAGTTTTTAAGGTTCTTTACAATTTCATTACATACTGTTTTTCTAGTCTTGTCATTCAGTACTTCTCTGCATCAAGAGCTAAAGAGCTGGGTTCTAGTTCTGCTTGTGAGAAATCCTGGGTGACCCTGAGCATATCACTTAACCTCTAAACTTCTCTAGGTGATGCTTCAAAGACCATAAATTGGCAGAGAAAACACTAAGGTACATGCTAAAGAAAGCTCCCTCATTCACAAAGTTCTCCATATCAGTAAAATCCCAGCTCCCAATCCCTATATCTGTCCCATACTATCCGGCCCAGTCCCACTGGTCTTCTTTCTGCTCCTCGCACCCAATAGTGATCCATTCTCATGCTCATCTCCCATGCCTAGAATGCTCTCTCTCCCTTCTAATCTTGGCCTTCCTGAACCCCTGGTTCCCTTCAAGATGCAACTCATGTAGCACCTTCCCCAAGAAGTATTTCCTGACAGCCCTTCCGCCCAGGGACTGTCACCCTCCCTCCCTGACTACCTTGCATTTCTTTTGTATTTATTCTCTGCTCACTCCTCCATGTACACACTGGCTTCCCATGATCTCTGAGGAAGAGGTGTCTGACACCCTCTATTTGTGGTCTCGATCTCATTCCTTCTTGTCTTCTCCAGGGGCTTCCCCCATAAGCCAGTGGGAGAAAGAAAAGAAAACTTTTCAGAAAGCAAGTTGTCTCAATCCCTCTTCCATGCCTTGCTTCTTGTATGCCTTCTCCCACTTGTGACTTGGCACAGACGATTCCCAAAGATGTCCATTAGGGCAGGAGAGATATGGAACATATAGAGAAGACAACCAGCCATCACTGCTTAGAGAATGTAAGCTCCTTGAAGGCAAGGGTGCTTTTTCCTTTTGTCTTTGTATATTACAGGGCCTTCTATATATCAGGTATTTGAGTTTAAGGAATGTTAAACTGAATTGAATATGTCTAAGAAGGCTGGAGCTTGTCTACAAATTCAAAGTGGGATAGAGTAGATGGATTCCCAGGGTAAGAGTCCTAGGTCTCACAATTTGGGCGAACCCCACCCCATTCTGCTTCAGGGATCAGGTACCACCAGCTGATGCTAACCAAAAAGTGGACCCATAGTTCTCAAACTGAGTGGGGGGGGTCTGGTTGCCTGGCAAAAAGACCCCCTCTCCCTCTTTGACCTCTGTCCCCCATGGAACATGTTGCTTTTTTGTGACATCTGCCCTTCTGCTTCTGTTCCTTTCAAGTCATGGTGATCAGCAAGGAGGGACATGTATTATTTGTCCTGAGCCTATGCTCCCTCTGGGGAGAGGCCAGGCCATAGGATCACATCTATTATAATCATCCCTCCTTCCCCAAACACACAAACACAAACTCCAAAGGTAAGTTAAACTGGAGATGGCTGGTTTTGTCTGAAGAAACTAGAAAGGAAAAGTCCTCTATTCTATTGACAATCGGAACCTCTGTGTCCCTTTAAAGTTCGATTTCTATTCCCTGAGTGGGGAACCTGCAGCTTCAAGGCCACATGTGGCCCTCTAGGTCCTCAAGTTTGGCCCTTTGACTGAATCCAAACTTCACAGTACCAATTCCCTTAATTAAAGGATTTATTCTATAAAACTTGGGCTCTGTCTAAAGGCTGCACCCAAGGACCTAGAAGGCCATGTGTAGTTTAGAGGCCACAGGTTCCCCATCCCTGCTCTAATCCCTTCCCAATTATGAAGCAAGGCAAAAGCTTTTTGGGTAGATACAGGCTTTGTTCCTTCCAAAAGCTAGTGATGCCATTTGGAATGAGATGATTTTCTCCTTACTAATAACAAGATCAGACTAACCTTTCAACTCTCTAGGGAAATTAAGTTTGTCACAAAACATACAGAATTACTGGCTGCTCTGAATAGGGGCCAAGGTCAAAGCAAGTATCTTTCTTAAGGAAATGGAATGCCCATTATGTGACCAAGATTTTTACTCATCCACTCTACATACGAGCTATTTCTTGGAGTGTGTATGAAGACCTTGTCTGAGGCACTAGGCAGATTTTAGGAATCTTTCTTCATCTGCCTAGCCCTCCTGAAAGTCCCCACTGTGGCCTAGAATTCTCCCATGAGTCATGCTATAGCTAAAGGCTACAACAGGGGTGGGCTAGGAAATCGAGGGTTGTGGAACTACAGATTTAGAACTAAGGAAAGAATATTAGAGATACTTTATTTAGTCCAAGTCCTTTTACAGAGGACAAATTGATTTGCCCATGTCATTTACTCAAGGTAAAATAAAGAGTAAACAGAAGAGCCAGGGTAGAATTTGGAAGGGAGAGGACCTGCCTCGAATCTCCATTCCTTCTGACTTCCGAGGAAGTTTTAGGATGCTTTATAGCTAGGTCTACAGCTAATTCTCTGGCTTTGATTCAATCTTAGATTGAATTGTATTTCTCTGAGCACTGGCAAGTTTATAGCAAGAAGACATAGTTGGTTTACAGTGGGTTGGTAGGCAGCAAGAAACAGCCTTGGATTAAAGCATTTGTAGTAGATTATCTAACAATAGTTCACATTTCTCCAGTGCTTTTAGATTTATAAGCCACTTTCCTCAAATGACCCCACAAGGTAAGGAATGCCTTAGGTACCATTATCCCCATTTACAAATTGGGAAGCCAAGGCATGGAGAGTCAAAATTATTTGCCTGAGGTAACCCACTAGTAAGTGGCAGGAATAGTAGTTGAACGCAGGTCTTTTGATTCAAGGCTCTGTCCACCACGAGAGAGGAAAGAGTGGAATGTGCCACTGAATCACCATCCAAGAGGTTTGAAGCAGTCCACTGTCCCTGACGAAAGAAGAGGAACTCCTGTGGAGAGGAAGTTCATGCACACTCTTTAGGCCAGAGCCCCCTTTTATTTATAAGTTCACTACTTGGATCAAATGTTCCGTCAGTTACAGACTCCTTCCGAAAGGCATTTGGAGGTAATTCCTCCCATGTTGTACCACATTCTGTCACTGGAGATGATGAACAGAAAACATACGGCACATCTCCTTGCCAAAGCACTGGAGATGAACTATAAATATACCTGTTTAATTGTAATGCTTATCTTATCACCATAATCAGAAATTGGCATTCTCAAATGACAGTTAAGAATGGGATCTGAGCTCAAATCACCAGGAAAGGCAAAGCTGAGCAGCTCTAAGCTGGGAACTTCATTGTGACAAATTGATCTAGCTCTTCTGTGGCTGCTTAACATCTAATTTAGCAGTCAGAATACTCAGGTTTCCTTTTTCAATTATTAAAGTAGCAAATAGACAAATCTGGAGGCTGCAATTCCAGAAAGGAGAGCATCTTTCTTTCTTAGAAGAAGATGAAGGGGGCTGCTAGATGGTGTAGTGAATAGAGCACTGGCCCTGGAGTCAGGAGGACCTGAGTTCAAATCCAGCCTCGGACACTTAACACAAAAACTAGCCGTGTGACCTTGGGCAAGTCACTTAACCCCAATTGGCTTTCAAAAAACAAAACAAAACAACAAAACAAAAAAAAGAAGATGAAAAAGGTAGTTACCTTTTCCTCTAAACTCCTCCTAGACCCATGACTGCAGACTTCCTCCATACATCACCAGGTGATGATGCCTTTCCAACACATTTAGTGACTGGGACCCTTCCTCCTATGCCAGGGAGTATATGGCCTTAGAAGGAACCGTTCCTCCTCCCCCAGGGAGTGTGCAGTCTAAGAAAGACCCGCTAACATAGACCAGTGAAGGCCCAAAGAAATCAAACATACATAATAGTGTGGTCTGGGAAGAGCCTTGGCCCGGGAGTCATCAGGCCTACACTGGAGTCCCAGCCTTGCTAATTACCTCCGTATGAACTTGAGCAAATTACTTAAGCTGTCTAAGCCTCAACTTCTTCAGAAGTAAAGTGGGGAGCACTGAATGGCATCATGTCTCAGGGCTTACCCAAGGGTATACATGGCAAAAAAGAGGAAAGTGAAGGCTAGAGAGATGAAAAGATGCCAGGCTCTGCTAGACAGGTACCGTTTTTTCTTCTCTATCACATTAAAAACTTCTTCATCTTTAAAAAAACAAAATTGGGGAGAAAATTTGTAACTCAAAATCTTGTGGAAATGAATGGTATGAACTAAAAAATAAAATAATAAAAAACGCCCCAAAACTTTCCAAAATACTTGACCTCCTGGGTCCTGCCCAGCCAGGCATTGTCTCAACTCAACCTGTAATGCTGAAACCCCAGCCAGTGGGGCTGGGTATTAAATATAAGTGGCATATTTATCAAACTACAGATGATGTAAAGCAAGGAGGGACAGTGAGCACAGGGTCTGGATTCAAAAATAGCTCAACGGGCTGAAACACAGTCTTATCCAGGAAGATGAAATCTCAAAGGGAAGGGAAAATCTTAGACTTGGGTTCAAAAAATCAACCTCACAAGGCCAACATGGGGGAGACATGGGGAAAGAGCTGTTTGTCTCCTGAAGAGAGGCCTTGTGCCTAAGACAGGGGCAGGGAACCTCAGACCTAGAGATACACTGCACAGCATTAAAGCCTTGTTCCCTGGAGGGGAACAGTGGTAGATACATGTAGACATCTAGGGGTGCTCTTACCTTAGCCAACCCATCTAGTATAGCTGGGCATGAACTTTAGTGTCCCAGACAGAGATAAGATGAGATGGCCACCTCCACAAACCACTTTGCAAGGGAACATGGAGAATAGGGAAGGGGGCAGGTAAACCATGGTTGACATCAGCACTGAAGTGAGCAGATCCCCCTCTTCCCAAGCAGACTTTCTCTGACACATAACTGATCATTATATACTTAATAAAATATTACCGAAAGAACTGTTTGAGACAGAACAGGGCCAGGCTTAGAAAGATGATACCTTCCACCTAAGGAAATCTTGATTGATCATTGAATTAAGATTTATTTTGTATGTGCCCTGTATTCACTTATCTGCAAATATGTCATATTCCTCCAGAAGAGTGGAGGGACTGTCTCACCTTTGTCTTTGTGTCCCTAGAACTTAGCACAGTGTCTGACACATAGTAGGGACTTAATAAGTGCTCTTTAATGTCAGGCAGCTGTTATTATTACCCTTATTTTACAGATGAGAAAACTGAGGTTGAGAGAAAGTTAAGTGACTCACCCAGGATGACACAGCTAGCAAGTGGATGAGATAGGATTGGGACTCAGGTCTTCCAGACTCCAAGTTCAGGGCAGATTTACTATGCTACCTAATTGCTTTGCAGTTTCAAGTACAAGCCTCTTTTTTGGTAGACAGAAATGCTCATTTTATTTGGTGCTTGCTAAATTCAGAAGTTTTTTCAAATTAAAAAAAATGAGAAAAGAGAAGACAACTCTTACCTGCTTCCTACCTCAAAGAGAGAGACAGAGACAGAGATAGAGAGGCAGAGATACAGACAGAGACAGAGAGAGAGATACAGACAGAGACAGAGAAACAGAGACAGAGAGAGAGGTACAGACAGAGACAGAGAAACAGAGACAGAGACAGAGACAGAGAGACAGAGATAGAGAGATAGAGACACAGAGAGAAACAGAGACAGACAGAAAGACAGAGACAGAGAGAGAGATTAAGACAGAGACAGAGAAACAGAGACAGACAGATACAGAGACAGAGACAGACAGAGAGATAGAGACAGAGAAACAGAGAGACAGAGAGTCAGAGAGATAATGCACTGGATTGAGAGGCAGGAGACCTAGGTTCTAATCCCAGATCTGACACAGTGTGATCTCAGGTAAGTCACTATATCTTCACAGCATCATTGGATTTTGGGTGTGGCTTGCATTGCCCCTTTACATTACTCTAGTATTGGGCAGCCAGCTAAAGTCCAGTGATCCTGGGAATGAGTATCTTGTACCAGCACAAGATTGGTATGAGAAAGACAATCAATGGTCAGGTTTCTATGCCACTTGGGAACCAGCCTTTCCAAGCACCAAGGAGTGTGTGTAATATATACCCAAGGTCAGGGTGGCCTGTCAATAAGGAATGATGGAGAGGTGCTGAAGAATCACCCACATATTGCTATGAGGACCCCAGGCCACATCCCAGCCCGGCCTGATGGAAAAGCTCCTCAATCCTAAGCACATTCCATGTTTTATCTTGGATGTCATGTATTACAAAATGCTCAAATAATGGAACAGGCAGCCGAATCTGCTTTACCTTTCACAGTGTGAATTACGAAGGAGCTCTTCCCCATGTTGCAGTTTAAATCCAGGGACACCAAAACCTGTTGAGGTGGGGGCTTTACCCACCCAAAAACTCTTGCAGTTTCATGATGTGTGGTGGTGGAACCATCTCAAAGAATTCAGAGTCAGACCACCTCTAATTCAAGTATAGGCATTTATTGAGATTGCTGCCTCTCGTGAAGCTGGCTAAGTTCCAAGAGGAACCAGCAACTGTAGAGAAAGCAAGATGGATTTTTATAGGGTAAAGATGCAATTGCACAACAGAACTTTACATGGAATAGAGGAATATCATTAATATTAAAAAGGCAGGAGGAGTTTGTTAAGGGATTAAGTAATGGAGGAGGAGTCCCATCTATGGTTTGGTGGTTAAACATTCTGGTCATTCTGCCCTCCAACCAGCTAGCCATTGTGGTCCTGTCTTGGGCTAGATGGATGATGTGATTGTGATTGAATATAAGAACACACCTGTTTCTGTGGGAATGGGTCTGGGGGCAGTGACTAGATAGAGGCAGTAGCTGGGTTCCCATCATATGGACACACCTGCTGTTTCTGTGGAACTAAGAGTTCAGGGACACACCTGTTGTTCCAGTGAGCAGTGAGGCATATACAAAGAAGTTAAGACATTGGCGGGAGGGAGTAGAAACAGCTCGTCCAAGCCTCTCTGCCCCCAGATTCTCCACAAACTATGTGAAAAAGGACTCTGAAGAACTTCTGGAGCCCCAGCACCCACAGAACGACACAGAGAAGCTAACCTCCCGCTGAGGACAGCCCAGCACCCTGCAGGAAGGACCAGCGCAGTAGTCTGGGAGCCGGCAGCGCGCAGAGCGCAGAGCGCAGGAGCCGAGCCGAGCCCAGGTCCACGTGAGCCGAGGTTTTAGCCCCAGGGCGGCAGGGCCAGCAGCCGGCTGGAGGAACCCCAGAACACCAGGAACTGTAGAGATTCCAGAATTATCAACATAGACATGCCTGGGACAAAGTGAGAGGTTGGTGTCCTGTGGACTTTGGGACCTGTATTTGGGGAATGCGTCAGCTCCCTCCCCTGGGGGCTAGAAGCCGCTGAGGACAAACGACATTTTGTAGTTTTCATAGGCACTTCCGGCTCCCAGCCTACAAATCGTGGGGAGATCCAGCGATCAGTCTTGGGGGGTAATCGCCCTTGCTTTAACCTCCCTGGATCTGGACTGTGATCTAGGGTGGAAGTTGTGGGTGGGTTTACAGCTTGCCAGAAACGGAAGTTGCCCCCCACACGTTCGGGACGAAAATTCCTCTATCTGGCCTTAAAGCCATAGTGTGGCAACAAGCCCAAAAGTCAAGTAATTAAGTGGCAACATGCCAAGGCAGAGGAAACAGAAAAATGCAACCCTAGACTCCTATTTTGGGGGCATAGAGCGGGAAAAGGACTGTGAGGTCAGAAGTCCTGCTCCAAAAACCCCAGGGGAAAACATGAGCGGGTTGCAGGCCATAGAGGACCTTAAGAAGGACTTTAAAAATCAAATAGGAGAAGTGGAGGAAAAATTGGAAAGAGAAATGAGAAGGATGCAGGAAAAGTATGAAATGAGGGTCAACAGCCTGACTGAGGAAAACAGCACCTTAAAAAATAGACTAACTCAAATGGCAAAGGAGGCCCAAAAGGGCAATGAGGAGAAGAATGCTTTAAAAAGTCGAATTTGCCAGATGGAAAAAGAATCTCAAAAGTTCACTGAGGAGATCCATTCCTTCAGAGTTAGACTGGAGCAAATGGAAGCTAATGACTTTATGAGAAATCAAGATGCTGTTAAGCAGATCCAAACAAATGAAAGATTAGAAGGCAAAGTGAAATATCTCATGGGAAAAACCACTGACCTGGAAAATAGATCCAGGAGAGACAATTTAAAAATTATTGGACTACCTGAAAGCCATGATCAAGGAAAAGAACCTAGAAATCACCCTTCAAGAAATTCTCAAGGAAAACTGCCCTGATGTTTTAGATCCAGAGGGCAAAATAGAGGTTGAAAGAATCCACCGAACACCTCCTGAAAAAGATCCCAAAAAGAAAACTCCCAGAAATGTTATAGCCAGGTTCCAGAATCCCCAGATCAAGGAGAAAATACTACAAGCAGCCAGGAAGAAACAATTTCAATGTTGTGGAAACACAATCAGAATAGCCCAGGACCTGGCAGCTTCTACACTGAGGGATGGAAGGGCATGGAATATGATATTCCAGAGGGCAAAAGAACTGGGAATGAACCCAATGGTCACCTACCCAGCAAAACTGAGTATTTTGTTTCAGGGGAAAATATGGTCATTCAGTGGAATAGAGGACTTTCAAACATTCTTGAGGAAAAAAAACAGAGTTGAATAGAAAATTTGACATCCAGACACAAGAAGCAAGAGATGCCTGAGAAGGTAATCAGGGAAAAAAAAATCAAAAGGAACTTATCAAAGTTGAACTATTTACATTCCTATATGGAAAAGCAATATCTGTGACTGATGATATCTTTCTCACTATGAAAATAATGGAAGAAGGGGGTGTGGTCATATGAATACATATGTGAATGTGTGTGTATATGGCTACAGTTATATATGGATAGAGTCCATAGGTTGATTTTGTTGGGAAGGGAGAGTACTCAAGGGATGAAATTATGAGGTGAGAGAGGAAAGTGGCAAGAGGAGATGGGGAGAGACATGGTAGGGTAAACTCTCTCATGTAGGGGAAGTGGGTGCAAAGGAGGGGGAGAATAAGGAAGGCTAAAAATGCAGCAGGATAGGGGGAAGGGGGATGAGAAGAGGGATGATGGATGGGAGGGCATCCTTGGGGTGAGGGGAGGTTGGAAGTACCCACTATAGAAGAGGGACAGGACCATGTAGGGAATGGACCAGGTGGGGGGTGGGATGAGTGGGAGGGAATTATAAGCAGCCTTGTACAATATATCTGCTATGATAATGTTTTGCATAGCTAGACATGTACAACATATACTGAATTACTTATCTCCCCAGAGGGAATGGGTGACAAGGGAGGAAGGAAATGGATCTAAAATTCGAGGTCTTAACATTAAATGTTTCAAATATATATAAATACTATTATTAATACTCGTTTGCTTATAATTGGGAGATAAGATGTGCAGGCATTGGGACACAAAGATTCATCTTCCTCTAATGGAAAAGTCGATGGGGGTATGGGAGAAGGTATGGGAGAGAGCAGATTGGAGGAAGCGATATCTTGTGGGACTGCTATTCTGGGAGGATGGGTAGGGGAATAATGGGGGGAAAATGATTGTAACTCAAAATCTGGCGGAAATGAATGATGTAAAACAGAAGTTAATAAAGTATTTGTTTAAAAAAAAAAAAAGACATTGGCGGGAGGGTTAGGTAGGTACAGTGGGCCTGCTGTTCCTAGGGCCAGGCCTATAATGAAGTTAGAACACTGGGGCTGGGGGCAGCTTTATTAGGATTCCATCACCCAGATCAAGCCTAAATCTGCTCGGCCCTGGTGTCAAATCTCTATGCCATGCGACAGCCCAATTGTGGCCTCTCCTCCAGCTCCTTGCACTAATCTTCATCTGACAAAATACTGAGGCCTCCTTAGCCCCTTCTTGCCCTCCTCAGGATGCTCTCCAGCTTGCCAGCGTCTTTCCTAAAATGAAGTATAGCTCATTGTAGTACCTGAGCAAAGAGAGCCTCCCTGTCGGCCACAAGTTTGTGCAAGTTCCAACAGACATCTTTGTGGCTGACGAGATGTAACAGAACTTTGCACATGTCCATATCACCAAAGATGGAGGCACCAATGTGGGAGATTCCAGGAATCTGTTGCTTAGGAAAGATTTTCTATGTTCCCTTACCAAATGGGTGGGAACAACCTCTTTCCATTGGCTCTGTAGCCAGAATTGGTCATGTCCTGAAAGCTAACAGACTGGAACAATCTCTCCCTCTCTTTCCAGCTACATTCAAGGGTGAATTCCTATTTACCCAAAGCAGAAGCACCATGCTCTGTCTAAACTGTGTGTGTGTGTGTATGTGTGTGTGTAAGGGGAAGTCCACATTCCCCTCCCCCCTCTTTAGGTCCTGTAGCCCCAAATTGGGCTTAGAGTTTGGTCTGATTTATTTTGTCTGTCCTTTCCAGTTTTTTTTTTAATGTGGAGGTGAGGCAATTGGGGTTAAGTGACTTGCCCAAAGTCACATAGCTAGTAAATGTCAAGTGTCTGAGGCTGGATTTGAATTCAGGTCCCCCTGACTCCATGGGGCAATACTTTATTCACTGAGCCACCTAGTTGCCCCTGTTGATTTCAGTTCTAGGTATAGATGACAGAGTCCCCTGACCTTTCAAGCTGAAGCTGTGGCCACCCTGAATCTAGGATTCCAAGCCTGAGGTTGTTGTCACCCCCTACAGGGAATCCCTGCCAAGACTCAAGTCCAGGACTGGTTTGGATCTCAGAACTTGGTGGGGCTAATGTTATATAGCAACTGAGGCAAGCTATGAAACTAATCCTCGGTTCCTCCCTCAGGTAGTATAGAGGGGGTTATGCTCTTATGCTCCAGGTGCTAGGGGGACATTTATATGTTTGTTCTTGATCTGTCTTTGAAGTAAACATTCTGATTGTTAAATGGAATTGTGGTGCTAGGGATCCCCACAAATTCTAGGAACAAAATCAGTGGAGGATTAAGTCAATGATAAAGAATAGAGCACCCTCCCCTGCCCCAGATCCCTGTAAAAACACCAGAGAACCCTGGAGAACGGGTGGAATGTAACACATCTGGCCTTCAGGCAGTGGAGCCAAGACAAAACCAATGCTGCCTAGGTCACAGCAGTACTACTTGAAACAGAAGAATAATAAAAACAACCTAAAACTTTTCAACCTCTTGGATCTACTTGAGTTCAACCAGATGGAGATCTTCATGAAATCTGTACAGTGCTACATTGCTATGGTCCCGTTCCTAGTGGCATAGCACCTCTCAAACACTGTCATCTGTTGGGCCACGTCCTGAGAAAAAACTGTCTTAGTATCATTAGTTTGAGAATTTCCAGTACCATGTTCTTGTGGCCACTACTTTGTTTGGCTGGGGCAGGGATGTGTTGTGGGTAATAATTACCTTCAACTATAACATGCCAGAGCACTTTGACACCTATCTACAAGAGGGTTGTTGGGAGAGGTGAGCTTGGTACTAAGGGTTTGGCCATCACACATATCAGATGAGAATGATGCCCAGATCCTCAATGATGTTGAGGACCTCTTCAAAGTCAACATCAGTGAGCTTTGCTTGATGAGACAGACATTTTTCTTACATCGAACAGACTCAGGAGAGGCCTAGGACCATTCCTGGAATATATCATCCTCCCTCCCCAATGGCTGAACATCTGATCAAGTGAGTGAAGCAGACACTGATGTCAAACTACCATCAGTCTCTCTACCCCAGCAACTCTGCTCATGTCATCTCCCAAACTCCTTTATCAATTGCCCCATTGGAATTTTTTTAAACAAAACTAAAAATAACAAAAAAGGTAAACAATATGACATAATGGACAAAAAACCTAGTGTGTGTTGTAGTCTTCTGCCTCACTCAGTCCATAGAGGGAGTTTTGCAGCCTGTTCTAGACACCACGTTTTAGGAGTATATCCAGATGAGGGCCTTCTCTGGAGGATGATTTGCCATGGATGTTATGTCATGGATTCTGGTTCCAGTGGGGGTTGATCAGATGTTTTCTTAGATTCCTTCCAACTACAACATTTGATCATTCTGATTGTATCAACTTATTGTCTGACCCTGGGTAAGTCCCTGAACTTCTCTGGGCCTCAGGTTGCTCATCTCTTAAATGGGATCAATATCTAGCCTACTTATCTTCCCAAGGCTTCTGTTTTAAATAAGATACATTCCAAAGTACTTTTTAATGTATAATATGCCATACAAACATAGTATACTGTTAACATACTCATTGTATAGATCAGCCAATCACTCAATCAAGTGCCTACTATGTGCCAGGCACTGTGCAACATGGTGGCAATACAAAAGACAAATTGAAACAGTGCCTGGTGTGAGACAGAAGAGGCAAAGTGACTCCAAAAACCCAAGTGGGGCAAACTGCCCTCTCAATCTGCTCCTCCAGGAGGACTTCTTGGTGAGAACTACAGCCCTTCTCTCTGAGCCTCAGGGACACTGAGGCAATCAGAAAATCATACCATTTTCAAGCTGGAAATGACTTAGATGTCATCTGTTTTTACATGTGAAGAAACTGAGCAGGGCTATTTCTGGGTTCATGGAAACTCAGTGTCCAGAATGAAGAGATGATAGTCTCATTGCCCTCTGCTTGGGGCAGACCATTTCTACATCTTGGGATCAATTTGGGACCCATTAATCACCAAACTGGAATTTGTCCAGAGAAAGATGACCGGGCTAGTAAAGGACCTTGAGTCCATGTCATAAGGGGGTCAGTTGGAAGAAGTAGGGGTAGGTATCCTAGAGATAAGTGGAAGTGGGCAAGAATGTGGCAGCAGGGACTATTATATTTCTGGCTCTGTAAGCCCAGCAACCAGTACAATGACTGGCATGGTATAGGCACTTAAGAACTAATATTTGAAGAGCTGTAGTGTCCTACATAAATACCATTCCCACACTCTGGCCCCTACCCCACCACAGACACTCGATAAGAATGAACACTTGATAAGGAATCTCAGTTTATAATGGCTCCTGCTAGCTGGGGAAAAATGGTTCTCTGGGGGAGAAATAGCTGTTCCCTTGGGTATGTTTGAAATCAGTGATCTTCAGAGAGCAGGATTTCTCCTCCTGCATCTGCAAGTGGAGGTGGCCCAATATGCTAGAGCTGATTAAATTAGGGAGTCTTCTTTTGGCAAGTGGTGGATCATACTTCATAAAGGTCATGCACACATATATGCAGGCACACGCTCATGCTTGCACACAAATGCACACACGCGTATAAACAAAAGATTCCCATGACAGATTACTGACTTTGAGAGAGATTTGCTTCAGTTAGTAAGGGTTTGGGGTTGGTCATAAAAATGATCCAAAAATATTTCCATGCTATGGTCCAAATGATTGTTTTTCCTGTCCTATGTAACAACCAGACCATGAAGATATTCCTTTGTAGGGTGCTGGGACTTAATCTATAGAAGATTGTAGCGAAATGGCAGAAATGATCTATAATCAGAAGTCAAACTATGTTTTTACTGCTTGAGGTCCTTAAAAATCTTGATAGAAACACAGCTGGTTGACAGGGTTTCTCTGAAGCTGCTCTAGAGGGAAGGAAATGGACTAGATGAAATCTGGCCACTACATTTCCTACCTGATTGTTAGTAAATTGGGGGCAGATCTTTTCCTTTGCTCGGACCTCAAAACAAAATCCGGGTGAATTCCTGACTTTAATCTTTGTCTTGAGGAGGAAATACAATACCTCAGCCTGGCATTCA
Organism: Gymnobelideus leadbeateri; assembly: GCA_011680675.1. Taxonomy (NCBI): domain Eukaryota; kingdom Metazoa; phylum Chordata; class Mammalia; order Diprotodontia; family Petauridae; genus Gymnobelideus; species Gymnobelideus leadbeateri. The sequence continues at coordinate 143,385 of WOXC01005395.1, read as the reverse complement.
AGGCCATTCACATTCTAGCTCCCACCCATCCTTCTAGTCTTATTTCACGTTATTCCCCTCCAGGACTTCTATGTTCCAAGCAAACCAGATTATTAACTGTTCCCCAAGTTCAGCATACCATATCCACCTTTAAATGTTCACTCAAGTAATCCTTCAAATCCCTCCTTACCAATGCCTACCAGAATCCTTGTTTTCCTTACATGTTCAGCTCCAATTCTACTTTCTCCAGGAAGCCTTCCCCAATCCTCCTGTTGTTAGTGTTCTACCTACACCAATTATCTTGTCCCTGTGTGCTACAGTACACAGATAAAGTGCTAGACTTGGGAGTCAGGAAGACCCAAATTCAAATTCTGTTTCAAACATTGTGAGCTATGTGACCCTTGGTATGAGATAAACTTTTTAGCTCCAGTGGGTGCCTCTTCTTTGGTGCATGCTCAATCAACATTCCTGGTGACCATGTGCAAGCTTGGGGAAGGAGGCAGGCATCTAGGCATCTGTGACTTGTCCCTGGGTTTAGTTCCCTAACTGGCTGCTGACTAGCAGCCTGCCCCTTGGATTGTCCTCTTCCTTCTGGCCTCAAAGAGGTGAAGATGACTCTGAGCTGTTGGTTCCTTATGAGGAAGGTGGCTGTGGTAGCATCCCAGGGAATGGAAATGGCTGATGGTAGAGGAAAGTGTCCATATCAACAAGTTTGACTATTACCTGGAAAGGATGACTAAGCAATAGAAAGGACAAGCTGGCAACAAGGAAAGAGTTGGCATCAGAAAGAAAGAAATCAACAGGAAGAAAACCAAGGTTGGTATTTGATCACACTGTGCTCAGTAGAAGTGAAAATCTGAAGTGGTAATTAGCATCCTTAAAAAAACTGTTTCCTATTTCAATGAGGCTTGAATATTAGCCTTGTAAGTGATTGGTTTAGTAGTAATAAGTAACTGAATTCTGTTCTAATCATTCTGTAGTGTATGCTATTATCCTTTTGAGCTTAGTATTGCATTTTCTGTGTGGAAATGATCTATTTCATATCCAATTGATACACTAGATATCTTTTTTTTTACTCCTCCTCACCCCCTACTTTGGAGGGAAACCCTAGACTAGAACCAAATATAAAATTGTCCTTGGAGTTGGCAGGAAAGGAAGAATGGAGCAAGAAGCCATGTGTGAGAATTAGGGAGCCTTCTTTACCTATTAAAAAGTCAGACTTCCCCAGCAGATAATCACAGACACATGGCTAGGCACAGACCAGGGGAGAGTAGGTACACGGAGCCCCTGTGAAGTCTAGTAGCAGTTGCCTCTAGCCTCTATGCTAGATATGTAAGTGATTTGCAAACTTTAATATTGCATCCCTTCAACAGAATGTAAACTCTTGGAGGACAGAAAACGTTTCATTTTTGAGGTTGTATCTATAGCACCAAGCGTAGGGCATGTAGTAGGCACATCATAATTTTTTTCTATTGAATTGATTTTTTGTTATTCTTCCCAACTTTATAATTCCAGCTTTCATATGGGATTACTAAACTGTGAAGATATTGAAACCTGAAAACCACCAAGCAAGTACATTCATGGCACCTAGAGTGAACAGGGCTATCTTTAGGTAAAGGAAGAGTAAAGGACTGTAGGTCTAATCTGATTTAGCTGGTACTAGGAACAACCCTCTGTTCCAAAATACCATCTACTTTCTCCCTTCACCTATCCAATACATAAATTCCATTTTGAATTGTTTTCTGGCTTCCCATATGGTGAGGAGCAAGATGAGAACAACTAGGGTGATAGTCCTAGAGGGTTGTCTAGGGCATCAAAATTTAAGAGATGCAAAAGAGAAATAATCCATGCACTCCTTCAGCGGAGTAGAAACCAGTCCAGTAATGAATTATCACTCCTACTCAAGCAAATTTATCTTATTTACTTCTTGGATTATTTTTTATCATGAGTTACAAAGTTGTTTTGAGGATGTTTTTAGGCTGCTTACCCTGAGCATGTTTCAGGGTACTTGTCTCAAGTGCCAAAAGCACTGGCTATAGCACTGGGAGTAGTACAGTGGAAATAGTTCTATTTGGAGTCAAATGACTCCATCTCAAATATCAGTTCTGCTATTTGCTACCTGAGTGGCCTTGGTCAAGTTCAGCTACCTCCTTGAGCCCTAATTTCTGCCTCTGTATATAGGTTGTTGTCCTTCATCCTCAAAGAGGACCAAAATGACATCACTATGTTAGAGTCAAGTTACAGTGTCTAATTGTTGCTGATCAGACCAATACGAGCTCTACATGTTCTATCATAGGTCGGGCACAAACAGTTCATGTGAACTTTGGGGTGGATTTCCTAAATTTGCAGATCTCATGTTTCTTTTAAGTCACTTCAATTCTTATTTGTTCACAGGGCACAGCACCTTCTTGGAGACACAATGAATAGAACACCAGAGGATTCAGGAGGACCTGATTTCAAATCCAGCCTCAGACACTTGACACTAGCTAGCTATGTGATCTTGGGCAAGTCACTTAACCCCAATTGCTTTGCAAAAAAAAAATTAATAACGCTTCATTTGGCTAAACTTGAAAACAAAAGCTGAATGAAGTCTACCTCTATAAAATGAAGGAACCACTCCAGCAGATAAGTGGTCAAAAGATATGAACCAATGATTTTCAAAAGAAAAAATACAAATTATCAACTAAAGTGATAAAACTCTCCAGATCAGTAATAACAAAAATGCAAATTCAAACAATTGTGAAATTTCATCTCAAACCTATTAAACAGGAAAAGCTGGAGGTCATGCTAGAAGGACCATGGGGAGCCAGGTACACTGATACACTGTTAGTGAAGGGGCCAAGCCTTCTGGGAAATAACTTGGAATTATGTAAGAAAAGTCACTGAATTGTTCACACATAGTAATCCCACCTGTTAGCATGTACCCTAAGGAAATCACAGCTAGAAAGCTCCCATAGAAAGATCCCAAACCCTGGATTATTCCCATTCTCTGCTACCTTCACTCCTACTCAAGCTTCTAAAGAAAGCTAGAGAAAGTCATGGAACCAAGTTGATACCCCATCTCATTTGGGCCCTCGCTGCACCAAGGCAATCCTTTTACTCTTCCTTAAATGTTCTTTTTCCAACTCTCCACAGTGACCATACCAAATCTTCTCTCCTGAAGCCTCCAACCCTCTTAGAAGATGACCCAAACTCATCTTTTACCCAGAAAACAGCTCCAAGAACTTCTTCTCTTCTTTGTATCACAAAGGCCCTTGAAAAACACCCCTACTTATCAGCAAGTATTATATGCAATGGGGATAAACTAGAAGCCTTTCCAATAAGATCAGGAGTGAAACAAGGGTGTCCACTATCACCCCTCTTATTCAATCTGGTACTTGAAACGTTAGCAGTAGCAATTAGAGAAGAAAAAGAAATCAAAGGAATCAAATTAGGCAAAGAAGTGACCAAGCTGTCACTCTTTGCAGATGATATGATGATATACTTAGAGAATCCTAGAGAATCAAGTAAAAAATTACTTGAGACAATAAATAAATTTGGCAAAGTTGCAGGATATAAAATAAACCCACATAAATCCTCAGCATTCCTGTACATCTCTAATAAAACTCAACAGCAAGAGATAGAAAGAGAAATCCCATTTAAAGTCACTGTAGACATTATAAAATATTTGGGAATCTACTTGCCAAAACAAACCCAGAATCTATATGATCAAAACTACAAAACACTTCTCACACAAATAAAAACAGATCTAAATAGTTGGAAAAATATCAATTGCTCGTGGCTGGGTCGAGCTAATATAATAAAAATGACAATTTTACCCAAACTAAATTATATATTTAGTGCCATTCCAATCAATTTACCAAAAAACTACTTTGTAGAGTTAGACAAAATAATAACAAAATTTATTTGGAAAAACAAACGGTCTAGAATATCAAGGGAATTAACGAAAAGAAATGCTAGGGAAGGTGGACTAGCTATGCCAGATCTTAATCTGTATTATACAGCAGCAGTCATCAAAACTGCTTGGTACTGGCAGAGGTGTAGAGTAGTGGATCAATGGAATAGATTAGGTGCAGGAGACCCAGCAGTTAATGAATATAGCAATCTATTGTTCGATAAACCCAAAGACCCCAGTTTTTGGGATAAGAATGCACTATTTGACAAAAACTGCTGGGAAAACTGGAATACAGTATGGCAGAAACTGGGCATAGATCATTATCTAACACCATATACCAAAATCAAGTCTAAATGGGTGCATGATCTAGGTGTAAAGGATGATACTGTAAGCAATTTGGGAAAGCAAGGAATAGTTTACCTGACAGATCTGTGGAGAGGGGAAGACTTTAGGACCAAACAAGAATTAGAGAGCATTATAAAATGCAAAATGGATAATTTTGATTACATTAAATTGAAAAGCTTCTGTACAAACAAAGCCAATGTAACCAAGATCAAGAGGGAGGTGGGAAATTGGGAAAGAATTTTTACAACTTGTGTCTCTGATAAAGGACTCATTTCTAAAATTTATAGAGAATTGAGCCAAATCTATATGAATACAAGTCATTCCCCAATTGATAAATGGTCAAAGGATATGAACAGGAAGTTTTCAGAGAAAGAAATTAAAGATATCTATAAGCATATGAAGAAATGCTCTAAATCACTATTAATTAGAGAAATGCAAATCAAAACAACTCTGAGATACCACATCTCTCCAGTCAGATTGGCTAAGATGACAAAACAAGAAAGTGACAAATGCTGGAGAGGATGTGGGCAAATTGGAACGCTAATACATTGCTGGTGGAGTTGTGAACTTATCCAACCATTCTGGAGAGCAATCTGGAATTATGCCCAAAGGATTATAAATAATTTCATACCCTTTGACCCAGCCATACCACTCCTAGGGTTATATCCCAAAGAGATCATAGTAGTGGGAGGAAGAACCATATGTACAAAAATATTTTTAGCAGCCCTTTTTGTGGTTGCAAAGAATTGGAAACTAAAGGGGTGCCCATCAATTGGGGAATGGCTAAACAAGTTGTGGTATATGAATGTAATGGAATTTTATTGTGCTATAAGAAACGAGGAGGTGACGGATTTCATAATTACCTGGAGAGACTTATACAAACTGATGCTGAGCGAGAAGAGTAGAATCAGAAGAAATTTGTATACAATCACAGACATACCATATCTGTGATGACCAACTATGACAGACTGGACTCTTTTCAGCAATGCAGTGATATAAGTTAATCCTGACTCAAGAAAGTGAGAAATGCGCCATCCAGAGATATAACTAGAAAGAACTGAGCCTGAATCCTGATGGAAGCAAACTAAATGATCTTGTTCTTCTCATTGTTTGGTTGTACTTCTTCCTTACCATCTTTCATCCCACCTAGTACAATATGCCTTTGTAATTGGAATAATGTTTAATATGAATGCATTTGCAGACCCTATACTATACTATATGATGTCATGAGGGGAGGGGGGAGGGAAGTAAAGGAAATTTGAAAATCAAGGAACTATGGAATTGAATCTTGTTAACTGAAACTAAACTAATAAATTAATTAAAAAAAAAAAGAAAAAAAAAGAAAAACACCCCTACTTCTCTCATCCTTTGCCCTAGTCTTTGATGAAGAGGTGGCCTTTTTCCTTGCCAATGCTAAATTTGATTCCTCTGTCTCTTATATTCCATCTCTCCCTATCTAGTCCCTTTCCTGCTGCCTTAAAGCATGTCCACATCTCCCCCTTCCTTAAAAACCCTCAAAAGACCCTACCATCCCCTCAAGACTTTCATCCTCTCTCTCTTCCCTTTCTCAGTCAAACTCCTTGAAAAAGCTATCTATAGGCATAGGCTAAGAGGCCTAGATCTACAATAGACTTTAAAGTACATTGAGGTCAACCCCTTCTGAAGCCCAGAAAGGGTAAAAGACTTGCCCAATGTCACACACAACCCTACTCCAACTGAAAACATCCAAACCAGAACTCACACTCTTTCCCTGTAGGTCCACCATCTTCCTAGCTTCTGTATTTCTGTTGAGAATACCACCACATTTCCATTTCGCCAGTCATCCAGGTTTGCAACCTTTGTGTTATCTTTGACTCTTCATTCTCCCTCATGCCTCTATCCAAACAGGAGCAGAGCCCTACTGATTTAAACCAAGCATCGCTTCTATCTTTTCCCTTCTTTCCATCTCCACCAGAGCCACACACCTACTATGCTGCATCATCCAATGCAAATCTGACCATATCACTCCCCTGTTTAAGCCATCTCAGTGGCTCCCAATTGCCTAGAGTATAAAAGTCAAACTCTTCTGTGTGGTATTTAGAGTCCTTCATGATACAGCTTCAACATCTCTTTCCAGCCCAATTTACCATTAATCTGCTTTATTTACTTCACATTCTAGCCAGACTCATTGTTCATTGTACATGACATTTTTTTTCCTTCCTCGGGGCCTTTGTACAGGCTGTCCCCCATGCCTGGAAAAATATCTCTCCTTGCTTCTACCTCCTGAAATTCCTAAGCCTTTCCTGAAACCTTCAATTGGTGATGTTATACACCACACTTGAGAGTAGATTTTAAGCTCCTTGAAGATGGGGACCATTTCATTTTTGTCCTTCTGGGTGTCAAAGCACTTCATAGAAATTGTACTGAATTAAGTTAGTTTTACATGAGTTGCCAATCTTCCTTTGTAGAGGGGAGATTCCAGTGACATTATAGGCTCAGACCCAAAATAAAAAAGTGGGGTAACAGCATAGTATATGCTGGATTTGGGATCACAAAGCCCTGGGCTCAAATCCTGCATCTGCTAGTGGTGTAACTACAAGCAAATCATTAAGCCTCTACACATTTCAGGCATAAATGGGTCCATGATCTATGTTGGTCAGATAAATTATGACAAAAGAAGTGAAATCCTTGAGAGCGAGGACTATTTGTCATTTTGCCTTCGTGCCCCCAATACCTGGCACAGGAATTGGCACATAGCAGGTATATTGTAAGTACTTAGTGAATTAAACATTTCCTGTGCTGGAGATCAAACCTATGCTGAGAGATGATTCTGACAACAGCCAACTCTGGAGCATCCAAGAGGTTTGGGACTCAGCCAAACATACAATGTAGTTGGGGGAGGGAGCTTATTTCATTAGTGTGTGTACCTAGGGAATTTTATTTTATTTTACAACCACCAATTTATCTAATACTTAACTACAAAGGAAATTAGTATTTATCAAACTAAAGAAACAAAAACTGACCTTTACTTTAAAGATACAAATGGCATGTGCCATATCACATTTGGGGGTGGACACCTGGTCCATCCTGTATGTCCTCCTCTGGGGAGAAGTAGAGTGGAGGGAGTGGGATTTGAGGTTGGCAGAGAGGAGATGGATGATTCTATGTCAACATACTTCTGGGAGTAGCAGTAGCCTAAGGCTGGAGTCAAGGCCAGGTGATTCTCAGGCCTTATAAGCCTGTATTTACCATCTCCACAAAGTCTATGGTCTCAGTGCCTCAAATCCAAGGGATAAGAGGAAATATACATTTGGTTTAACAGGTGGAGTGCTAGGAGGTCTGTAGTGACACTGTGACACAGGCCAGAACAGAAGAAAGACTCTCTGATGGCTGTTTTGCCTCTCTGATACATCCACATCTTCACATTGCCTCTCCTGATAGAATATAAGCTCCTCGAGGGCAGGCATCATTTCATTCTTGTCTTTATATCCCAAAGACACAGTGCTTAGCAGATAAAAGGTACCCAGTAGATGCTTGTTGACTTACATGGCTGGGGGGAGGAAGAAAGTTTCTTTTTGATTTGTTTTGGCCTCCCTCCCTCACTCACTCACTCCTCCCCCTTTACTCCACCAAACTCAGCCCAGTGCAAAGGTAATGGAAATGCTTAGAGGCCCCTCAAAATGGAGTAGCCTCCCCAAGTTCTTGCAGATGCTGAGTCTGAGAATTAAGGGAAAGGAGGAAAAGGAACCGAATTGACAGAGGAGGATGCAAAGAATGGCCAAAGAGGTAACCCTACCCATCCTTTAATGCCCAATTCAAATGTCCACTCTGCCATGCTACTCCCAGGTAATGTGGCTCAGTCCAAGCCACCCACGTTATAGCTGAAGAAACTGAGACACAGAAGGACTAAGTGTCTCAATAGCTAGAGGCAGCGGTGATGCCTAGTGCCCCTTCCAGGACACTACCTGTCCCAGCAACAGAGAGAGAAAAGCCAACTCTCCCCTTGGGCTCTGATCTTGGGGCAGCAGCTCAGGGTCTCATCTCTAGGCAGCAAAACTATGAGACTTGATCAGCTCTTAATGGTACGCTCTAGGTAACCCCCAAATGTAAATAACAATAGTAGCTAGCGACACTGTGCTGAGCACTTCACAGATGTTCTCATTTTATGCCCAAACAACCCTGAGAGGTAGGTGCTATTCTTATCCCCATTTGACAGTTAAGGAAAATGAGGCAAAAAGAGGTTAAGTGACTTGCCAAGGGTCATACAGCTAGTTTCTGAGGTCAGATTTGAATTCAGGTCTTTCTGACTCTGGGCCCAGTGCTCTGTCCATAGAGTCACCTCAGTACAACAGATCTCTGGCATATCTGTGATCTCCTCACACTGGCTCTCGGCAATGTTAGACCTTCCAGCCCAGCCTCAGTTCCTGTGATGTTGTTCTTGAGCCATTTCAGTCATGTTTGACGCTTCTTGACCCCATTTGGGGTTTTCCTGGCAAAGATCCTGGACTGATTTGCCATTTTCTTCTCATTTTACAGATGAGGAGACTGAGGCAAACAGGGTGAAGTGACTTGTCCAGGGTCATACAGCTAATAAGTATCTGAGGTCAGATTTGAATTTGGATCTTCCTGATTCCAGGCCTGGAGTTCTATACATTGAGTCTCCTAGCTGCCCCTTGTCTTCCTGTAGGATTCTTAAAAAATTACAGACATGGGCGGAGCCAAGATGGCGGAGTAGAAACAGCTCATCCAAGCCACTCTGCCCCCAGATTCCCCCCAAACTATATAAAAGGGGATTCTGAACAACTTCTGGAGCCCCAGCACCCACAGAACGACACAGAGAAGCTAGCCTCCCACTGAGGACAGCCCAGCAGCCCTGCAGGAAGGACCAGCGCAGCACTCTGGGAGCTGGCAGCGCGCAGCGCGCAGAGCATGGGGAGCTGAGCGGAGCGGAGCCCAGGTCCCCGTGAGCCGAGGTTTTAGCCCCAGGGTGGCAGGGCCAGCAGCTGGCTGGAGAGCCCTCAGAACACCAGCAGCTGTGGCAACTCCAGAATTATCAACATAGACATGCCTAGGACAAAGTGAGAGGTTAGTGCCCTATGGACTTTGGGACCAGTATTTGGGGAATGCATCAGCTCCCTCCCCTGGGGGCTAGAAGCCACTGAGGAGACACACCATTTTGCAGTTTTCAGAGGCAGCTCCAGCTCCTGGCATGCAAACTGTAGGGAGATCCAGCAATCAGTCTTGGGGGGTAATTGCTCTTGCTTTAACCTCCCTGGATCTGGATTGTGATCTGGGGTGGAGGTCGTGAGTGGGTTTACAACTTGCCAGAAACGGAAGCTGGCCCTCTCACACGTTTGGGGTGAAAGTTCCTGTCTGGCACCAGGCCATAGGGTGGCAACAAGCCCAGTCAAGTAATTAAGTGGCAACATGCCAAGGCAAAGGAAACAGAAAAATGCAACCCTAGACTCCTATTTTGGGGGCATAGAGCGGGAAAAGGACTGTGAGGTCAGAAGTCCTGCTCCAAAAGCCCCAGGGGAAAACATGAGCGGGTTGCAGGCCATAGAGGACCTTAAGAAGGACTTTAAAAATCAAATAAGAGAAGTGGAGGAAAAATTGGAAAGAGAAATGAGAAGGATGCAGGAAAAGTATGAAATGAGGGTCAACAGCCTGACTGAGGAAAACAACACCTTAAAAAATAGACTAACTCAAATGGCAAAGGAGGCCCAAAAGGGCAATGAGGAGAAGAATGCCTTAAAAAGTCGAATTTGCCAGATGGAAAAAGAATCTCAAAAGTTCACTGAGGAGATTCATTCCTTCAGAGTTAGACTGGAGCAAATGTAAGCTAATGACTTTATGAGAAATCAAGATGCTGTTAAGCAGATCCAAACAAATGAAAGATTAGAAGGCAATGTGAAATATCTCATGGGAAAAACCACTGACCTGGAAAATAGATCCAGGAGAGACAATTTAAAAATTATTGGACTACCTGAAAGCCATGATCAAAGAAAGAACCTAGAAATCACCCTTCAAGAAATTCTCAAGGAAAATTGCCCTGATGTTTTAGATCCAGAGGGCAAAATAGAGGTTGAAAGAATCCACTGATCACCTCCTGAAAAAGATCCCAAAAAGAAAACTCCCAGGGATATTATATCCAGGTTCCAGAATCCCCAGATCAAGGAGAAAATACTACAAGCAGCCAGGAAGAATCAATTTCAATATTGTGGAAACACAATCAGAATAGCAGAGGACCTGGCAGCTTCTACACTGAGGGACTGAAGGGCATGGAATATGATATTCCAGAGGGCAAAAGAGCTGGGAATGAACCCAAGGGTCACCTACCCAGCAAAACTGAGGATTTTGTTTCAGGGGAAAATATGGTCATTCAGTGGAATAGAGGACTTTCAAGCATTCTTGAGGAAAAAACCAGAATTGAATAGAAAATTTGACATCCAGACACAAGAAGCAAGCGATGCATGAGAAGGTAATCAGGGAAAAGAAATCAGAAGGAACTTATTAAAGTTGAACTATTTACATTCCTATATGGAAAAACAATAACTGTGACTGATGATATCTTTCTCACTATGAAAATAATGGAAGAAAGGTGTGTAGTCATATGAATACATATGTGAATGTGTGTATATATGGTTACAGTTATATATGGATAGAGGGCATAGGTTGAATTTGTTGGGAAGGGAGGATACTCAAGGATGAAATTATGAGGTGAGAGAGGAAAGTGGCAAGAGGAGATGGGGAGAGACAGGGTAGGGTAAACTATCTGATGTAGAAGAAGCAAGGGGAAGTGGTTGCAAGGAAGGGGGAGAATAGGAAGGTAAAAAAGGCAAAACCACATTCTCATTGAACTTGGTTCAGGGAGAGAATGACATACATACTAAATGGGATATCTCAACCTGCAGCAGAAGAGGGGGAAGGGGGATGAGAGGAGGGATGATGGATGGGAGGGCATCCTTGGGGGAGGGGAGGTTGGAAGTACCCACTATAGAAGAGGGACAGGATCATGTAGGGAATGGACCAGGTGGGGGGTGGGATGAGTGGGAGGGAATTATAAGCAGCCTTGTACAATATATCTACTATGATAATGTTTTGCATAGCTAGACATGTACAACATATACTGAATTACTTATCTCCCCAGAGGGAATGGGTGACAAGGGAGGAAGGAAATGGATCTGAAATTCGAGGTCTTAAGATTAAATGTTTCAAATATATATAAATAGTATTATTAATACTCTTTTGCTTGTAATTGGGAGATAAGATGTGCAGGCATTGGGACACAAAGATTCACCTTCCTCTAATGGAAAAGTCGAAGGGGGTATGGGAGAAGGTATGGGAGAGAGCAGATTGGAGGAAGCGATATCTTGTGGGACTGCTATTCTGGGAGGTTGGGTAGGGGAATAACGGGGGAAAATGATTGTAACTCAAAATATGGCGGAAATGAATGATGTAAAACAGAAGTTAATAAAGCATTTGTTTAAAAAAAATTACAGACACACAGCTTAGCTACCAAATCTTACCTTTTCCAGCCTAACATATGAGTCTGGCATTTTTCTTTAGCTCTTGATAGTTGAGAGAAAATATATTTTCTGTTAGGCCTTCTCTGATTACCCTTTGGTCAAACCTCAGACTGGTTGGTTAATTCACCCTGAACCTCTCACTTGGATTCTATGCATCTATTTCCCTCCTATGGCAAGATCAATACACCCTCTTTCTTCCCTTGCCCTAAAGTGAAATTAACCCTTCTCACTCACTTCCCTTCATCTGTTCTCTATCCTCTAGGAATCTTCTCCTTTTCAAGAAGGCTCTTCCCTGCCTCTCTACTCCTCCCCCACCTGTCATATAACCAGGGCCAATCTGTCTTTGCATTCATTCATTCATGCTTGTATTATGTACCTACTATGTGCATGGCATTCTGGGGAGACACCAAGATGAATGAGTCCCTGTACCAGAGGGGCTTAATGGCCTCTAGTATGTAGGCATTTACACAAATAACTGTGACACAAAATAGAAAGAAAAGAGAGGAAGCAAATTGCTAGGAGAGTGCACAGAAGCCAAAGAAATATCTTCTGTCTGGGAAGGCTTCCTGGAGGAGGTGGTGTTTGAAGGATGAATAGAAATGCCCTCCCCAATCTCCTCTCCTTTCCCCTGCCTCTGGCCACCCCTTCTGTCTTTTTTGCCTCCTTGCCATCTCTGGGTAAATGGTGACTCAATCATAACTTTATATTTACAAAACAAACGCATTTACTTAAGAAAGTGTTTCTGTGACAGCTCCAAAGTAGCACAGCTGTGATTCCCATATAATTGAGCACATAACGTGAGGGGTGATATACTTCCACTGAAATGCAAGCCAAGAAATTTACTAAGGAAGGTAGACTTGTTCTCTCAAGAGATGCAGCCTGAATTCAGCGTTATTTTTCAAGATGTCATTTTTGTTTCCAACATTCAATTAAGCAAAGGAAACATTGACCAGAGGCATGCCGAAGACCTACACACACAGGTACAATGACTCATGGACCCTCAATGGGCACCAGATGGCTCACTGTCTAGTCCCCAAGGATAGAGAAGAAATGGTCCTTGGCAGAAAGCACCATTGGCTGACTGACAGCATCCCCTTTTGATTTGGAATGTGCAAGTAAATGAAAGATTATTTTGTTAATTACAAAAAGAAATAGGCCAATGATTGAGTGAATTAGGTAAAAATATCTACAAATGGAGTTTGTGTCAACCAGATACCAAATAAGCAGTTTAACTAAATTTTTTAATAGGCTGAGTGTTGTGAAGACTCAGACTAAGAAGGGAAGCTGAGGGTCTTTGGATGAACATGGAATATTTCTGGAGTTTGCTTCATGGGCCCTGTGACTGCCAAGAGATCCAAGAGATAGCTGGCTTGTTAATGCGTCCTATCACTGTACAGTTAGGTTAGGGGCCAGCCTGTGTCAGAGACTGAAGATGATTAAGAGGCAAAAAAGGAATACATCAAGTCAGGAAATAGAGTCTGAAAAAGTCTTAACACAAAGCTCTATGAGAGATCAAAAAGAGGAATGAGTAAAGTGCTATAAACACATATGTTTCATTGAAACAAACTTACAAACTGCACAAGCTTTTAAAATCATTATTGAAAAATTGACACCCTCTAAATTCCAATGCCCTGAGATAAAATTTAGTTCACTTGCCCTAGGTGTGGTCCTGCAGAAAAGGAAAAACAAAAAGGAGGGAGGAGAAGGGGCCTCCTGGCTGAAGGGGTCCTATCTTGGGTGCCAGGTTTGGGCTAGGCAAAGCAGGTTGAGGGGAGGGGGGCTGAGCTGGAAGAGGCACATCTGCAGGGAAGAGATACTTTGTGCTGAACTCAAACACTAGCACACTTGGGGGTTCTGGGGCAAACAGCTGGCATATCCTACCAGGGTTTCCTTGAGCTAATTATATAGCTTTCTGGTTTACAACGTGCATTCTAGATGTAATCTCACTTGATGAGGTAATACAACCTTGTGAGGTAGATGCTATTCTTATCCTTGTCATACAGATAAGGAAACTAAGGCTGAGAGAAGTTAACTGACCTGCCCGTTAAGGATCTGGTGCCAGATGCAGACTCAAATACTGTTGCTGCCAAGTCTGCCATTCTCTCCAGTACATCACTTGGCTGCCTTGTAGTGTAGCTGGCTCCACAAGGTCAAATCAATGGGGCTTACGAGACGTGCTGGAATAGAAAGCACTGGGTTTCCATGATAACTTTAGCACCATCTATGTGACTTTGGGCAATCTCTTTCCCCTTCCAGGTCCTCCATTTTCTCTTCTGTAAGACAGGATGATTGGGCTAGATGCTCTAAGGCCTCTTCTCCCTCTAGATCCTTTGAGCTGAGAAGTATTCCTGCTCTCAAGGTCTTGCATCATCCCTGATGTTTGGCGGTATCAGCTTCAACTGAGACTTTACAATCTGATGGACAGATTTTGTCAATATTTAAAACCATCAAATGACTCAGGAGCTATGGGTGGAACTTACAAAGAAGTAGATTTGGGGTTGATATAGGGGGGAAGCCTTCCTAAAATTCAGAGCTATTGAAAGGTAGAATGAGTTGTCTCAGGAGGTAATGTGTCCAAGAAAAAGTTAGATGACCACTTGGTGAGTCCATTACAGAGGGCATTCTTCTTCAGGTATGAGTTAGTGGAGAGGATCTCTTTAATCCTTTCTGGCTCTAGGATTCTCTGATTTGGTGATGTCTTCTTCATTCTTAATGTCAGACTCTTCCTAAGGCCTACTTCTTGCTTAGTGTTTCTACTTTTTCTCAGGATAATTAAAATCTAAGTGTAAGAAGGGCTCATAGACCGTAGTAGAAGTTTGGCCTAGAATCCTGTGCCATCTGGTCTCACCCTAACAGTCCAATCTCTTATCCTAACTCCTAATGTCCCGGGCCTCAACTGCCCAAGACTCTCTTCTTAGTTACCATTACCCTTTAAATCCAGGCACATCATAGAGCTCACTTGTAGGCATGATACATAGAGGAACCACCTTCTACAACACAGGTCTTCTTTTCAATAATAATAGAAAAATATTCATTTATATCTGGATAATATTTTATATTTTCAAAGAATTTTCAAATCCTCATGTATTTGCTCTTTATCCTATAAGGCAGGTAGCACAAAGAGTAATAGCCCAATTTTGCATGAGTAAACTGAGGCTCAGGGAAGCTATATGGCTGTCCCAGGGCCATACAGTGAACCAGTACTAGATCTGGGCCTGGAACTCAGGTTCTGTCATGACAACCAGAACTGTAAACAGGAATTTGAACACTTGGGGTAAATTCAGATGAGCTTGTGATGAAAGGTGTTTAGTAGACATGGTGTGAAAGGGGTAGGTGTAAGGTCAACCTGTGATCCATTAACAAGTTTTTTTAAAATGTGCTGACAATTGTATTTTGATATAATTGATTTTCTTTGTAATCCTATGTATTTTATTTTATTCACTTTAAAGCATTATTCTGAGAAAGGGTACACAGATGTCACCAGTCTGTCAAAGAGATCCACGAAACAAAAAGGTTAAGGAGTCCTGGCCCACTCCTGGGCATGGTTGAGGTAGACTGCAGACAGAAACCAAGGGAATTAAGGATACTGAGGAAGTCAGAGGGCACAGAACCCTTGAGGAGGAGGGGCTCAGGACCTGCAGGGCCATGGACGTTACCAGCGATGATCTGGACGGCATGGAGAGAAGTGGTTGCTGAGGATGCAGTGAGAGGATGTAAAGCATGATGGGAAGGTGTATTTGCCAAATCTTCGTCCTGGTCCAGGGTGTCAGACAAGATGAAGGGAGGAGCAGCCAAGAGATGGGATATCTTCTGGAAAAAGCTAGGGCTCGGTAAGAACCAGAAAATGAAAAGAACTCGAGAGGAAAACAACTAGGACCATAGAACAAGAGTTGGAAGGAAGCTTGGAGAGTCATAGGAAAATAAGATTTAAAGCCAGAAGAGGTCTGAGAGGCCATAGAGGTTAAGCTCTCTTTTTACAGATGAGGAAACTGAGGTCCAGCCAGAGGAAATATACTTCTTCTTCTCCTCCTCCTCCTCCTCCTCCTCCTCCTCCTCCTCCTCCTCCTCCTTCTTCTTCTTCCTCTTCTTCTTCTTCTTCTTCTTCTTCTTCTTCTTCTTCTTCTTCTTCTTCTTCTTCTTCTTCTTCTTCTTCTTCTTTCTTCCCTTTTGGAGGGCAATTGGGGTTAAGTAACTTGCCCAAGGCCACACAGCTAGGTTTTTGTGTGTGCATTAAGTGTCTGAGGCCGGATCCGAAATCAGGTCCTTTTGACTCCAGGGCCAGCGCTCTACTCACTGCGCCACCTAGCCGCCCTGAGATATACATCTTTTAATGCTTATAGTCTAATGATCTTTTCATTGTACACCAGAGGAGACTTCTCAGAGAGTATAGGGGAAAGGCAAGACAGAGGAAAAGGGGATTCGGGCTAAATTTACTACTGGAAGGGGGCGGGGTCTGCAAGACAAGGGCTGCAAGTATAGCCAAGGCTAAGCCACCATTTCTCTGACCTCCTAGCTGACCCTGTATAGAGTGTGAGCTTGGGTATCCCAAGTGTCCCAGGTCTCCAGGTCAGGTGTGTAGTGGGATTGGGGTAAAAGAAATCTTCATGGCAAGTGGAGGATGTTAGCACCTGGGCACAACCTTGGCTGCCCAATACTAATTTCAGTTCTGCTTCTAGAAAAGTAAGGTATACTTAGTATCCCAATCAGGAGTGGCAGGAAAACTGTAGTAGAGCTATTCTTAGTAAGAGCACAAAAGCCCCATTGAGGGTCCAGTTACTGGGGTGGGAAAAGACCATGTTGGCTGTATTACTACGCCATTATTGATTTAGCAGCGTAAGATCATACTGGCACTACTAAACCTATGTTAACGTTTTTTGGGGGTGCAGACACATTGATGAGGAGCTCCTCTGCAATTAAGCTATAATAATTTTAGAGAGTTGCCTGGGGGCACTGAGGGCTCATGGGACTTGTCCCGTGTCATGTAGCTAGTATGTGTCACACACACAACTTGCAACCAAGCTTCCTACTCCAAGGCTTCCCTGCTACCCATTAAACCATGGCTACTTGAAGTAGACGGTCCAAGATGTAGTTTAATAAAAGGGATGAGTGCAGAGCCCCTTAGGTCTGAGCCAATCACCTTAAAAAAACAAGGCCCCATTTCTCTTTGATCATCGGGATAGTAAACCACCTCTCCAAACTGGATCGAATATTAACCAATTATTGACTCCTGGCTGCACTTCTGATGCTATTATGGAGCTCTCAGGGGTAGGATGCACTTTACAGAAAGCCTGTGCCAGGCCTTCCACAAGGCTAAACCAACAGATGCCAGGGATTATGAAAAAGTACATGTGGGTTGGAGAGGGGGGAGAAAGGAGGTTGTCCACAAGGGTAATTTCAGCTGGGCAGAGAGAGTGGGCTTTGGGTAAGGTAGAAGAGCTCCTGTGGTTTCCCTAAAGCCAGCCTGGTGAGTTAGCAGAATGTCTGTTGACGATGAGATTCAAAGGAATGAGCTGAAGAGGTAAATTCAGTTGTCATCAGTAGGACAGTCAATAAACATTTATTAAGTGCCTACTACGTGCCAGATTCTGTGCTAAGTGCTGGGGATACAAAGATGAAAAAAAGTAGCCCTTCCTTTCACAGATCTCAGTGTAATGGGGAAACTACATCAAAATGATTGTATAAACTACAAATTATCGATAGAGTAAAGGAACTAAAATTAAGAGGGATCAGGGAAGAGTTCTCATAGAAGGCAGGATTTTAACTGAGACTTGAAGGAAGCCACGGAAGCCAGGAGGCAGAAATGAAGAAGCGAGCTTTCAGGGTATGGGGGACAATCAGGGACAACCAGGGACAATGGCCAGAGTTGAACATGGAATAGCTTGGAGGCCAGGGTTACAGAGTATGAGGGTAGGAGAAGAGTGTAAAGCATAAGAACACTAAAGAAATAGGAAGGGGCCATGGTACAAAGGGCTTTGAATGCCAAGCAGAGGATTTTATATTTGATGCTGGAGGGGAGAGAATTTCCTAGAATTTACTGAATAGGGAGGTTGGAGAGTGACATGGTCAGACCTGCACTTTAGGCATAAAGTGATGAGGGCCTGGGATGCAGAGGAAATCACTGACCATCATCATCATCTTCATCATCATCGGCCTCCACAATGACAGCATTTCGAGAGCACTTGAAAGCTTGCAAAGTACTTTTCATATATTGTCTGATCCTAATAAAGATTCTATGAGGTAAGTGCCATCATTATGCCCATTTTACAGATGAGGAAATGGGGGCTGTCACCAGAGTCACACAGCTAAGTAAGCAAAGTGAATGAATTGTATGCTTTCCCTTTCCCTTATCTACTACTCCATTCAGCTCATTTGAACCTTTCTAAGAGGGTCAGTTCCACAAAATGGAAACATTCAGCCCGATTCAGTTGGATTCCTTAGTTTCTCCCATGAGGTCCTGGGGCTTAGTCTGGAGCTCCAAGCTAGAGAGCAGAGGCTCATCTTGACTTTAATAGGCTCAACTGCTCTGCATGAGTCTTTCCTTACTGAGTCTTGGTTGCATCTAATTATACCACAAGCAGCCCCATTAAAGACTTTGTGACATGTTTATTGATTGTGGGCTGACACTTGAGATTTACTCTCACCCTGAATGGCACAGGGGGCTCAAAGTATGTTTTTGAATGGCCACAGTAAGACAGTGAATAAAAGCAGGGGAAATGGATGATGGGATCAATGGTGGATTCTGCTCTTTCATTGCTCCTGGCCCCTGATGCTTGATTTTTCTCTTCCTCTTTAGAGAAATCATGACATTGGCCAAGATCCACCGGGTCAGCCAGGACAGAGGACTTCGAGGTATGGGCCAAGCACTGTCACTAGGTTGGTGGTTGGGGGTGAGGTAGGAGCAACTACCTCTGGGAGAAAACTCCCAACTTCTTCTTGGTGATCCTCCTCAAGGTGCGGTCACCTTGTAATATATGGTTGAGCGTTTCAAGAGAAGGTCTTGGTTTCCAGGAACACCAGAAGAAGCTTCATAGGATTTAGAACTACAGGATATCTTTAAGATCACCCAGTATGACCTTCCTCCACTCTCCATTTTACAAAGAAAACAGGCCCAGAAAGGTTATATGACTTGCTCAATGCTACACAGCTAGTTAGTAGAAGAACCAGGTGCTTATAGTCCAAATCCAGAGCTCTTGTCAAAGAACCACAATTAACTATCCCACATTTAAGTGTAGGTATCCCCACTTAGTGGATAAACTTTCTGACACAAACATCTCCAAAGTCCCCAGAAACTCCACTCACTCTTAGCCCCTCCAATTGTATATGCTTGACTATCCTCTCAATTGCAGAGGGCAGAAGCAACGTTCATCTTGCAATTAATACAGGGCCTTTTCTAATACACTGTGAGTGGTCTAGGACCCAGAATTGAAGTGTACACAGGTGTGTAGATAGGATGACTTGGGCTTACTTGGTGAGATCAGCACAGTCACTAACACTCACTGCCTGTCACCACACCCATCCCTTTTCTTTCCCTAACTCTGAAAGCACAAAATTAAAAGGGGAAAGAACTGGGTCTGGAACTAGAATTGAGTTCAAATCCCAAAATTACTTTGTTACTGATTGGTTGCATGACCTTGGCCAAGTCCCTAATTTTCTCTTCAGGATAAGAAGAATAATCCCTGCTCTGTTGGGAGGATCCAGAGAAAAAATGTAAATCAAGCACTTTGGAACTGGAAAACATTTGATTATTTTTGGTTTGGTTTTGCTTTCACAACTAAGTGTTGGTTGAAGTGATTGAAAGGAAAGGCAACTGAAGGTTGGGAAAGGCTTTTTTGCCATCATAGAACTATCTCCAGATTTACCAATGATCTCCTCGTTGCCAAATTCAATGGACTTTTTTCAGTCCTCATGCCTCTAGACTTCTCTGCAGTCTTTGCCACTGTTGATCACCTTCTTCTCTTTTATAGTCTCTTCTCTCTAGGTTTTTGTGACCCTGCTTCATCCTGGATTGCCCTTAACTGTCTGATTGTTCCTTCTCTGTCTCCTTAGCCAGATCCTCTTCCAGGTCATGGGCACTAGCCATGGATGTCCCACAAGCCTCTGCCTGGGGCCATTTTCTCTTCTTCTATACCACTTCACTTCAACTCCCATGGTTTCAATTAATACGTCTATGCCAATGACTCTCAGACCTATTCATCTAGCCTTAACTTCTCTCCCAGTTTCTAGTTCTGTGTTTCCAACTGCCTAGTGAGTATTTAGAACTGGATATTCCACAGACATCTTAAATTCAACATGTCCAAAATGGAACTCCTTATTATCTTTCCTCCCAAACCTTCCCCTCTTCTTTTTTTTTTGGAGGGCAATTGGGGTTAAGTAACTTGGCCAAGGTCACACAACTAGGTTTTTGTTTGTGTGTGCGTTAAGTGTCTGAGGTTGGATCCGAACTCAGGTCCTTCTGACTCCAGGGCCGACACTCTACTCACTGCACCACCTAGCTGCCCAACCCTCCCCTCTTCTTAACTTTCCTATTGCTATTGAGGGTACTGACATCCTCCCAGTCACCCAGGCTCACAACCTAAGTGTCATCCTCAACTCCTCTCTCTTTCTTACCTCCCATATCCAATCATTTATTAAGACCTGTCACTCCATAGGGTGGCTAGGTGGCACAGTGAATAGAACACTGGCCCAAGAGTCAGTAGGACCTGAGTTCAGATCTGACCTCAGACACTTAACATAACACTTACCTTGGGCAAGTCACTTAACCCCAATTGCCCTGCAATTAGTTAGTAAATGACCAAAGGGGTTTCTAGTTTACAATGAACACTAAGAACAAGAACCAGTGCCTCAGGAAATGAGTGAAACCCAAGGCAGTGTCATTGGTTTCTTGACTTAAAATGTTCCCCCTTAACCAGCGCCCCTCTCCCCCTGCCCCCATACTGGTCAATGGAAACACTCATGGGAGTTATAGGCTTTGTGCATACATAAGTTGTTCATGCCAGCTGGGCCTGGTTGGCAATTTCTACCATATCTGGCTCCAGCTTCCCACATTTTCTCAGTCTGCATAGGTCATCTACATCAACCTTTGGTATCTTGCTCAACCCCCAAGGAGTAGATGGAATGCTGAGTAGGCCTGTTTGACTGGATTGGAGACCATATGAAGGGGAATAATGAGAAATAAGGTTGGAAAGATAGGTGGGAGGGAGGGGTTTGAAATACCTAGCAGAGAATTTTATATTTACCTTAGTGGACTAGGAAGCCATTGCAGATTTTTGGGCAGTGGGCTGACATAGACAAGTGTTTTAGAAATATCAATTTCTCGAGGGGCGGAAGCAAGATGGCGGAGTAGAAACAGCTCATCCAAGCCACTCTGCCCCCAGATTCCCCCCAAACTATGTAAAAGGGGACTCTGAACAACTTCTGGAGCCCCAGCACCCACAGAAAGACACAGAGAAGCTATCCTCCCGCTGAGGATAGCCCAGCAGCCCTGCAGGAAGGACCAGCGCAGCACTCTGGGAGCTGGCAGCGCGCAGCGCGCAGAGCATGGGGAGCCGAGCAGAGCGAAGCCCAGGTCCCCGTGAGCCGAGGTTTTAGTCCCAGGGCGGCAGGGCCAGCAGCCGGCTGGAGAGCCCCCAGAACACCAGCAGCTGTGGAGACTCCAAAATTATCAACATAGACATGCCTAGGACAAAGTGAGAGGTTAGTGCCCTATAGACTTTGGGACCAGTATTTGGGGAACTGGTCGGCTTCCTCCCCTGGGGGCTAGAAGCCACTGAGGAGACACGCCATTTTGTAGTTTTCAGAGGCAGCTCCAGCTCCTGGCATGCGAACTGTAGGGAGATCCAGCGATTAGTCTTGGGGGGTAATCGCTCTTGCTTTAACCTCCCTGGATCTGGATTGTGATCTGGGGTGGAGGTCGTGAGTGGGTTTACAGCTTGCCAGAAATGGAAGTTGGCCCCCTCACACATTTGGGACGAAAGTTTCTGTCTGGCACCAGGCCATAGGGTGGCAACAAGCCCAAAAGTCAAGTAATTAAGTGGCAACATGCCAAGGCAAAGGAAAGAGAAAAATGCAACCCTAGACTACTATTTTGGGGGCATAGAGCAGGAAAAGGACTGTGAGGTCAGAAGTCCTGCTCCAAAAGCCCCAGGGGAAAACATGAGCGGGTTGCAGGCCATAGAGGACCTTAAGAAGGACTTTAAAAATCAAATAAGAGAAGTGGAGGAAAAATTGGAAAGAAATGAGAAGGATGCAGGAAAAGTATGAAATGAGGGTCAACAGCCTGACTGAGGAAAACAACACCTTAAAAAATAGACTAACTCAAATGGCAAAGGAGGCCCAAAAAGGCAATGAGGAGAAGAATGCCTTAAAAAGTCGAATTTGCCAGATGGAAAAAGAATCTCAAAAGTTCACTGAGGAGATTCATGCCTTCAGAGTTAGACTGGAGCAAATGGAAGCTAATGACTTTATGAGAAATCAAGATGCTGTTAAGCAGATCCAAACAAATGAAAGAATAGAAGGCAATGTGAAATATCTCATGGGAAAAACCACTGACCTGGAAAATAGATCCAGGAGACACAATTTAAAAATTATTGGACTACCTGAAAGCCATGATCAAAGAAAGAACCTAGAAATCACCCTTCAAGAAATTCTCAAGGAAAATTGCCCTGATGTTTTAGATCCAGAGGGCAAAATAGAGGTTGAAAGAATCCACTGATCACCTCCTGAAAAAGATCCCAAAAAGAAAACTCCCAGGGATATTATATCCAGGTTCCAGAATCCCCAGATCAAGGAGAAAATACTACAAGCAGCCAGGAAGAATCAATTTCAATATTGTGGAAACACAATCAGAATAGCAGAGGACCTGGCAGCTTCTACACTGAGGGACTGAAGGGCATGGAATATGATATTCCAGAGGGCAAAAGAGCTGGGAATGAACCCAAGGGTCACCTACCCAGCAAAACTGAGGATTTTGTTTCAGGGGAAAATATGGTCATTCAGTGGAATAGAGGATGTTCAAGCATTCTTGAGGAAAAAAAACAGAATTGAATAGAAAATTTGACATCCAGACACAAGAAGGAAGAGATGCATGAGAAGGTAATCAGGGAAAAGAAATCAAAAGGAACTTATCAAAGTTGAACTATTTACATTCCTATATGGAAAAACAATAATTGTGACTGATGACATCTTTCTCACTATGAAAATAATGGAAGAAGGGGGTGTGGTCATATGAATACATATGTGAATGTGTGTATATATGGTTACAGTTATATATGGATAGAGGGCATAGGTTGAATTTGTTGGGAAGGGAGGATACTCAAGGGGTGAAATTATGAGGTGAGAGAGGAAAGTGGCAAGAGGAGATGGGGAGAGACAGGGTAGGGTAAACTATCTCATGTAG
Organism: Gymnobelideus leadbeateri; assembly: GCA_011680675.1. Classification (NCBI taxonomy): domain Eukaryota; kingdom Metazoa; phylum Chordata; class Mammalia; order Diprotodontia; family Petauridae; genus Gymnobelideus; species Gymnobelideus leadbeateri. The sequence continues at coordinate 120,263 of WOXC01005395.1, read as the reverse complement.
AAGAAGCAAGGGGAAGTGGTTGCAAGGGAGGGGGAGAATAGGAAGGCAAAAAAGGCAAAACCACATTCTCATTGAATTTGGTTCAGGGAGAGAATGACATACATACTAAATGGGATATCTCAACCTGCAGCAGAATAGGGGGAAGGGGGATGAGAGGAAGGATGATGGATGGGAGGGCATCCTTGGGGTGAGGGGAGGTTGGAAGTACCCACTAAAGAAGAGGGACAGGATCATGTAGGGAATGGACCAGGTGGGGGGTGGGATGAGTGGGAGGGAATTATAAGCAGCCTTGTACAATATATCTACTATGATAATGTTTTGCATAGCTAGACATGTACAACATATACTGAATTACTTATCTCCCAAGAGGGAATGGGTGACAAGGGAGGAAGGAAATGGATCTGAAATTCTAGGTCTTAAGATTAAATGTTTCAAATATATATAAATAGTATTATTAATACTCTTTTGCTTGTAATTGGGAGATAAGATGTGCAGGCATTGGGACACAAAGATTCACCTTCCTCTAATGGAAAAGTCTAAGGGGGTATGGGAGAAGGTATGGGAGAGAGCAGATTGGAGGAAGCAATATCTTGTGGGACTGCTATTCTGGGAGGGTGGGTAGGGGGAAAACAGGGGGGAAAATAATTGTAACTCAAAATCTGGCGGAAATGAATCATGTAAAACAGAAGTTAATAAAGCATTTGTTTAAAAGAAAAAAAAGTAATATCAATTTCTCTCTGCTATGTGGAGGATGGATCAGAAAGGAGAGAGATTAGAATCAGGGGGACAAATTAGGAAGCTAATAGCCCAGGGGAGAAGTGACAGCCTGTACCAGGCTGGTTCTGGTGTGAGTGGGAAATGGGATTGGATAGGAGAAATATTGTAGAGGTAGAATTGAAAAGACTTAGGAACAGATTGTATAGAGAGAGAGAGAGAGAGAGAGAGAGAGAGAGAGAGAGAGAGAGAGAGAGAGAGAGAGAGAAAATGAGGAATGAAGGACGACTCCAAAGTGAAAAACTCAATTGACTAGGAAGACGGCAGTGCCCTAGACAGTAAAAGGGAAGTTCCAAAGAGGAGTGGACTTTCACGAAAAGATACCAAGTTCTGTTTTGGACAGGCTGAGTTTGAGGTGCCTATTGGACATGCAGATTGAGATTTCCAAAGGACAATTGGTGAGACAGGACTAGATCCCAGGAGAAAGATTAGAGCTAGATACATGGGCATTCAAGGCCTTGGGCATATCAGTGCAGAAGATGAACCGTGGAGGTGATCTAAGGTGACAGATTAATACTATAAATGGTGAAAGGATAAGATGGCAAAGGATTCAAGGCTGGAAGACAAGTAAGCGCCTTGTTGGACTGGTTAACTACAGAGTAAAGACTGAATGGAGAATTGTGAATCAATCAGAATAGCACTAAGCATTTCTTTTTTTTTTAACCAAATCTAAATTTTATTTATTTTTTTAAACAAATGCTTTATTAACTTCTGTTTTACATAATTCATTTCCGCCAGATTTTGAGTTACAATCATTTTCCCCCATTGTTTTTCCCCTACCCACCCTCCCAGAATAGCCATCCTGCAAGATATCGATTCCTCCAATCTGCTCTCTCCCATATCCCCTTCGACTTTTCCATTAGAGGAAGGTGAATCTTTGTGTCCCAATGCCTGCACATCTTATCTCCCAATTACAAGCAAAAAAAGTATTAATAATAGTATTTATATATATTTGAAACATTTAATCTTAAGACCTCGAATTTCAGATCCATTTCCTTCCTCCCTTGTCAGCCATTCCCTCTGGGAAGATAAGTAATTCAATATATGTTGTACATGTCTAGCTATGCAAAACATTATCATAGTAGATATATTGTACAAGGCTGCACTAAGCATTTCTTAAGCCCTTACTATGTGTCAGGCATAGACAAAGTGAAAGCGTTCCTGACCTCAAGGAGCTTATGTTCTAGTGGTGGAGATTTGTCTATGTAAGAGGCATACAAAGTAGAGGTAAAGCAGGAGTCGATGGAAAGACCAAGAGAGACCTCCTGCAGGAGGGAGCTGGATTAGGAGGCTGGGACATTCCTAGATCACTGATCCACTTACTGAGAACACCAAAAAGAAGAGCAGGGAGTGGGATGAAAAGATCACTGTACTACATGTAAGAAATTCATTGACGAAGGAGGTAAAGTGACTTCAGATTAGTAGATGACAGGCATGAAGAACCTGCAAAGGAGAGTTTGCTAAGTGAGAGGGTCAGAGGGAGGGTCTAGAAGGAGCACCCTGATTTGTCCCTTTTGTCCAGGATACGGGGGTGGAGATAGAGGAGAGGTGAAGAATGAGAGAAGGAGCATCCAGCTTTGAAGTAAGTGACTAGCGATTAAGCTGAGTTTCTGCAAGTGCTAGAAGACAGGAGGAAATAGAAAGGATGAAATCTCGAAAGAACAGGAGCTTGTTGACAGTGGTGCAGGACAGATTAATTTTATGAGTCATTTTCTTTTTTTTTTTTTACCTTCACTGCTCTAAGACCTTGCTCTAGGTTGGTTGCTTTTGCCGAAGCAGTTGGGTTGTCTGTCTTGTATACCTCACCTTTTCTACTTGGTCCACCTCCTTTTCCTCTTATGTTTTCCCTCAATTATCCCTTAAGAAGCTTTTTCTTTCTTTTTTTTAAATTAAATATTATGTTTATTTTTAGTTTACATTATTTATTTCCACAAAATTTTGAGTTACATATTTTCTCCCTGTCTCTCCCCCACCCACCACCCCAAAACAGTGATCCCAATGTATACCCCCTTCCCCCAGTCTGCTCTCTCCTATATCCTCCCCTATCCCCCTCTGACTTTCCAGTAGGGCAAGATGAATCTCTATGCCCCAGTTCCTGTATATCTTATTTTCCCAGTTACATGTAAAATGATAATTATAATAATAACAATAAATGTTGATTTTAAAACTTTGAATGCTAAATTCTTTCCCTTCCTCCCTCGTCACCCACCCTTCTTGGGAAGATAACCAATTCAATATATGTTGTACATGTGTAGCTATGCAAAGCATTTCCATAGTGATATATTGTGAAAGACTCACTATATTTCCTCCATCCTATCCCACCCTCCACTTGTTCTATTCTCTACTTTGATCTCGTCCCTTTCCAAAAGTGGGTGCTTCCAAATCCCCTCCCCACAACCTGCCCTCCCTTCCATCAAGCCTCTCTCATCCCCTTCCCCACTACTCCCCTGTAGAGTGAGATACCCTATTTAGTGTGCATGTCATTCCCTCCCTAAGCCAAATTCAATGAGAATAAGGTTGACTCATTCCCTTTTGCCTTCCTGTTCTTCCCCTCCATTGTAAACAGTTTTCCCTTGCCTCTTCTATATGAGATAATTTACCCCATTCTATCTCTCCCCATCTCCTCTCATTATATTCCTCTCACCTCTCAATTTTACCTTTTTAAGTATCATCCCTTCTTATTCAATTGGTCCTGTGCCCTCTGTCTATATATACCTGTACACATATAAACACACACTCACATATGTATTCATATGCCCATATACCCTCCTATATAGACACACATATATATGCATGTATACATACATACATACATACATTTCTATTCCCTTTAACTATTCTCATAATTAGAAAAGATTCATAAGTTACAATTATCGCTTTTCCATGTAGGAATATAAATAGTTCAACTTTGATAAGTTCCTTATGATTTCTTTTCCCTGTTTACCTTCTCATGCTTCTCTTGCTTCTTGCATCTGGGTGTCAAATTTTCTATTCAGCTCTGGTTTTTTCATCAAGAATGCTTGAAAGTTCTCTATTCCACTGCATGACCACATTTTCCCCTGAAACCTGATACTCAGTTTTGCTGGGTAGGTGATTCTTGATTTTAATCCTAGCTCCTTTGACCTCTGGAATATCATATTCCAAGCCCTTTGATACCTCAGTGTAGAAGCTGCCAGATCCTGTGTTATCCTGATTATGTTTCCACAATATTCAAATTGTTTCTTCCTGGCTGCTTGTAATATTTTCTCCTTGATCTGGGAACTCTGGAACCTGGCTATAATATTCCCAGGAGTTTCCTTTTGGGAATCTTTTTCAGGAGGTGATCTGTGCATTCTTTCAACCTCTATTTTTGGCCACTGGTTCTAAAACATCAGGGCAGTTTTCCTTGAGAATTTCTTGAAGAATGATTTCTACTTTCCTTTTTTGATAATGGCTTTCAGGTAGTGCAATAGTTTTAAAATTATCTCTCCTGGATCTATTTTCCAGGTCAGTGGATTTTCCAATGAGATATTTCACATTGCCTTCTATTTTTTTCATTTGTTTGGATCTATTTAATAGTATCTTAATTTTTCATAAAGTCACTAGCTTCCATTTGCTCCAATTTAATTCTGAAGGAATGATTCTCTTTAGTGAGCTTTTGAGATTCTTTTTGCATCTGGCAAATTTGACTTTTTTAAGCATTCTTCTCCTCATTGCCTTTTTGAACTTCTTTTGCCATTTGAGTTAGTCTATTTTTAAGGTATTATTTTCTTCATTCAGGTTGTTGACTCTCTTTTCAAGATTTTCTTGCATGGTTCTCATTTCTCTTCCCAATTCTTCCTCTACTTATCTTATTTGGTTTTCAAAATTCTTCTTGAGCTCCTCCAACGGCCTGCCATCAGTTCAAATTTTTCTTGGATGCTTTTGGTGCAGGAGTTCTGACTTTGTTGTCTTTTTTCTGTTCCATGCTTTGATTCTTTTTGTCGCCAAAACAGGAATCTAAAGTTGTATTGCTCTGCTTGTTTTTCTTCCTTTGCTTGCTCATGTTGCCACTCAATTACTTGACTTTTGAGCTTTTTGCCACAGAAGAACTCTGCTACCAGAGATGGGAGTTTTGTACCAATCACTGGGATTTTATCAGCTGCCAGAGCTGTTAGTTGGCTGCCCTCTCTGAAGCCTCCACATGCTCTGGCACACTGGTCACACACTCCAGGACTTCTACCCTAGACAGTGATCTAGAACTTTATGCTAGACAGTAAGCAGGTTAAAGCAAGAGCAATTACCCCTCAGACTGGACACTTGGTTCCACTACAATCTGCATGCCAGGAGTGCTGAAGCAGCCACTCGGTGGTGGCTATGCACTTCAGCTACTTCTCCCTCTGGGGACTGAGTCAGGACCATACTCCTGACCCCCCTGCTCCCAATGTCCACTGACCTCTCACTTTGTCTTTGGCATTTATGGGTTGATAATTCTGGCAACTGCCACAGCTGCTGTTGATCCACTCTCCCAAAGTGTCTCCAGTTGGGGCTGGTCAGGCCACCCTGAGGCTAAAACCTCAGGCTCATGGGGGGCTGGGCTCTGCTCCCAGAGCGCTGTGATGGCCCCTTCCTGCCAGCCTGCCAGGCTGTCTTCAGCAGGAGGTTATTTTTTCTCTGCCACTTTGTGGTCTCTGTAGCTCTAAAGTTTGTTTAGATTCCTTTTTTACATGTATTGGAGGAGGTAGAAGCAGGAGCCGTGCGGAAGTCCTGTTTCTACTCTGCCATCTTGGCTCTGCCCCTTTACGAGTAATTTTCAAAAAAACAACTAGAGCAGAGATTCTAGAGGACAAAGTGACAGGGAAGGATGGAGAAGGATGAGATTTGGGCTAGGACTGAGTTCAGGGAAGTGAAACTGGATTGAGAGAGCAAAGGGATTTGATCTTAGGCAAAAAGTAGCCTGGGATGCCAGAGGTTAAAAGAGTAGAAGGAATATAGAGAAGAAGACCTCTTCAAGGGGGAGCCCTCTCTGTGGAATGTCCCCAGTTCTTCCTGTCAAGGTCACGCAGACCTTACAGGGAAACTTGCAAGGAGAAAAAGTAGTCCTTTCAAACCACCCCGGCTAAGCTCTCCCATGTCAATGAGCCTAAGGGAAGGAAGAAAAATTGAAATGGAATGGATTTCCTGGCTCATCATTCCGTGGCCACTTCCTGGCATTAGAGCACTCGGTCACACAGTATGTACAGTCTGTCCCTCCCCAACTCCCTAGCCACACAGGGCTTGCCAACTCCTCTCATGGAATTCAGCTGGCCTCTCTAGTAACAAAAATAGGAGCCATATGTTCCTTCAGTTCAATGTAGCAAGAATTTATGAAATGCCTACTGTGTGAGAAGCAGCCTAGAGTAGGGGACAGAGAGTTGGCCTCAGTAGCAGACTCCACAAGTTCCACTTCAACATACAATGGCTGTGTGATCCTGGGCAAGACTTTCCACTTCTTGTGGCCCCAGGCAGTTCACAAATACAGGGAGACATCAGGAGAGCAGTTGATCTGCATTGGTAGGAGTTTCCTTCCTGGGAATTCCCTATACTGATGGCATCAGATGCTTAGACTAAGAAATCAGCAAGGTGTGGTGCTAGGTTCTGGGTTACAAAGACAAACTGAGAAACAGCCACTCTGTGCGGTGTTCATACAAATAAGTACCACCAGAATCTTAGTGAGAAAAGAGCAGGAGGGGGATCAGGACAGGCTTCCTGGAGGAGGGAGCACCTCAACAGGGTCTTGAAGGAAGCAAGGGCAACAGCCTGTGCAAGGTGTAGAGGCCAGATTTGCTAAAAAAGAAGTGGGTCAGTTAGACTTTGATGGTTGAGTTAGGAAGGATTAAAGATAACAGCATTTTACAGTGAGTCAGGAGCTGAAATCATTTCCCAGATCAATCCACATGGCATTCTGTCAGTTGCCCCTGCTTGTGTGTGTGTGTGTGGGGGGGGGGTGCTTGGGCATATGGGTGTGAATTAGTGTATGTGTGTGCGCACATGTGTATGGCTTGAGAGGCTATGAAAAAAATGTCACAAACCCTGAAAATTTGGCTTATTATTTTTCTTACACTGGCTCTTGAAAGCACCTTTATTAAAAGAAAATAGATGAAATTATCAAGGTAGTGGGCACACAGGTAATGGCAGAAAAGCTTCTATATAGCAGTAGCAGAGGAAAAATGAGGAATAGGGATGATACTGGCAAAGATTGCCCATGGGGAGGGAAGTACCTGGATCTGCTTTGGGGTCCCCAGCTGGGAAAGACCCCCTGAAGTGTGGAACTCAGGCCTCTGGTGGGAGGCTTTACTTTGGAAGGGACAGAGGACTCCTAGTATTACCTACCATCAATGAAGTGTTCTGGATAAAACAATGGGATTATGCCATATTTCTATGAGTAGTTAGGTGTCACAGTGGATAGAGTTCTTGGCCTAGAGTCAGGAACAGCTGAGTTCAAATCTGGCCTGGGATACTTACTAGCTGTGTGACGCTGGGTGAGACACTTAACTCTGCCTGCGTTTCCTTATCTATAGAATCAGCTGGAGAAAGAATTTATTATTTCTACCATGATATTTAATATAAACCAAGATGAAAGTTGAAATACTTATAGAATTCTAGAGCTCAAGAGGACAAGAAAGATTACATGGTCCCCCCTTTCCTCCCATTTGAAAGACAAGGAATGTGAGACTCAGAAAGGGAAGTCCATGTCCAAGATCACCCAGCTAACAGAGCTAAGAATAGAATCCAGCTTATTCCCTTTTGTGAACATTATATTTTAGTCAAATTAGTTTACTGGCTATTCCCCACATATAACATTCCATTTCCTCACTCTGTACCAGGACACAAGCTGTGTCCTCCATACCTGGGATATACTCTCTCTTCACCGCCCCCCCATCTCCCAAAGTCCCTTCAAAGTTCAGCATCAGCCCCTAAGCCTCCAGTTAATAGCACCCCGCACTGGATTTACTTTGTGTGTGTGTGTGTGTGTGTGTGTGTGTGTGTGTGTGTGTGTGTGTGTGTTTTGTATCTAGTTGCATGTGTTTATTTCATTTCCCTCAAGTAAAATATAAACTCCTTGAAGGCAGAGACTATTTGGTTTTGGTCTTTGTCTTTTTATATCTATCACAGAGTCTGGCATGTAGAAGATACATAACAGAAGTCTGTTGACTGAATGAAGGCAGGTTCTACGAATTTTCATGGCCAGTCATCCATGAAGGATTCCCGGAGGCCCCCTCTGAGCACTCAGATGGGGAGAGAAGAGCTTTGTTAAGACCCTATTAGTCTTAGTATTTGGCCCCTAAACCCTGGGTGCAACTGTTTAAGATGCTTGGCACAGCATTGGTGGCTTTTCCTTTAGGACAGCACTTGGCTTGTTAAACTATAGCTGAATCTTTAGTCTATTGCTATTTACCATCTAAATGAGATCCCAGTCCATTTAATTAGTTGTTGACTTATTTATAAAAAGACAATCTTTGGAGTCTGAGCCTTAGATAATGAATTACTCCAGAACAAGAGATAAGGCATTAGCTGGATTCTACAACCACTTAGGAGTGAAGGTCTCCCTGTATAATCGGTGAGATTCAATATCCCTTCTTTGAAAATGTGATTTTTCAAAAGGGAGAGAACAATTTTCCCTTGAAGAGAAACAGTTCTGGTAATGAATATAACTCAGAAAGAGACAGGAAATTTGACAGCACGAGTCAAGACATGGGGGTTCAGCCTTTAGGAATTTCTTTTTCAGTCCTAGGCAAAAAAGTCATCTAAACATGGGAGTGCAATGTGTGAGTGGTCAAAGGATGTGAATAAGCACTTTGAAACAACACTGCAAACTATTTATAACCACAGGAAAGATTATTGCACATCACTAGTAATAAGGGAAATGCAAACCAAAACAACCCTGAAGTTTCACCTCATCCTCAGCAAATTGGCAAAAAAAGCAAAAGATAGAAATAAATGATATTGGAGAGTCTGGGGAAAGACTGGCACATTCATGTATTCTTGCTACATGGTTGCAACCATTGCGGAAAGCAATTTGGAATTATGCTAAGAAAAAGCTAAAATGTCCATATCCTTCAATCCAGTGACCCCACTTTGACCCAGTGACCCCACTGGTAGGCATATACCCTAAGAAGGTCAAACGCAGAAAAACGTCCCAGGTATACCAAAATATCCATCCAGAGTAGCACTTTTTGTGGGAACAAAGAAGTAGAAGCAGAATAGATGCCCATCAACTGAGAAATGGTCATCATCATAACTAGCATTTATTTTGACCCATAAAGTTTGCAAAGTGTTTTAAAGTCTCTCTTATTTGATCCTTACAATAAACCTGGGAGGTAAGGGCTATTACTATCCCATTTTACAGAGAAGGAAACTTGGGCAAACTGAAGTTAATTAATTTGCCCAGGGTCACAGAGGAGGTAGGATTTGAATATGCCAAGTCTTCTGCTCTCTCCACTGTGTTATCTTCAGGCTGCTTCACATAAAAGTGGTGGAATATGACTGTTCCATAAAAAATGATGAATAATGAATTCAGAGAAACATGGGTAGACTTATGAATGGACAAAGTAACATGAGCTGAATGAGGGCCACTTTTTGGAAAAGGGCATCACACAATGAATGATAACCGAGGTAAGAGGGTGAGAATGGGGACAGACAGTGAGATTCTGAGCCACTCTCTCATCTGGTATGGAGAGGAAAACGTCCAAAGTGGGGGGAGGCATAAATGTACAAATACCCGTATTGCCTTTTTGTGTGTCAAGGAAGGAATGCTAATGGACTTTCCATCCTGACCAGCAGGAGTCCAGCTCTAGCCTTCATGTCTTCTTGGCACCCAAAAGGGCAATCAATAAACAGATAAAATACAGACTAACAATTGAAGTAAACTCAAGGAAATTGGGACATGACAAGCAGACAGGAAGGGGTGAGGATTGCCTTTAGGAAAATACTGGGATCAAATTGCTATAAGGAAGAAATCTTGACTTAGCTCATTCAAGAAGCAAAACCAGTTACCCACAGTGGTCCAACACCTGGCTATATTTGCATTCTGTCAACCAAAATCAAGATTCTATTTTTGTGTCCTTGTTTACTTGTTTTATCTGGCATGCTTGGTCTTTTTATTTTCTTGCCCTATGTTTTTGTTTAAATATTTGGATATTGTCATAAAATACTTTTTTTTCCCAAAACCATCAAGGCTCTGAAGAGCGGCCTGAGTGAGACAGCAGAGTGACAGAGACCAAATTTCAATCTCAGTGACAACAGCAGGAGATAACAGATTTCTAAAAAATAAAAAGTCTCTAAATACATGGAATTGTATAGTTTTTAATCTGCAACAGTAACATGGCTTCTTTAGCACCCTTGGATCCACAATTCACAATTATTGATTTGACCTTCAGTCTTCCAAGCGATCTACAAAATATATCACAGCATTCTGTGTCAGCACAAGGTGGGCTATTATCTACCACGTTGGGGGTATAAGGAGTATTACAGTCAGAAATTCCAATTAATCAAAAGTGTTCCTTGTCATACTCCAGATGGTCCCCCACATTCCTTCCCCGATACTCTCTTCAGACTTGAAAATGAAAGACAGGGCACTGATTTATACAAAGAAATCCCCATGGTTAAAAATGCCCCATGAAGCTCCCTCTTCTCCATCTCCCAAAAGAAAGGATGAAAAAACCCAACAATTATATTAGTCATATAAGAATTCACCCAGGAGGTTGGCAGAACTATTCTTGGGCACATCCTTATGGGTGCTGGCTATTAGGCTCAATAAGATACTGGAAACTATTGGAAGTTCTGGCTTCTCGAGTTTCATGGTTGGTAAAATTGACAGCTCACATAGCATATACTGTAACTATTTTCTATTTTGGATGCAAAATACTCTATTACTATTCATAAAGTGGGTTATATGGACAAGGCAGAAAATCACTCTTGTGTGAAGTTTTCATCCTAATGAAAATTCATTCACTAGATCTTGTTAGCAGTAGGTCCTTCCCCAGGATGCAGATTCTGTCCCAATGGAGTCATTACACATATTCTATCATCTCAGGTTAGAAACGTTAGGTCCAGGTCCCTGTATATAGCATAGAACAAAGCAGCTTAACAGTACATCAATAGGCATAGCACAGTGTAATCACTGTAACTGGCCAGGTGACCAATTGCCCCAAAACAGATTTTGCTGGTCTGATATCAATGAGTCTCAGATGAATTCACAGAGAAATTAAAGCACCTAAGAATGTTCGAACTAGAAGGGACCTTAGAGACCATCTAGTTCAAACTTCCCATTTTATGGAAGAGGCTCAGAGAGTGTTAGTGACTTGCCCAAGGACACACGGTTAAGTGCTGGCAACTAGAATTCAATTTAGAGTCAAGGATGCTTTCATTCTTCATGTCACTTGTTGGCTTTATTGATTCTAAGTCAACTTTGAAAAAAATCCTGGACTGTGATGAAACATGAATTAGTCTGATCTGATCAAATCTATTGCAAAATGTATTTTTCCTCCTCTGTAGCCATTAAATTGGAATTTTAGGCTATCAGACTGAGCTACAGTACCCAGAACTATTACTGAAGTCAGATGTTATTAAAAAAAAAAAAAACAACTTGTGACATTTACTTGCAAATCACAAAGTAAATTAGCTTGGGAAAAATGTGAATTCCTACGGTGAGTCCTTTGCATAATCAATGCCTCTATGGAAACAGTGGTGAAAACTACCTTTTAAGGTGTTTCATTACCCTGGAAACCAAGTAAGTGCCAACGACCCTGACTTTTAAAAAACCAGTGGAGGAAACATTTAACAAACATATACCTGCATAATGTTAAACTGAAAATGTCATGGAAATAACCAAGGAAATCTCTCTTCTCTTTTTCCCCGATCTCCCCCCAACCTCCTTTCCTTCCTATGTGTGCTTTTTCAGTATCTCCTGGGGGTGACAAACACAGGATGAAGAGATAGCTTTCTCTCTGTGCTCAGAGAACCCACAATCTGGAAGAGAAAGGAGAATATGACTATACGAAATAAGTAGGAGACATTTCAAGGCAATGCAAGTGCTGTTGGAACCCAGAGCAAGGAGAAAACTGGTGCAAGCTGGGGAGTAATAAACACATTTGCTGATGATTGATGGTGAATTTTCTCAAACTCTGTGAAATGGTTCCTAGCCTATGTTCCTTCACTTCCATGCAGCCCACCTCCCAACCAACACCAGCACTGTCCAAACACAAAAGAAATGAGACTTCTCTTTTTTTTGAGAAGGGGATGGTCTGTTAACATCTCTCATCTGAACAAAACAGAGAGATGGATAAATGTTGTCAAACTATTACAAATGCACAATCCCAGTGAGGAAGAAGGAGGGTCCAGTGGTCATCACATAACATAGTTATAGAACATGACAGCAAGGATCTTCACCATCCTGCTTGTTTGCCTATGGAGGAACTCTAGCTTATCAATGCCCTCACTAAGATGATGTGCTCAAAACTGAACACAATACTTCCAATGTGCTCTGACCAGGGTGGGAGCAACAGAACTATGATTTCTTTCCTTCAGGTCATTTTGCTGCTCTTAATGTAACCTAATATTGCATTGGCATTTTTGCTTTGCATTCTGCACTACTGACTCACTGACTCTGACATCCACTAAAATGCCCAGACTTGTTTCACAAGGGATGTTATCTAGCCATACATCCCTTATCCAATACTTGTAAAATTTCTATTTTCACCCCAAGTGTAGGATTTTATATTTATCCCTATTTATCTTCAATAAATGTGATCTATGTATTGGGGATCTCTTATAAAAATTGAAAAGATCATTACATGTAGGAGTGGTTAAGTGCCCCCCTAAAGTGCTTTTCTCATATCTTTGCCAGCAACAATAGGGGACTGATCAAGGAAGGCCTAGTCCTTACAGCATGAATAATATCCCCTGCCTCATTTCAGTCCACCACTGGGATTTTGCAAGGCAGGTTCTGGCCATGAGTGTTTGCAGAGCTCATATCATGGCAAAGAATAGTGTTCCAGTTGGCTGAGGACCTATAGCTAATGCATCCAAAAGGTCTGCAGGCAATCTCTTGCACTCTTTCTGGGTAGTTTTCTAGTGAAGAAGAATTGCTGTGATCCTCTGGGTGGACGGAGGTGGAGCAGTGCTCTGGCAACAGCTGCTTTATCTCCACACCAGGAGACCAGCTCCCCTTAAGCACCTGACATCTTCTCTTGTATTGATTTTCCTTACCATAGGTGAATAAATATCTGGAGATGGAATGGACTGGATTAAGACCTTCTGAATTTCAAAAGAGCAAAAGGGCAATCAGACATTGCCTCAGAAATCTGAGTTTGCAGCAGAGATGACCAGAGCCAGTAGTAGCAGTGATGGAGTTGAATAAGGAGCCAAGGCAGAGGTTAGGCCTTCCTGACTCAGGCTAGCAGTGGGTTGATCCATTATATACAGATCTCTCATCCAGCAAGGAACTAGCTCAGCTGAACAAAGGAGTGATTCAGCCATTGGTGATGCCACACTCAGAAGTTAAATTGAAGAGAGAAAACAACTTCCAGGGTTAGCTAAGAATCTTGAAGTATCGCTTAGGCCCTTATGTTCCTCAGTCCCTCACTCCCCAGAGAATGTGTGTGTGTGTGTGTGTGTGTGTGTGTGTGTGTGTGTGTGTGTTTGTATGTGTGTATGTTTGTGCATGCACACGCAAAAGGGAAAATGCACCGTTGGGATGTTGGATGAGGAGAGAAGTTTTATATATTGAGTTTTAAAACTTGATGCCATTCTCCCCAAGAGAGGGTGCACGTAGTTTGGGGGCATTGTTTTGTAAGTACTGTCCTTGCTATCCTTTTTCAGTAAATATCTCTTTGTAAAAACTAATTGATATCAAGTGATTAATCAGTAGTAGAGGGGACTCACAGGATTGGGGCTTATAAGCAATACCATTAGAAACCTCAACCTCTTTATTAGAAACCTCAACCTGTTTTGTTGTTCACTCGTTTCAGTCAGGTCAAGCTCTTAATTGACCCCATTTGGGGTTTTCTTGGCAGAGATACTGGAGTGGTTTGTCATTTCCTTCTCTAGCTCATTTTACAGATGAGGAAACTGAGGCAAACAGGACTAGGTGACTTACTTGCTCAGGACACAAAGCTAGTAAATGACTGAGGCTGTATTTGAACTCAGGAAGATGAGACCCAATGCTCTATCCACTGCATGGAAGACCTTGGTTTAAACACTGCCTCTGATACTATCTGTATGATCCTGGACAAGTCACTTAATCTTTCTGAGACTGTTTTGTTATCTGTGAAATGGAGGAGGAGGTTGGACCAGATGACCCTAAAATTTCTTCCAGCTCTCAATATATGAGCCTTTATTCACACCCAGCAAATACAACTATGTAAATAAAAGGGACAAAAATACTGAATAATTATAATCACTAAGCCTTGTTGCTGGCATTGAAGAAGTATTGGGATAACATAACTCCCATCCTTTCTTTGCACAAGTGGTAGGCTATGGGTATGGAACATACTTTCAGATATAGTTAATGGCATTGGCTCAGTTTGCTGAATTGTTTTTTAATTTTTCTTCTTTCTTTTAAAATTTTTGTTACAATGACTGACTTCCAAGGGAAGGGATGAATATGTGTGATATGCAAATGAAATGTAAAAAATTAAAGACAGCATAAAAAATCTTTTAAAAGAGCTAAAAATGAGTAATAACTCCTTTGTTTACCATGTTAGAGTTAAGGCCTTTCCGCTTATGCTGTCAGATTTTATTCTCACAAAAACCCTGTGGTATAGGCAGGACAGTAATTACCATTTACATTATCCAGATGAGGAAACTAAGGCTCAGAGAGATTAATTTTTTCACTCCAGGTCACATAGCTAGTAAGAGATAGAACCGAGACTAAAACTTATACCACTGGGGGTACAAAAAGAGGGAAAGCCAGTTCTTATCCTCAAGGAGCTTACAATCTAATAACATGCATATATCTATCTATCTAAAACAAGCTACAAACAGTATAAATGGGAAATAATTAGCAGAGAGAAGGCACTGGAATTGAGAGGGATTGAAGAAAGCTTCCTGTAAAAGGTGGGATTTTAGTTGGGACTTAAAGGAAGCCAGAAAAACCAATAGTTGGAGTAGAGGAGGGACAGTATTCCAGGCATGGGGGACAGCCAGAGAGAATGTCCAGAGCTGAGAGATGGAGGGTCATGTTCATGGAACAGCCAGGAGGCCAGTGTCACTTGATCAAAGAGTATGTGCTGGAGAGTAAGGTTTAAGAAGACTGGAGAGGTAGGGGGAGCTGTGTCAGGAAGGGCTTTAAACCAAACAGAACATTTTGTGATGAAAACCTGCACTAGAGTCATGACAGGGTCAAAGGAAAGAAGAGGGAGTATTTGAGAGACATTGCTAAGGTTAAATTGTTAGAGCTCCCAATTAATCAATAAAACAGTTTAGATTAAGTATGGAATGTCTTTGGATGAATTGGAGTAACACTGATAGAAAAAGTATTTGGATTGGAGGAGAGAACTTAGTCACCCTGTAGGTTGTCTGTAAAATTGAGTAGTGAGTGCATTCTGACTAACCCTGCCCCTACCCTTGAGGTGGGAAATGAAGAGGCAGGGAGCCTTAGCCTCCCTCCCCAAAAAGAGAATCATGTGAACTTTGGCACTCCAGAGGACCTTACAAACTGTAACTCATAAATCCATCTTGTTACAGAATTTTTCCCCCTTCACAATTAATTTACGACTTGTTCAATTTATTTTTCTGATATTAGGTTATTGAGATAATCTATTTCTTCTTCTGTCCATTGTATATTTTATAGCTTTGTAAGTATTTATTAATTTCATCAGTTATAAATTTTATTGGCATATAATTGGGAAAATAATTTCTAATAATTTCCTTTAATTTTTAATTGTTGTGAATTCTCCTTTTTCATGCTTGATATAAGCAATTTGGTCTACCCTCCCCTCCTTTGGTCCAAATGGCTGATAATTTGTCAGTGTTATTAGTTTTTTTCCCATAAGCCAACTGCTCCTAATTTTATTTATCAATTCAGTGATGGAAGGGTGGTTTTTTTGGCTTTTGCTTTTAATTTTGTTACCTTCTTATTTGATTTTCAGGATTTTTACTTCAGTGCTTAGCTGAGTTTTTAAAATTTGTTACTTTTTTTTCAAGTGCTTTATTAATATCTGGTTTGTATCATTCATTTCCGCCAGATTTTGAGTTACAATTTTTCCCCATTTTTCCCCTACCCATGACCCCAGAATAGCAGTCCCACTGGATATCCCCTCATCCAATCTGCTCTCTCCCATCTCTTCTCCCATACCACCTTCGATTTTTCCATTAGGGCAAGGTGAATCCCGGTGCCCCAATGCCTGCACATCTTATCTCCAAATTATATGTAAAATAATATTGATAATAGTATTCATATATTTTTAAAACATTTGATTTTAAAACTTTGCATTCCAGATTCATTCCCTTCCTCCCTTGTCACCCACCCTTACTGGGGAGATAAGCAATTCAGTATATGTTGTACATGTGTAGCTATGCAAAATATTACCATAGTAGATACATTGTGAAAGACTAACTATATTTCCCTCCCCCCTATCCCACCTCCCACCTGGTCCACCCCCCACTTTGATCCTGTCCCTTTTCAAAAGTGGGTGGTTCCAACTTCCCTGCCTCCCAGCCTGCCCTCCCTTCCATCATCTCCCTCCCATCCCCATCCCCCCACTCTCCTGTAGGGTGAGATATCCCATTTAGTATGTATGTCATTCTCTCCCTGAGCCAAATTCAGTGAGAATAAGGTTGTGCCTTTTTTGCCTTCCTGTTCTTCCCCTCCCCTGCAACCACTTTCCCTTGCCTCTTCTACATGAGATACTTTACCCCATTTCTGACCTCACAGTCCTTCTCCTGTTCCATGCTTTGAGCCTCTTTGCCCCCAAAATAGGAGTCTAATGTTGAATTTTTCTGTTTATTTTGTTCCCTTTGCCCAGGCATGTTGCCATTCAATTACTTGACTTTTGGGCTTGTTGCCACAGTAGGACTCTGCCACCAGCCAGGGGAGCTTCTGTCCCAAATGCTGGGGCTTTCCCAACTGCCGGAGTTATTAGTGGGGTGGTCTCTCTGAAGCCTCCACAGGCTCTAGCAAGCTAGTCACACACCCCAAGAGCTCCACCCCAGACCTCAATCCAGATTCAAGAAGGGTAAAGCAAGAGCAATTACCCCCTAGATCCCCCTACAGTTCTCAGGAGCTGAAGCTACAACTGAAGCTGCAAAAAGCAGCTATGCCGCATCTCCTCAGCAGCTTCTCACCCCCAGGGGAAGAAGCTGAGACGCTCCCAGATACTGGTCCCAAAGTCCATAGGGCACTAATCTCTCTCTTTGTCCCAGGTATCTATGTGTTGGTTTTTTCTGGAAAAGCCACAGCTGCTGGTATTCTGGGGTCCCTCCAGCCAGCTGCTGGTCCAGCTGCCCTGGGGCTAAAACCTCTGACTAGTGGGGTCCTGTGCTCAACTCCCACAGTGATGCACTGGCTGCTCCCTGTTGGGCTGCTGGGCTGTCCTCAGCGGGAGGTTAGCTTCTCTGTGTCATTCCGTGGGTGCTGGAGCTCCACAGGTTGTTCAGAGTCCCCCTTTTACATAGTTTTGAAGTGGTGTGGGCTGGAGCTCTGTGGAAGTGCTGTTTCTACTCTGCCATCTTGGCTCCACCCCCCAATTTGTTACTTTTCTAATTCTTTTAGTTGCATTTCCAATTCATTTATGTGTTCATTCTCTCTTTTGTTGAAAGCATTTTTTACTCTTAGTGACTACTTTAGCTGTATCTCATAAGTTTTGGTATGTTGTCTCATTGTTGTCATTTGTTATTTTGAAATTTTCTCTTGATTCTACCATTTATTTGTAGACCTCCATTTCTTTAGTATTTTTAGTCTCCACTTAAATTCTTTCTACAAAGGCCCTTTATTGAATATAACTTTTATTACATTGTGGTCAATAAAGAAAGAGTGTGTTGGGGGGTGCGGAGCCAAGATGGCGGAGTAGAAACAGCACTTCCAAGGAGCTCTGCCCCACACCACTTCCAAACAATGTAAAAGGGGAATCTGAACAACCTCTGGAGCCCCAGCATCCACAGAACGACACAGAAAAGCTAACCTCCTGCTGAGGACAGCCCAGCAGCCCTGCAAGGAGTGGCCAGTGCAGCACTCTGAGAATGGGCAGCACAGCTCTCTGGGAACCGACAGCACAGCACTCTGGGAGCCCAGCCCAGGCCCGTGTGGACCTCGGTTTTAGCCCCAGGGGAGTTGGAACTTATCAAAGTTGAACTATTTACATTCCTACATGGAAAAACAATAACTGTGTCTGATGAAACATTTCTCATTATAAAAATAATTGAAGAAGGGTATATGGTCATTTGAATACATATGTGAATGTGGGTATATATGTTTACAGGTATACATGGATAGAGGGCACAGGTTGAATTTGGTGGGAAGGGATGATACTTAAGGGGTGAAGTTAAGAGGTGAGAGAGGAAAGTGGCAAGAGGAGATGGGAAGAGACAGGGTAGGGTAAACTATCTCATGTAGAAGAGGCAAGGGGAAGTGGCTGCAGAGGAGGGGAAGAATAGGAAGGCAAAAAGGCAAAACCTTATTCTCATTGAATTTGGCTCAGGGAGAGAATCACATACATACTAAATGGGATATCTCACCCTGCAAGAGAATAGGGGGAAGGGGGATGAGAGGGGGGATGATGGAGGGGAGGGCATTCTAGGGAGAGGGGAGGATGGAAGTATCCACTTTTGAAGAGGGACAGGATAAAAGTAGGGAATGGACCAGGTGGGGGGTGGGATGGGTAGGAGGGAAATATAAGCAGTCCTTTACAATATATCTACTATGGTAAAGTTTTACATAGCTAGACATGTACAACACATACTGAATTGCTTATCTTCCCAGAGGGAGTGGGTGACAAGGGAGGAAGGGAATGGATCTAAAATTCTAAGTCTTAAAATTAAATGTGTTAAATGTATATAAATACTATTATTAATACTATTTTGCATGTAATTGGAAGATAAGATGTTCAGGCATTGGGGCTCAGAGATTCACCTTGCGCTAATGTCAAAGTCGAAGGGGGTATGGGAGAAGAGATGGGAGAGAGCAGATTGGATTTGGGGAATATCTAGTGGAACTGCTATTCTGAGGTGGTGGGGGATAGGGAAAAATGGGGGAAAATTGTAACTCAAAATCTGATGGAAATGAATGATGTAAACCAGAAGTTAATAAAGCATTTGTTAAAAAAAGAAAGAAAGAAAGAAAGAAAGAAAGAAAGAAAGAAAGAAAGAAAGAAAGAAAGAAAGAAAGGAAGGAAGAAAGGAAGGAAGGAAGGAAGGAAGGAAGGAAGGAAGGAAGGAAGGAAGGAAGGAAGGAAGGAAGGAAGGAAGAAAGAAAGAAAGAAAGAAAGAAAGAAAGAAAGAAAGAAAGGAAGAAAGAAAGAAAGGAAGAAAGAAAAAAAGAAAGAATGTATTTGGTATTTCTGCTTTTATATGTCTGTAAGGTTTTTATGCCTCACAATACATGATAAATTTTTGTAAAAGTGACATGCATGGTTGAAAAATATGTAAACTTCTTTCTGTTCCTATTCAGTAATCACTATATATCTCTAATTTTTCTAAAGTTCTATTAAAGTCTTTAACTTCTGTCTTCTTGTTGTTTTTTGTTAGATTTGTCTAGGCCTGAAAAGGGTACAGTGGGATCCCTTCATATTGTAGTTGTTTTTTTTTTTTACTATTTCTTTCTGTAATTCAGTTAAATTTTCCTTTAGGTATTAAGAAGTATTATATAATTATTATATTGTTTGATGCATTAAGTATGGATATTAATTCACCATCTATGGCGTATTTAGCATAATGTATTTTTCTTGATTATCTCTTTGTCATGTCTATTTTTATTGTAACCTTATCTGAAATCATGACTGTTACCTCTGCTTTTCTTTTTTTTTTTTGCGCTTTTTGGAGGGCAATTGGGGTTAAGTAACTTGCCCAAGGTCACACGGCTAGGTTCTTGTTTGTGTGTGTTAAGTGTCTGAGGCCGGATCCGAACTCAGGTCCTTCTGACTCCAGGGCCAGCGCTCCACTCACTGCGTCACCTAGCCGCCCCAACCTCTGCTTTTCTGAGTTCACCAGAAGTACAACAGATTGTTCTCCAACCCCTCATTCAAACTTTCTGTGAACCTTTGTGGTTGAAATGTATTTCTTTCAAACAACATATTGTTGAGTAAAATGAGATAATATATGTAAAGTGCTTTGCAAACTTTAAAGTGCTCTATAAATGCTAGCTGTTAGATATAATTATAAGGATTCTGTTGTCAATTCATACCATTCATATGCATAGTTATGACTGTTAATTGTGTATTACTTTTAATTCCTCTCTTCTTCAAATTTTCCTTTCTTTCCACTCCTTTGTTTTTACAAAGAAAAAGAAGCTGGTGAAAAAGGAGTTTACTTAATGCTTGTGATCTGTAATTGAATCAATCTGTTTCCATTCAGTTATCCCTCTTTTCATCCCCTTGCTCTGCCCTTTCTCATAAGTTTTTATTCCATCTTTTGTTCTTTTTAATCCTGCTTCACTCTCTTCCCTTGAGCACTGGCATTTGTTTGATCCAAGACTGTTCCCTCAGTATCCTGCTGTCCTTCTAAAACCCTACTTTACTCTCTGTTCTTGCCTGTTTCCCTATTGAATTTAGTTCATTTCTACACCACACGGTGTGACTTACCTTCCTTTGTCTGGATCAGCTGAAAGGGAGGTTAGCTATTCCTTCTACTCTTCCTCATCACATACACCTCTATTGTGTTAGTGAGTTTCTTCCCCTTTTTCCTCCTATCCTCCTCAATAATTCTTCTTTTCTTCTCAAAAAAAAAAAAAAACAGAACAAAATCACTCCTAGGTCTTCTTTAGGTATTATTTAACTTTCTCTATGACCCTTGAAGATGTTTAGGTTTTAAGAAGGCAGTTATTTGTTCTATCCCAGTAGAATATAAAGAATTCATCCTCACATAGTCCGTTCCAATTGATCAAATATGTTTAGCTTTCTATGTTTCTCTTAATTCTTGTATTCCAATTTCAAAGTGTCTACTCACTTCCTGAATTTAAATCAGTAATGCTTAGGAAGCCTTTTCTCCACATGAGGTTCATTTATTTCCCTTTAGGCTCCTACTCAGTTTTGCTGGATATTTGTTGCCTTTAATCTCTTTCTATTTTCCTTTTGGAATATTGTATTTCAAGTTATCACTCTCTCCTTCAGAATGGCAACTCTTAAATCTTGGGTGAGTCTGACTGTGACTCTTCATTCTGTTTGGTTGCTGGTCAAAGGGATGGGAGATGAGAATAAAGGAAGAAGAGAGATCTCTCTGAAATTGGCCTAGGTTTTCTCAGTGAAATAGGAAGGGAAGTCCTCAGCAGAGAGGGTAGGAGAAGAAGTATGGGAAGACAAAAGAAAAGAGGAAAGGTTTGGGATTACTGCTGTGGTGAGTGGGATAGGGATCAATAATGGAGGGCTTTTAGGACGACCTTTTTGTAATGCGGGCCCAAGTGAGATCAGCTAGCATTAATTTGTAGTTCACCCAGTCAGCATGGTTTGGTGATTTTCTCTCATCTTCAGTTTCATCCTGTCTGTCTCCTTGGTCTTTTCTTGCTGTTTGCAATCATGTCCAAGGCTTCTCTCTTCCTCATTAGATCTTACTGTGTCTGTGAACTATCATTTTATATCTTCCCTCTCCTTCTCAGCTAAACTACCTGAAAAAGTCATCTGCAATTGAGACCTTTACTTGCTCTCTTCTCATTCACTTCTCAGCACGTTGCAGTCTGGTGTCTGACCTCATCATTCAACTGAAACTGCTCCCTTCAAAGTTATCAATAATGTAAATTTTTCTTTGATTCTCAGGGTAACAACCATAAAATAAGTGTGTCCATATACAATGTAGTCATTCAGTCAGTAAACATTAAATGCCTACTATGCACCAATTACTGTGTAAAGTGTTGGAGATTCAAAAAGAGGCAAAAGATAGTCCTTGTCCTCAGGGAACTCATAATCTAATGGGGGAGAAACAAGCAAACAAAAATATATATTAGAAAGCTATATACAGGATAGATGAGAAATAATTAAAAGAGAAAAGGCACTGGAATTAAGAGAAGCTGGGAAAACTTTCCTGTAGAGGACAGGATTTTAGATGAGACTTAAAGGCAACCAGGAAAGCCAGTAGGCAGAGATGAGGAAG
Source organism: Gymnobelideus leadbeateri (assembly GCA_011680675.1). Lineage (NCBI taxonomy): Eukaryota > Metazoa > Chordata > Mammalia > Diprotodontia > Petauridae > Gymnobelideus > Gymnobelideus leadbeateri. The sequence goes on along the minus strand of WOXC01005395.1, from coordinate 98,255 downwards.
GAAGGGGAAAGAGAGGGGAATAAGCAAACATCAGGCCTTGCACTTTTTATTTTTACAAACATCTCATTGATCCTCACAACAACCCTGCGAGGTAGAAGCTATTATTATCTCTATCTTATAGTTGAGGAAACTGAGGAAGACAGAGGTTAAGTGACTTGCCCAGGGTCACATAACTAGCAAATATCTGAGGTCATATTTGAACTCATGTGTTACTGATTCCAGGCCTAGCATTCTGTCTACTATACCAGTGTATTTCAGGCACCAAAGGCAGTCAGAAAAAAATTCCTGGAGCTGTGGAATAGAGTACCTTATTCATGAAAAAATCAGGAGGTCAGTGTCACTGGGTCAGAGTATATTGTGGGGAGTAAGATATAAGAAGACTGGAAACAGTCTAGGTTATGAAGGGCTTTAAATGCCAAACAAAAGATTTTGTATTTGATTCAAGAGGCAATAGGGAGCCTATTTAGCTTAGTAGTAAGTACAGGGGTGATATGATCAGAGCTGCACTTCAAGGAAATCACTTTTGGTGATGTCCTCTGAATAGAGGACAGATTGGAGTGGAGAGAGACTTAGGACAGGCAGACCCACAAGCAGCTATTGCAAGAGCCCAAGCATGATGGTGATGAGGGCCTGCACTAGTGAGGTGGCAGTGTTAGAGGGGAGACGGTGGGGTTTTGGAAAGATGTTGGAAAGGTTTGACAAGCCTCCACAACTGATTGTATATGGGGGTGAGAGACAGTGAGGAGTTGAGATTAACTCCTAAATTTTGAGCCTGAGAGACTTGGAGGACAGTTTTGTCTACCATAGTAAGTGGGAAGTTGAGAGTTGGTGGTTAGGGGGAAAGATTATTAATTCAGTTTTGGGCACATTGAGTTTAAGATATCTATTGAACATCTAGTTCAAGATATCTGAAAGGCAATTGGACATATGAAATGGGAGGGCAGCAGAGAGGTAGATGTGAGAATCATCAACACAGAGATGGTAATTAGAACCATGAGAAGTGATGAGATCACCAAGTAATATAGAGGGAGAAGAGAAAAAAGGCCCAGACAGAGCCCTTAGGGATATCTACAGTTAGAGGGCATGGTCTGGAAGGAGATCCAGCAAAGGAGACTAAGATGAGAGTATGAAGAAGAAGAGTATCAAGAAGACAATGTCAAAAGCTGCAGAGAGGTTTAGGGGAATGAGGACTGAGAAAAGGCTATTGACTCTGGCAATCAAGAGATCACTGGCAACTTGAGAGAGAGTAGTTTTGGTGGAATGATGAGGTCAGAAACTGGATTATACGAGGTTAAAAAGAGAGTGAGGGTGTGGGTACATGGGGCAGTGAAGAGATTACCAGCCCTGGAGTCAGGAGGACCTGAGTTCAAATCTGACCTCAGACACTTAACACTTACTAGCTGTGTTACCTTGGGCAAGTCACTTAACTCCAACTGCCCTGCCTTCCCCCTTCCAAAAAGTAAAAAAAAGCAAAGAGAGAGAGAGTGAGGAGGGAAAGTGGAAGCACCTATTGTAGATGGCCTTTTCAAGGTATATCACAAAGAGCCAAAGAGATATTGATTGATAGCAGAGACAGAAGGATCTATTGAGAGTTTTCTGAGGATGGAGCAGAATAGGCATGTTGGTAGGCAGTAGGGAAGGAGCCAGTAGACATAAAGAGATTCATGATAAGTTTCAAAATAGAGATAAGAGGAGGAAATCTGTTGGAGGTAGTGGGATGGAATGGGATTCCTTGTGCAGGAAGAGAGGTTAGACTTGATAAGGAAAAAGCCCACCTCTTCATGTGGGACAGAGGTGAAGGAGAAGACAGTAGCAGAAGGTTTTTTTAAGTGAGGAAGAGGGGGCAAGAAGGAACTAAAGGCAAATGGTGCCAATTGTTTCTGTAAAATATGGGGCAAGATTCTCAGCTGAAAGAGCTTAGGCTGGGGGAGCCATGAGAGGCTTGAGAAGGGGTGAAAAGGTCTAGAAGAGGGCGGCTAGGTGGCGCAGTGAGTAGAGCGCTGGCCCTGGAGTCAGAAGGACCTGAGTTTGGATTCGGCCTCTGACACACACAATCTAAAACCTAGCTGTGTGACCTTGGGCAAGTTAACCCCAATTGACCTCCAAAAAGAAAAAAAAGAAAAGGTCTAGAAGAGCTGCTGCCTAGAGTAAGATAGTGGGTTGATAAGGGAGATATAGTAGGATTGCCTAGCAGCAGTGAGGGCCCCATTGAGGCTGTGAAATATATATATTTGTAGTGGACCCAAGCAGAACAATTGTGTGATTATTTTTTTTTCACTTTCATTAAGCAGCATGTATGTAGGATCAAAGGTCACACATGTTGAAAGTGATTCAAGACTGAAGTTTGGCAGGGTGCTGCTGTCAAAATGATAAGGGGTCTAGAGACTCAAGAGAAGGGGATAATGTAGAGCTGAATTGCTCACCAAAGGGTCAGAATGGGAAAATGAGGAGTGACTAGTTTAGAGGATACAGCCTCAGAGAGAACTGAGGAGTTAAGGGATTGAGGGTCACAGTGTGAACAAAGAGTATATATAAAGAAGCAGAAACACAATAGATGGCAAGATCAAATGTATTTTTGTGCAGATGAAGTGGAGGAGGTCATGGGAAGTCAGTAGGCTGAGGAACTGAGTGGTTAAGGTGTTTGAGGGAGAGTCAATATATATATACTGAAACCCCCAATCATAAGGGCAGGAGTTGGGGAAAAGAGAAAAACTATGAGCCAGGTACCAAAAACTGAGGAAGGAAGGGGAGTGTTGTAGAAATCTAGACAAGAATAACCTTGAATTTCTTTGGCCAATAGATATGAATTACATGAACTTCAAAGGAGGAGAAGTTATTGAATAATGGAGGTAGGGGGAGAACATGGAAGTGGCAATGGGAAGCAAAGAGAATTCCAACTCCTTGAATGAATGAAGCTGCAGTCCAGTACTGAAAAGGATGGACAGGGAGAATGAGCCATCACAGCCTAGGATACTAGGTTTGTTTGCTTTCATATATTTTATACCTAAACTGCTGTACTTATCAGTCTCTATTTTTAAAACAGTGCCAAAATGTTTTGATGATGAATATAGCTTTTTAAAATGTATGTTTATACTGAGTACTCTGAGCTCTCCTATTTTTTCACTATTTCCTTTGACCTTGTCTTCATTCACGTAAATTTCTTTATTTTATTTCTAGCTCTTTGCAGTAATCCTTTAGTGGTTTGATTGGTATGACATTGAATAAATAAATTGGTTTAGATAGTATTATTATTTTTAATATATGGGCTGGGCTTACCCACAAGTAATTTTTATTTCTCCACTTATTTAGACATGTCTTCTTTCTTTAAAAAGTCATAGTTCTTATGTGTGTGTAGGTAGGTAGACTCTTAAATATTGTATACATTCTGTACTTATTTTCAATGGGTTTTTCTTTCCATCTTTTCCTGTGGGGTGCTGTTGATAATATGCAGAAATGCTGATGATTTGTATGGATTTATTTTGTATCCTACAACTTTGCTGAAGTTATTGCTTCAATTTTTCAGTTGGTTCTCTTTATATAAATCATATCATGTAATTTTCCAAAAGTGATAATTTTGTTTCTTTTTTCCAATGCTTATTTCCTCTATTTTCTTGTCTTATTTCAATAGCCAGCATTTCCCACACTATATGAAATGATAGGGATAATGGACATCTTAGTTTCACTCCTGTTTATATTTGGAAGGCTTCTGATTTATCCATATATGTTGGCCCTTTGGTCTTAGTAGATACTATTTATAATATTAAGGAAAGGTCCATGTATTACTATGCTTTTTAGTGGTTTAAAAAAAGAAATAGGAGATGAGTTTTGTTAAATCTTCTGCATCTATTGATCATATTATTTTTAGTGTTCTTTTTTTATTTTTCAATTAAAATTTATTGATAGCTTTGTAAAATTAATCTCAATTCAATGTAAGGATAAGAAGGGATTTGAGAATCTGGGAGACTAGAAAGATTGTAGTATTCTTTTTTTTTTACTCTCTTCTTCACATTTATTTTCTTTTTTTTTAATTAAACAAATGCTTTATTAACTTCTGGTTTACATCATTCATTTCCACCAGATTATGAGTTACATTTTCCCCCATTTTTCCCTACCCACCACCCCAGAATAGCAGTCCCACTAGATATCCCCTCATCCAATCTGCTCTCTCCCATATCTTCTCCCATATCCCCTTCAACTTTGCCATTAGGGCAAGGTGAATCTCTGAGCCGCAATGCCTGGACATCTTATGAAACATTTAATTTTAAAACTTCGATTTTCAGTTCCATTCCCTTCTTCCCTTGTCACCCAGCTCCCTCTGAGAAGATAAGCAATTCTGTATGTGTTGTACATGTATAGCTATGCAAAATATTACCAAGTAGATAAGTGCTTATATTTCCCTCCCACCCGTCTCACCTCCCACTTGGTCCATTCCCTACTTTGATCCTGTCCCTCTTTGATAGTGGGTACTTCCAACCTCCCCTCCCCCCAGAATGCCCTCCCCTCCATCATCCCCCCTCTCATCCCCCTTTCCCCTACTCAGGAGAGTGAGTGAGGGTAAGATAATCCATTTAGTCTGTATGTGATTCTCTCCTTGAGCCAACTTCAGTGAGAATATGCTTTTGCCTTTTTGCCTTCCTGTTCTTCCCCTCCCCTGCAACTACTTCCCCTTGCCTCTTCTACATGAGATAGTTTACCCTACCCTGTCTCTCTCCATCTCCTCTTGCCACTTTCCTCTCTCACCTCTTGACTTCACCCCTTAAGAATCATCCCTTCCTTGGGGCGGCTAGGTGGCTCAGCAGGCAGAGCACCGGCCCTGGAGCCAGAAGGACCGGAAATCGGATCTGGCCCCAGACACCCAACACACAAATAAAAACCTAGCCGTGTGACCCCGGGCAAGTCACCCAACCCCAATTGCCCTCCAAAAAAAAAAAAGAATCATCCCTTCCCATCAAATTCAACCTGTGTCCTCTATCCATGTATACCTGTGAACAAATGCCATGTACCCTTCTTCAATTATTTTCATAATGTGAAAGGTTTCATCAGACACAGTTATTGTTTTTCCATGTAGGAATGTAAACAGTTCAACTTTGATAAGTTCCTTTTGATTTCTTTTCCTTGATTACCTTCTCAAGCATCTCTTGCTTCTTGTGTCTGAATGTCAAATTTTCTATTCAACTCTGGTTTTTTCATCAAGAATGCTTGAAAGTCCTCTATTCCACTGAATGACCATATTTTCCCCTGAAACAAGATACTCAGTTTTGCTGGGTAGGTGACCCTTAGCTTCAATCCCAGCTCTTTTGCCCTCTGGAATATCATATTCCATGCTCTTCGATCCCTCAGTGTAGAAGCTGCCAGGTCCTGGGCTATTCTGATTGTGTTTCCACAATATTGAAATTGTTTTTCCTGGCTGCTTGTAGTATTTTCTCCTTGATCTGGGGATTCTGGAACCTGGCTATAATATTTCTGGGAGTTTTCTTTTTGGGATCTGGAGGTGATCGGTGGATTCTTTCAACCTCTATTTTGCCCTCTGGATCTAAAACATCAGGGCAGTTTTCCTTGAGAATTTCTTGAAGGGTGATTTCTAGGTTCTTTCTTTGATCATGGCTTTCAGGTAGTCCAATAATTTTTAAATTGTCTCTCCTGGATCTATTTTCCAGGTCAGTGGTTTTTCCCATGAGATATTTCACATTGACTTCTATTCTTTCATTTGTTTGGATCTGTTTAATAGTATCTTGATTTCTCATAAAGTCACTAGCTTCCATTTGCTCCAATCTAACTCTGAAGGAATGAATCTCCTCAGTGAGATTTTGAGATTCTTTTTCCATCTGGCAAATTTGACTTTTTAAAGCATTCTTCTCCTCATTGCCCTTTTGGGCCTCCTTTGCCATTTGAGTTAGTCTATTTTTTCAGGTGTTATTTTCCTCAGTCAGGCTGTTGACTGTCATTTCATACTTTTCCTGAATCCTTCTCATTTCTCTTTCCAAAATTTCCCCCACTTCTCTTATCTGCTTCTTAAAGTCCTCTATGGCCTGTAGCCAGCTTGTATTTTCATTTGGGGCTTTTGGTGCAGGAGTTCTGACCTCACAGTCCTCCTCCATGCTTTGAGCCTCTTTGCCCCTAAAATAGGAGTCCAATGTTGAACTTTTCTGTTTATTTTGTTTTATTTGCCTAGGCATGTTGCCACTTAATTACTTGATTTTTGGGCTTGTTGCCACAGTAGGACTCTGCCACCAGACAGGGGAGCTTCTGCCCAAAGTGGGGTCTTCACAACTTCCGCCAGTTGGGTGGCCTCTGTAAAGCCTCCACCCACTCTGGCAAATTGGATACCCACCCCAAACTTCCCCCCCCAGACCACAATCCAGATCCTGGCAGTTTAAAGCAAGAGCGATTAACCCCCAGACTGATTGCTGTATCTTCCTATAGTTTGCAGACCAGGAGCTAGAGCCATTGCTGACACTGCAAAATGGCTTCTGTGCAGCTGTTTCTTCAGCAGCTTTTCGCCCCCAGGGGAGGAAGCCACGCGTTCCCCAAATACTGGTCCCAAAGTCCATAGGGCACTAACCTCTCACTTTGTCCTAGGCATATCTGTGCTGATAATTCTGGAATCGCCACAATTGCTGGTGTTCTGGGGTTCCTCCAGCCGGCTGAAGGCCCGGCCGCCCTGGAGCTAAAACCACAGACTTGGGCTCAGCTCTGTGTGCTGCACTGTTGGTTCCCAGCGCGCTGTGCTGCCTGCTCTCAGAGCGCTGCGCTGGCTGCTCCCTGCAGGGTTGCCGGGCTGTCCTCAGCAGGAGGTTAGCTTTTCTGTGCCGTTCTGTGGGTGCTGTGGCTCCAGAAGTTGTTGGGAGTCCCCTTTTACATTGTTTGAAGTTTGTGTGGGGCAGAGCACATTGGAAATGCTGTTTCTACTCCGCCATCTTGGCTCCCGATTTTTAGTGTTCTTGTTATTAATACATCTATTATGTTTGTAATTTTCCAAATAATGAGTAAACCTTGCATTACTTGTATAAATCAAATTTGGTCATAGTATAAAATCTTTTTGATATGTCATTGTAGTCTCTCTGCTACTATTTTATTTAAAATTTGTGCATTATATTCATTAAGGCTATTCGTTTTTACTTTTCTTTCTCTATTTTGTCTCTCCCTGTTTTAGGCATCAAGACCATATTTGCTTCACAGTAAAAATTTGGTGGGATTCCCTTTGCTTTTGCAAACAGTTTATGTAATCCAGTGATCTTTTAATTATGAAACCTAAAGACTTTTTCTTAATTTTCATTCTTCTTGACCCTTAGGCAGCATCTGAATCTGTTGACTACCTTTTCTTCCCATATACTCTCCTTTGATCTTTTTCCCCTCTACTCTCTCTTGATTCTCCTCCTATTTATCTGGCCACTCAGTATATTTTGCTGGATCTTCACCCATGTCATGCCCACTAACGTGGGTGCTCTCCAAAGCTCTGTTCTGGAACCTCTTTCTATTTTTTATCTATCATCTGTATGTAGTTGATTCCTACATCTATTTATCTAACTCTGTGCTCTCTTTAGAACACCAGTCTCTCATTACCTGGTGTCGGTTGGACATTTTCAATGGGATATCCTAAAGATGTTCCAACTCCACATATCCAAGACAGAACTCTCCCTAAACCTTCCCATCTTCCAAACTTACCTATTTTTGTTGATTGCATCATCATCTCTCCAATTATCTAGGCCCACAACTTTGGCATCATCCTCAGTTCCTCAATCTTACTCCACATATCCAATGTGTTGCCAAATTTTGCCATTTTTTCTTCACAACATCTCTCATGTATATTTCCTTTTCTCCATTCACATAGCCACAACCCTATTTCAGGGCCCCATTTACATCTCACCTGAACTTTAAAAATAGCTTCTAATTGGTCTTTTGCCTCAAGTCTCTCCCCACTCCAAATCATACTCTATTTAGCTTCCAAAGTGATTTTCCTAAGGTATCTGTCTGACCATTTCACTTTCTTTGACTCTACCCAATAAACTTTATTGGTTCCCTATTAACTTTAAGATCAGTATAAAGTCTTTTATTTGACATTTAAAGTTTTTCATATCTTGGACCCTTTCTAATTTTATAGTCTTATTACAAGCTATTCTCTCGATCTCTTCCACGGTCCATCTTTATTAACCTACTTGTTGTTTCTACCCAGAATGCTCCTCCTCCAAATCTCCAAGTCTTAGAATCCCTAACTTCCTTTATGATTCAGCTCAAGAACCACTTCCTCCAGGCCTTTCTCAGTCCCTCCCAGTTACTTGTGGCATCCCCCTAAAGTTTCTTTCCATCTATTCTGTCTTTATCTTAAATATATTGATTTACATATGCTGTCTCCCCTATTAGAATGCAAGTTCCCTGAGGTCAGGGGTTGTTTTTGCTTTTGCATTTTAACCCCAGCACAAAGGACAATGCCCATACGAGGAGCACTCAATAAATATTGGATAAATGAATGGAATATGCCACAGTTATCACTTTTTCAGCTGTTTGCTTGACATCTTTATTTGCATGTCCCTCTCCTTCAATCAGTCTGACTTGGGGAGCTTTGATTGTACATTACCAGAGGCAAAATGCCAAGAATTAAGTGGGTGTGGGAGTTATTTTAGTTCATGACCTTTAACAGAAATAAAATATGATTTTTCCCAGAGAGTGTCAGAAAGATGAAAAAATGGAACTTTCAAAATCCATTTAGTTATATTGCATAACATATATAAGGCAAACTTTATCAGAAAAGCCCATTCTCCAAGTTCTTTGTGCTTATTTAAATAAGACTTATGGCCTAAGAGTACTGTCTTATTTAATTTTTCTTATTCTGATATTCCTAGAAGAGACCTCCTTAAGTCTCTCATTTAGGAGAATAGCATCCCATACAACAAGCACTTATTAAATACCTACTGCTATGTGCCAGGTACCACAAAATGCTTAGGATAAAAAGTCACAAATGAGAGTCCCCACCCTCAGAGAACTTACATTGTTCGGGGGGAGGTAGGAAAGAGTCATGTGCCCAGACACTCATTACACTCATTTTCATTTTACAGATGAAGAAACAAACTTGGAGCTGAGAAAGGTTATGTGTTTTGGCCAAGGTTCCACATACAGCAAGTGGAAGGATTGGAACTAGGGTCCTGCCTCCACATATACTGACCCCTCACCCTGTAAAGCAGACAAGCTTGGATGCACTGTTCATCAAAGCATGATTGAGATGGCAAAGGTAAGTTGGGCATTTATTGCCTCAGATCAGGTTCATCCTCCTTTTGTGAGTAATCTCAATTTCTAGAAAGGGTCTGCGGCATCGAATAACCATCACTCACACTTCTATAGCATTTTACAATCCTCCAAATGCTTCATATACATGATTTCCTTCCTTCCTTCCTTCCTTCCTTCCTTCCTTCCTTCCTTCCTTCCTTCCTTCCTTCCTCCCTCCCTCCTTCCCCCTCCTTTCTTTCCTCCTACCCTTCCTTCCTTCTTTTCTTCCTTCCTATAGTCCTATGACAGAAGTAAAGAATTATACCAGCTCACATTCACACAGGGCTTTAAGCTTTCCCTTTCTTTACAACGACCTTGTGAGGTAGGTAATACTAATTCTCTTACCTCTCCATTCCAAACAAAGGGAGAGGAAGGTGCAAAGAAGTCAAGGGACTTTTCAGGGTCAAAACAGTTAGTAAATGGCAGATGTGGGACACAACCCTCGGTCTTCTGAAGCCTTCCCATCTGATGCTGGATGCCTACTTGTCAGGGATGCTGTAGAGAGCATTAAACAAGATGGCAGCCTCAGAGGTTACTTGAAACTCCAGATCAATGATCCCACAAGATCCCTTCACAACACCATGCAAGTATAACTGGACTTACAAATGTTACAGACTGAAAAATGGAGAGAAACCTGAGAGCTTCAGGCCCTGGGTTAAAATGTTGGTTTTGCTTCTTATTAACTGTTGGACCATGGGCAAGTCCCTTTCCTTTTCTGCAAGATAAGGAGATTGGAATTGATAGTTCTCTAATTTTGTTATTTTTATCTCCAGCATCAAAGGTGCTTAATAAATGTTTGTTGATTGGTTGATCTGAAGGGTACCCTGTGGCTCTAAATCCTAGGAAAATCTGAAAGGGATCCTTTAATACTAATAATCCCTTGCATTGGCAAACCACCTTCAATTTTCCTTTACTTATAAATATTTCATCTGAGTCCCATAATAGCTAAACAACTACTTGCTAGTTCCTGAGGTAGGTAGTTCGGGCATTATTATTCCCATTCATTATACAGATGTAAAAGTCAAAGCACAGATTGGTTAAGAGACTTGACCAAGGTCCTACAACTAGAAAGCAATAGAACTGGGGCTAGAACCCCAGCCTTAATATTCTTTCCAAAAGGTCAAGGGCTACTGTTATCTTACTCTGAGTATATTGAACTCAATTACTCAGTAATTGATTCCTCAATCAAATATGTATAGAGTAATTAGCAATTATTATATATTAATAATTATTAATAATTAGCAAGAGGCAATGGCACCTTCCAATTTCCTGGGCAGTTTGCAACAGGTTTAGGGACAGTGGGAATCCAGTAGAGCTAATGACCTCCATGTTGTTTTCTCCTAAAAGGTGGGGGTAAAAGAAAGAGGAGGGAGAGAGGGATGGAGAGAGTGAGTGAGAGAGAGAGAGAGAGAGGGAGAGAGAAGCAGAGATAAAGAGACAGAGAGATAGAGAGAGAAATTCAATTATTGGTTGTTCAGGCAGTGTTCCAAATTCTGTATTCAGATTCTTTCTGACACTAAGACTATGTTATGAAAGAGAGGGAGTAAGAGAGAGAGAAAGGAGAGACAGTTTCAATTACTTAGTGAGTCATCCAGATGTTTTGGAAATGCTAAAACTCCTTTCCAGGAGAAATGTTCTTTTGAATGAAAGGCACATGAGCAATGTTCAGAGAAGCTTCTTTTCCTTCTCTGAAAGAAACTCCCCCGTGCTACCATCTTTTACAATCACATGAAGAATTGGCATGTCTCCATAAAAGCCAGGGAAGCAAAAGCAAAGGCTGGGGAGAGTCATGATCTCATTATGTTAGCAGCCATTTCAGAATTCAAAAGGAAAGCAAATGATGAAACTTGTACATTCCCCCTCCACTCCATGCTTCAAATGCCCACAACCATTCCCAGAGAAAGCAGCTGGCAAAGATTTAAAAAGGTAATCAGAGGGCATCTGTGAGAGATCAATAGACCACTCTTCTACCTAGCCCCATTTCCTCAGTGGGCAAAAGACTATGGACCTAGTCCATGAACAAAGTTTCTTAATCTTCTGTGTGTGCCATGGGACTCTTAGCCTATCTAGTAAGCCTCTAGACCCCTTCTCAGAACTGTGTTTTTAAATGCTTAAAATAAAATATATGGAATTACAAAGGAAATCATCTATCTCAAAATAAAGATGATATTTTTCCCATCCAAGTTCATGGAACCTTTGAAATTTATGAATGAACCCCCAGTGGGGGAACCATGAACCCCAGATTAAGAATCTGGATCTAGAGAAAGATGGCTGCCAAGATCTAAGGAAGGACTAAATCAAGAAAAAAACAAGAGACACAATTCAGGAAGGTCACTTTCTGAGATCACAGAATCAGAGGATCAGAGATTGTCAGAACTGGAAGTGCTCTTAGAGGTCATAGAGGTTAATACCACCATCTTATAAAGGAGCAAAGTGAGGCTCAGGGAGGCTAAGTAGCTTGTCTAGGGACAGAGGTAACTCAGCTGCACTTTGGCTTGGTTGGTGAGTAAGCAGACTACTGAGGAGCAATCACCCCAAATGGAATCTTCACTAATCCTTATCCTAAAGTTCCTCCAAATCTGGGAGTCACCCATAATTAATGGAAGCCTGTCATCTTGAGACCTGATTCCCTCAGACAGCCTGAAGGGGAGAGAACACTAGACCTGGAGGCAGGAAGACCTGATGTTAGCCAGCCATTTAGCCTCTGTCTGCCTCAGTTCCCTCATTTGTGAAATAAGAGTAACAACAACACCTACATCCCAGGGTTATTGTGATGATCAAATGAGATAATGTTTGTCAAGTCCTTTGCAAATGTTAAAGTACTACATAAACGTTAGCTGAGAGAAAGAAACCCCAACTTATGCCTGTAATTCCTTCCTTCCTTCCTTCTTTTCTTTCCTTCTCCTTTCTTTCTTTCTTTCTTTCTTTCTTTCTTTCTTTCTTTCTTTCTTTCTTTCTTTCTTTCTTCCTTTCTTTTTTTCTTTCTTTCTTTCTTTCTTTCTTTTTTTCTTTCTTTCTTTCTTTCTTTCACTTTTTGGAGAGGGGAGGGCAGGGCGATTGGGGTTAAGTGACTTGCCCAAGGTCACACAGCTAGTAAGTGTTAAGTGTCTGAGGATATATTTGAACTCAGGTCCTCCTGACTCCAAGGCCCATGCTCTATTCACTGCACCACCTAGCTGCCCCTGCCTGTTAATTCCTAATAATTTTTTCTCTTTAGCTTAAATCTCCAATTACTTTTAAATACACATGCCCTGCCACTCATCAACCCAATCCAAGCTTTTCTTGGACATTTATATCTTAGAGAACAAAGGAGAAGAGAGAAGGGTTGGGATAGTTTTAGAGGAAGAAAGTAAGGACACTGAGTACTTAGGATGTGGGAAATTCCCCTGAGACAGTGAGAGAACAAGGTGGGGTGGGGGGGAAGCAGTGGCAAATTAGGTTGGCTCTTCTGGGAACCAGGTTGCCAGAGCTCTAGTTGAAGGAAATTGGAGATTTAGATTGGGAAAAGAAAACTTACTGACATAGGTGTGGGTCAAGACAGCTATGTAATAGGGGTTGACTCATTCTGTATTGTTTCTTAAAGTGGGAAAAGGACCAGTGGCCATGACAGAGAGGCACATCTCAGCTCAGTATATTGCCTAGAGTTGTCAAAAAATAGAATATAAGGTAATAAACTCCCCGTCAGTGGAGGAGCTGAAGCACAATTTGGATGACAACCTGTCCAGGAATAGAGGAGATTCCTGGCTGGGAGATGAGAGTAGATCATTTCTAAGGCTCTTCCCAACTCCCAACTGGAGTATAGAGTCATTAAGACTTGTTTGGGCCTCGCTCTGGAGAGAGTACAGAGCTGACACAGGAGGTAGGGGGTCTTTGGTTGGTTCTGATCCTGGCCTGTGACAGCACCCTGAGGCCAATGAACTTCCTAGTCTTTTTTTTATTGAGTGCCTACTATTTGCCTTATGTTCTTTTTTTATCAAATGCTTTATTAACTTCTAGCTTTCATCATTCATTTCTGCAAGATTTTCAGTTACAAATTTTTTCCCCGTTTTCTCCCTACTCACCACCCCAAAACAGACATTTTCATTATATATTTTCATCATATACACACACATATACACACAATGTGTGTGTATACACATTTTCATTCCCTTCAACTATTCTCATACTTAGAAAAGTTTCATAAGTTAGAATGATCATTTTTCCATGTAGGGATGTAAATGGTTCAACTTTGATAAATTCCTTATAATTTCTTTTCCCTGTTTACCTTCTCATGCTTCTCTTGCTTCTTGTGTCTGAATGTCAAATTTTCTATTCAACTCTGGCTTTTTCATCAAGAATGCTTGAAAGTCCTCTATTCCACTGAATGACCATATTTTCTCCTGAAACATGATACTCAGTTTTGCTGGGTAGGTGATTCTTGGTTTTAATCCCAGCTCCTTTGACCTCCAGAATATAATATTCTAAGCCCTTTGATCCCTCAGTGTAGAAGCTGCCAGATCCTGTGTTATCCTGATTGTGTTTCCACAATATTCAAATTGTTTCTTCCTGGCTGCTTGATTGTGTTTCCACAACATTCAAATTGTTTCTTCCTGGCTGCTTGTAATATTTTCTCCTTGATCTGGGAATTCCAGAACCTGGCTATAATATTCTTAGGCATTTTCTTTTGGGGATCTTTTACAGGAGGTAATTGGTAGATTCTTTCAACCTCTATTTTGCCCTCTGTTTCTAAAACATCAGGACAATTTTCCTTGAGAATTTCTTTAAGGATGATTTCTAGGTTCTTTTTTTCATCATGGCTTTCAGGTAGTTCAATAATTTTTAAATTATCTCTCCTGGATCTATTTTCCAGGTTAGTGGTTTTCCCAATGAAATATTTCACACTGCCTTCTATTTTTTCATTTGTTTGGATCTTTAATAGTATCTTGATTTCTCATAAAGTCACTAGCTTCCATTTGCTCCAATCTAATTCTGAATGAATGATTCTTTTCAGTGAGCTTTTGAGATTCTTTTTTCCATCTGGCAAATTCAGCTTTTTAAGGCATTCTTCTCCTCATTGCCTTTTTGAGCCTCTTTTGCCATTTGAGTTAGTCTATTTTTAAGGTGTTATTGTCTTCAGTCAGGTTGTTGACTCTCGTTTCATACTTGCATCTTTCTCATTTCTCTTCCCAATTTTTCCTCCACTTCTTTTATTTGGTTTTGAAAATCTTTCTTAAGGTCCTCTATGGCCTGTAACCAACTCGTATTTTTCTTGGAAGCTTTTGGTGCAGGAGTTCTGACTTTGTTGTCTTCCTCCTGTTCCATGCTTTGATCCTTTTTGTCCCCAAATAAGAGTGTAAAGTTGGATTGTTCTGCTTGCTTTGCTTCCCTTGTTTGCTTGTGTTGCCACTCAATTACTTGACTTTTGGGCTTTTTGCCACAGTAGGACTCTGCTACCAGACAGGGGAGCTTCATCCCAAACACTGTGGTTTTCTCAGCTGCCAAAGGTATTAGTTGGCTGCCCTCTCAGAAGCCTCCACAAGCTCCGGCAAACTGGTCACACACCCCAGGACCTCCCTCTAGACCACAATCCAGATCCAAGAAGGTTAAAGCAATAGTGATTACCCCTCAGACTAGTCTCTTTGTCCCCTTACAATCTGCAAGCCAGAAGCTGAAGCAGCCATGTGGTGGTGGCTGCACAGTTGTGGCACCTCAGTGGCTTCTCCCTCCAAGGGATAAAGGCTGGACCATACTCCCAAACCACTGGATCCCAAAGTCCACACTGCACTGACCTCTTACTTTGTCCTTAGCATCCATGGGTTGATAATTCTGGAAACTGCCACCACTGCTGGTGATCTGAAGTCCCTCCAGTTGGTGGCTTGTCTGGCCGCCCTGAACTAAACTTCCCAATCTTGTTCCAGTCTACCTCTCCAGGCTTAGAGCACACTAGGACCCATCACACACTTCAGGTTTTGTCAAAACTGGCTCATAAACAAACCTCTTCTTCCCCTTCAGTGTTTTTGCACCAGCTGTCCTCCAGGCCCAGAATAGCCCCTTCAGAACTCAGCTGAAGAGCCCTCTTTACTGGGGGGGAGGGAGGGACTCTTCAGGATTTTCTCATTTCTTCACACTCAGACTTGTTTTGTGCTATTTTGTATTGACATCTGTTTGTGTGTGTGTGTGTGTGTGTGTGTGTGTGTGTGTGTGTGTGTGTGCTTGGGGAGGGAGGGAAGGGGGGAAAGAGACAGAGAGAGTGTGTGTATGTGCTTATGGAGGGAGGGAAGAAGGGAGAGAGAGGGAGACAAAGAGAGACAGCCAGAGAGACAGAGACAAAGAGAGAGAGAGAGACAAAGAAACAGAGAAAAAGAGACAGAGTGTGTGTGTGTGTGTGTGTGTGTGTGTGTGTGTGCTTGTGAAGAGAGGGAAAGGTGGAAGAGAGAGAGAGAGAGAGAGAGAGAGAGAGAGAGAGAGAGAGAGAGAGAGAGAGTGGAGAGAGGGGGGAGGGGGAGAGAGACAGAGAGAAACAGACAGAGAGACAGAGACAGTGTGTGTATGAGCTTGTGGAGGGAGGGAGGGGGGAGGGAGAGAGAGACAGAAAGAGATACAGAGAGACAGAGACAGAGGAAGAAGGACACAGAGAGAGTTTGTGCTAGTTTTCTCCATGGAGGCTCCTTGTGGGCAGGAGTGCTTTGCATTTTGCTCTTACATTCTGGAGCAGAGTTGGTGCTTCATTAAGATAAGCACTGCTTTCTGAGGTTGTCCCTTCCCAAGGCAGTCTTTTCAGAAGCAGCTTGCAGCTGGGCCCGCTGTACATAATGAAGGACATATGGTGAGGCTTTGTGTTGGGATTCTCATTCAATGTGCATTACTGGGAGCTGAGCCACCTTCCTCATTCAGTCTATGGGTATTCATCCCAGAGGCACTATCTTCAGGAAAAAGGCCGCTGATTAGGCCCTAAACCATACTTGATAGGAAAAATAGCCAGAAGTCGGGTTCCTTCTTGGTTCTTAGTACTTTTTACACGGAGGCCTTTCTCTTGACATATAAAAGTTCCAATCTCCCTTCAGACACTTATTAGCTGTGTGACCCCAGACAAAACACTTAACCTTTCTGTGCTTCAGTTTCCTTATCTGGAAATAAGGGGTAATACTAGTACCTACCCTCTAGGGATGTCTGAAAATAAAATGAGGTAATATTTGTAAAGTACTTTGCACACCTGAAAGAACTATATAAATATCAGCTATTATTAGGAGTCAGGCAAGTCAGAGTGATGGAAAGAGAGCTGAAGTTAGAGTGACAGGGTCATTTGATCTAGAGCTCCAAAGGAACTTGGAAATCCTCTAGTCCAATGCCCTTCCCACTTCATGAAGGAGGAAACTGAGGCCCAGAGAGAGAAGGCAGTGAGCAGCAGAGTGGGGGTTCTGAACCTTGTCTTTTTGGCCCCAAAGCTTGATGCTGTCCCTTTTGGCCATGCTGTTCCCAGCAAAGAGATTGCCTCAAATCCTGGCTCATTTCATGTCTCCTTCAGTTTCATCACCTATGAAACAGTGACAATGATCCTGAAAGGGCCTTAAGATCTTCAGGAGAATGTGTACTATATAAATATGACTTGTCATTCCCAGACAGTCAAGTATCATCTTGGAAATGTCCCCACGAGGTCCTAATCCATCTTGAAAATGTAAATAAATTTTTTAAAAACCTTTGAAAAAAATCTTAGCTTCCCGGCTCTTCAGAGGCAAGGTTTTTCTGGAGGGGGGGAGTGGTAAACCTGCCCACCGGCTAAGCTGACATTAAGGAAGACAAACCCTCCTGACCCTGCCACCTACCATGTGCCTTTAGGCATATCACTTTACTTTTCTAGGAGACCTCTGTTTTCTGATTTGTAAAATCAAGGAGTTTGCTCTAGATGGCCTTGTGGAGGTCCTCCCCTCCACTCTACAGCTACAGTCCTGTTGGGGGCTGACTGGGGAGGGGAGGTAACTGGACGACATGGCATCTAAGGTCCTTTCTGGCTCTGATTCTATGAGCTGCTCATCTTCTTACAACATTTCCTTTGACTCCAGTTATCAGAGAACAAATCATGGGTATGTGAACCATGGTTGTGACCCAGGATGTCCATACTTTTCCCATCCCTTTTCTGTCCAGCAAATGAAGGACCTGAAGAAGCATTTATTTTTGAGCATTTACCATGTGCCAAGTACTTTGCCAAGCCCTGGGGACATGAATACCTAGGAGCTTACATCCTAACATGCAGAGACAACACATATAAAGGAACAGTGGCCAGGAAAGAGGATTTGGGTCTTAGTTATGGTGAGATGATCCATATGGTAGTCAATCAGCATGGCATTTCCAAAAGCAATGGTGCTGCTGATTTTATTACTGTGCCCAGACAGTAAGGGGGTGGAGGTGGGGAAGACAGAGTTAATGGCTATGGCAGCAGGGCAGATAATAAGAGGGCCAGAAGGCATGTGATGCGTGTCCAAAGATTCAACAGCCCCATAGTTCTATCTCTCCTACTGCTCCTTCCCATGATACTCTCCTCTGATTTTGCAACCATGATGCAGAAATGAGTCTGCTCTTTAGCAAGAAGTATAAAAAAGCCATTGGGCAAACAGTAGTCTGGGCCTAGGATGAGGGTGCCTCCTGTACTATAGTTGGTGGTTCCCATGTTTTATTCTATTTGACCTCTTGGATTTTGTATCCTTTGCCATTTCTGATCATGGTTACCAGCTCCTTTCCTCCTGTTATGACCCCCTAGCTCCCAGACTTTGGCCTAGTCCCTGCTTGTGGACATTATGGATTCTAATGCCTCTACTTTGACCTCCTGGTTCCCAGATATTTACTCCATCCTTCCCTATCAGCTAACCCCTTGGATTTCTTTGCCCCTACCTTAAATTATAGGCTCCACAATTTTTTATTCATTTCTGACCTCCTGACTTTGCTGCTCCCTCTGTCTTGTTCGAGGAAGGAGGCTAGAAAAGTGAAGGAAAACAATATTTGCAATAACTACACCAATATAAAGGAAAAGGTCACTAAAAGGAATCATAGGATTTAGAACTGGAGGTGATCTTGGAGACTTATTTTGTAGATGAGGAAACAGAAAGGTTAAATGGCAGGTCTTCCTGACTACAGGTCCAGTTCACTATCCACTATCCACTATCAAGCTGTCTTGATTAGAACTCTAAATAATGGGAAAACAGTGTAGGTCCTGGAGAAGGCATAATAAAATATACTTCTCCCTCACAGAAAAAGGGTGGTGGTGGTGGACATGACTACTAGGACAAAATATTATATGCACTGCCTGTCAAGGTTTCTATACCGAATGTTTTTGTTGAATTGTTTTTCTTGTCACAAGGGAGGGTTCATGGAGGAGGGGAAGGAAGATAACTGCTATATAAAGAAAAAACCAAAAGACAGCAACAAAACTTGTTTTTCTTTTCTTTTTCTTTTTCTTTGTGAACACATACAGGATCAATAATAAACCACTAAGTGATATAGCATCCACATTCTTAAAGGAGAAGTGAGTTATGGGAAAACATACATGGCAAAATTATACTAGTAGGGGACTCCAATTGGCCCCTCTGAGAACTTGATAAATCCAATCAAAAACTAAACAAGAAAGAAACTAAGGAGGCAAAGAGAATATTAGAAAAGTTAAATATGGCAGACCTTTGGCATGATTTAGACATAAAGAGTAATACCATAAGCAAATTAGAAGAGAAAGGAATATTCTACCTGTTAGATCTATGGGGAAGGGAAGAATTCATGACAAAACAAGAGATAGAGAGCATTACAAAATATAAAATAGATCATTTTGATTATATTAAGCTAAGAATCTTTTATACAAACAAAATCAATGCAACCAAGATTACAAGGAAAGCAGAAATCCTGGAAACAGTCTTTACATCAAGTGTTTCTGATAAAGGCCTAATTTCTCAAATATATAGAGAACTGAGTCAAATTTACAAGACTATAAGCCATTCCCCAATTAATAAATGGCCAAAGGATATGAACAGGCAGTTTTCAGATGAAGAAATCAAAGCTATCTATAGGTATATGAAGAAATGCTCTAAATCACTTTTGATTAGAAAAATGCAAATTAAAACAGCTCTGAGGTACCACCTCATACCTGTCAGATTGGCTAATATGACAAAAAAGGAAAATGATAAATGTTGGAGAGGATGTGGGAAAATTGGGACACTGATGCATGTTGGTGGATTTGTGAAATGATTCAACAATTCTGGAAAGCAATTTGGAACTATGCCCAAGGGTAACCAAACTGTGCATATCCTTTGATCCAGCAATAGCACTACTAGGTCTGTTGCCCAAAGAGATCATAAAAAAGGGGAAAAGACCCACATATACAAAAATATTTATAGCAGTCCTTTTTATGATGGCAAAATAGTGAAAATTGAGGGGATGCCCATCAATTGGGGAAGGCTGAACAAGCTGTGATATATGAATGTAATGGAATATTATTATGTGATAAGAAATGATGAATAGGCAGATTTCAGAAAAAAAACTTGGGCCAAAGTTTTTTTCAGACCACAAAGGGACATCTTCTTCAATGAAAACCATCTCCTGCTCAACTACATCCCCAGCCAGGGCAGTTTTACTCACTATATCCTTCTCTCAGTGTATCCCTCCTCTTTTATCCTATAGCTGGCACATGCTTCCCTAGGGCTGGCTTCCTATGTCCTGCTTTGGTTTATCAAAAATCCACTCCAGGGAAAAAGATGCAAATTGCCAATTTTGCAAATAGCATATTAGAAAACATTTTCAGTTCGTGTTCTGAAAGATAGTACCACTAATTCATCTTGGGTACATTATGAACTGAAGTCTGAAAACTCTAAAAAGCCAGAAACAAAAAAGAAATGTTCATCTAAATTTCAAGAAGATGCCAAAAAGGTAAAATATTTTAGAGAGTAGCCTTCTTTCATGAGAGAGAACATCTGTGCCTGTAATTAGCTGACTTATGAGCACAATTAGCTATTCAACTCTCAATTTAAAAGTGCAAGGGACATGGAAATGTTCTTCCAGCTTATCAATTTCTACTTTATTATTTCATTAAAATTCAACCTGGACGTTCTAGTCGTTTTTTTAAAAGAGTGGGACCAATTCCACTTGGTAGCCACAGTCTTTCTTTCTTTGACATCTGTTGTTCTATATGTATTTTTCACATTGAAAAACGCCCATATCCCAGTTTAATTTTCCCTGTTAGGGTATTATTACTTATATTTTATAGACTACAGAGAAGTAAAGGGACTTTGTCACACAACCATTAATTGATAGTGCAGGGATGAGAATAGAATCATTTAGTGTGCAGTGAACAAAATAGTAGCCCTTCCAGAATGCAAGCTAAACACATTATGGTAGAATAGAAGTACCTTGAAGGTAAAAACAAAGTCATTTAAAATGTTTTTTGTAAATCAGAAGAAATAAAAAGCATCATTAGAACCCATTTTCCACAATTATAGTCCAAAAAAAACTGAGAACACAAAAGAAATAGAAGATTACATTGAAAAAATAGAAATTTTCCAAACAGAACACCTAATAGAAATCTTAAATAATTCAAACTCAGAAAAGGACCAATTAGCTATATAAAAGTGCCAAAGGGGTAGGGGTTGGGGGAAGCAAACTCTAAGCCTGGTAGATTTACATGAGAATTCTATTAAACTTAAAAATTAATAACTATATTATACAAAATATTTTCAAAAATTGAGAAAGAAAACATCTACCAAATTCCTTTTTTGAGACAAATATAGTCCTAATACCTAAACCAGAAAGGATAAATCAGAGAATGATAATAGCTAGCATTTATACAGTGCTTTAAGATTTACAAAGTACTTTACAAATAGTCTCTTATTTTATCTTCACATTCAACAACTCTGGAAAGTAGGTGTTACCATTGTCACCCTACTTTTATAGATGAGGAAACTAAGGTAGACAGAAAGGGTCCAATGTCACTTGGAGACTAAGTGGCTGAGGCTGGATAGGAGCTTTGGTCTTCCTCTCTCCAGGGCCTGCACTCCATCTGCTGGGCCCATGTATGAGGGATTATAGACCAATATCATTAATAACTATTGATTCAAGATTTTTAAATTATTTTAAAATAAAACTCTGACATAAAGATTGCAGCAGTTTATCCACAAAGTCACTGATCTTGATCAAGCAGAGGGATTTTTGTAAACAGGATAAAAAGTATCTAAAACCAAAGGGAATCATTCCATACAGTGGGGATATACTGTAAGTTTTCTCACTAAATATAAAAGTAAAACAAGATGGTCTTTTTTCTGCTATTATTTAATATAAGCACCATCAATATGATGAGAGAAAGCAAGCGAAGGCATAAAGATAAGCAAGGAAAAGAAAAGGAGATTGCTATGTGCTGTTGACATGATTGCTTACTTAGAAAATTCTAGGAAATCAGCAAAGAAATTAAGAGAGAAAATTAAAAGCTTAAGGAAAGTTGCAAACTACAAAATAAAACCACAAAAATCAAGAGCATTTCTAGATAATTACAAATTCTAGGAAGCAATAATAATAGTAGAAGTAGGCCCATTCAAATTAGCTGCAAAATGCATAAACTATTTGGGAGTCAATCCACCAAAGGCCACTCAATATCTATATGGAATTCAAGTATAAAAGAGGGTTGACCAGCCAAGGTAATGGTGTAAGAGGAAGCAATGCAACTCAGCTCTCCCCAGAACTCTACCAGTAAAACTGCAGAAAAGCACCAAACCCAACAGGGGTCAGGAAATCTATGGAGAAAACACAGGCAGGTAACTGTCACCCATCCAACAGGGACTGGGCTTAACCTGGAAGGGAGCAGCTTACAGACGCAGTGAGAATTTCTGTTGGGACCAGGGGCTAGGCTCCAGGGAAAGGAGCAGTCACCCCTCCAATGGATTCAGCTCAGACATGACCTGAGGTTGCTTACTAGACAAGAAGGAAGAATTCCGACTTTAACCCTTAGGGGTCTGGCCTGGGCCCTTTTCTCTTTTCTCTCTAGACTATTTTATTTGGTTATCTCAGCAGCTCCCATGGATTTACTTACTATCTCTGTGATGATGATTCTCAAATCTACCTCTCCTTCCCCAACCTCTCTGCTGACCCTCAATCTTGGGTCTCCAGCTACCTTTCAGACTGGACTGTGAACTTCTTAAACTCATAATGTCCAAAAGAGAAATTATTATCTTTCCCCCTAAACTCTCTCCCTCAACACCAGCCTCCCCGTCCCTCAGGCTCACAACCTAAGGAGTCATCCTTGATTCCTCACTCTCTCTCACCCCCCCCCCCCCATATCCAACTCTTGCCAAGGTCAGCTGATTTCACCTTCCCAGCATCTCCAGAATACACCCTTTTCTCTCCTCTGACCCTGCCACCACTCTGGTACTCATCACCTCATCACTCTTGGATTATTGCAACAGCTGAAGGTGGGTCTGCCTGCCACGTCTTTCCCTACTCGAATCTATTCTCCATTCAGCCATCAAAGTGATTTTCCTAAAATTCATGTCTGATCATGTCACACATATTCTCCTTGCCCTCTTTCAATAAACAGCAGTAGTTCCCTATTGCCTCCAGGAACAAATACAAAATGCTCTGTTTGGTATTCAAAGCCCTTCCTAACTTATCCCTCTCCTACCCTTCCAGTGTTCTTACCCCTTACTATCCAACACACACTCTTTGATCAAGTGACACTAGTCTCCTAGTTATTTCATGAACAAGCCCCTCCATCTCTCAGCTGTGGGCATTCTCTCTGGCTGTCTTCCATGCCTGGAATGCTCTGCCTCCTCAATTCTGACTACTGACCTCCCTGGCCTCCTTTAAGCCTTCCCCAAGCCCTCTTAATTCTAGTATCCTTCCCTCAGCTAATTACTTCCTATTTATCCTGTATATAGCTTGTTTTGTATATATTTGCTTGCATTTTGTTCCCCACCCCCACCCCACATTAGATTGTAAGCTCCCTGAGAGCAGAGACTCTTTTGCTTCTTTTTGTATTCCCACTACTTAGCACAGTGTCTGGCAGATAGAAAGCACTTAATAATTGTTTATTGAATTGAATTGAACAGAAGCAAGCAGCCAGCTGTCTGGCACTGACCCCAGGGTGAGAAAATGAATTGAGCCTATAGTCTGATCTAAGACCTGCAGGTAAGTGACCAGGATAAGAGCTCCTTCCAAAGAGGGGATAATAGTTCTGTTGCTCTGAACCTCCAGACCTTTCAACCTGATTTACAGAGGCTGTGGCCAGCAGAAATCTACTAGAACTCCATACAAGGGCAAGCCTGCAATTGTGGCATCTAGAACCAAACTAGGGTCAGGAACTTGCAAAGTTCAAAGAAGTAGGGCAGCATTCAGACTTTGCCTAAATCACATTGATTAGAGTATACTGACAATTTGTAGGTCCCTGGCCTGAGCCACCTCTAAAATCCTTCAAAAATACAGAGGGTGGGGCAGCTAGGTGGCACAATGAATAGAGCACCTGCCCTGGAGTCAGGAGGACCTGAGTTCAAATTTGACCTCTGACACGTGACACACTTACTAGCTGTGTGACCTTGGGCACTTAACCCCAATTGCTCTGCCCTCTCCCCTCCAAAAAGCAAAAAAAAAATACAGAAGTTAATACCTGGAAAAAGCAGCAGAAACCCAGAGAAGACAAAATATAGATAAAAGCCCAGATAAAGCTCAGACATTTCCTCCAGAAGTGTATAGATCTGGTCCCACTACAAAGATCCAATATTGGAAGTAACATTGAAAGAATGAAGAAACAAAAAGAGATTCCCATGATAGTCATCATGGTGCTAGGTTCATGTAAGACATGAACGCAGAAGAAGAAAGTTAGTCCAAAAACCCAAAAGCAATATCTTCAAGAAAAGTATAATTTGACCAAAAGGTCAACCAAGAAAAAAATGGAGCCGGAGTTTTTTTTGTTTCTTTTTTAGAGTTAAACATTTTAATTCAAAATGAAATAAGAATGCTTGGGCAGGGTTTCTTAACTTGGGACCTGTGAACTTGCTTTTTAATATTCTGATAACTATATTTAAATACAGTTAGTTTCCTTTATAATCTGATATATTTTATTTTATACATTTAAAAACATTCTGGAAGTAGAAACAGAACTTCTGAGGAGTTCCAGCCCACACCACTTCAAAATTATGTAAAAGGGGGACTACGAACAACCTCTGGAGCACCAGCACCCACAGAACGACACAGAGAAGCTAACCTTCTGCTGAGGACAGCCCGGCAGCCCAGCAGGGAGAAGCTAGCACAGCACTCTGGTTGCCGAACCCAGGCCTGCGTGAGTCTGAGGTTTTAGCCCCAGGGTGGCCGGACTAGCAGCTTGCTGGAGGGACCCCAGAACACCAGCAGCTGTGGCATTTCCAGAATTATCAACACATAGATGCCTAGGACAAAACGAGAGATCAGTGCCCTATGGACTTTGGGACTGGTTGGGAGAGCACCTCAGCTTCTTCCCCTGGGGGCAAGAAGCTGCTGAGGAGCCATCACAGCTTGTGCCACCTTGCCACATTGCAGCTTCAGCTCCTGGCCTGCAGACTGTAGGGGGATCTGGCAATCAATCTGGGGGGTAATCACTCTTGCTTTACCCTTCTTGGATCTGGATTGAGGTCTGGGGTGGAGCTCTTGGGGTGTGTGACTAGCTTGCCAGAGCCTGTGAAGGCTTCAGAGAGACCACCCAACTAATACCTCAGGCAGTTGGGAAAAACCCAGCATTTGGAGATGGAAGCTCCCCTGGCTGGTGGCAGGGTCCTACTATGGCAACAAGCCCCAAAGTCAAGTAATTGAGTGGCAACATGCCTAGGCAAAGGAAACAAAATAAACAAAAAAATTCAATATTAGACTCCTATTTTGGGGGCAAAGAAGATCAAAGCATGGAATAGGAGGAGGACTGTGAGGTCAGAAATCCTGCACCAAAAGCCCCAAATGAAAATATGAGCAGGTTACAGGCCACAGAGGACCTTAAGAAGTAGATAAGGGAAGTGGAGGAAAAATTGGGAAGAGAAATGAGAAAGATGCAAGAAAAGTATGAAATGAGAGTCAACAGCCTGACTGAGGAAAATAACACCTTAAAAATAGACAGACTCAAGTGGCAAAAGAGGCTCAAAAGGGCAATGAGGAGAAGAATGCCTTAAAAAGCTGAATTTGCCAGATGCAAAAAGAATCTCAAAAGCTCACTGAGGTGAATCATTCCTTCAGAATTAGACTGGAGCAAATGGAAGCTACTGACTTTATGAGAAATCAAGATACTATTAATGATCCAAACAAATGAAAGAACAGAAGGCAATGTGAAATATCTCATGGGAAAAACCACTGACCTGGAAAATAGATCCAGGAGAGACAATCTAAAAATTATTGGACTACCTGAAAACCATGATTAAAGAAAGAATCTAGAAATCATCCTTCAAGAAATTCTCAAGGAAAATTGCCCTGATGTCTTAGAACCAGAGGGCAAAATAGAGGTTGAAAGAATCTACCAATCACCTCCTGAAAAAGACCCCCCCCCAAAAAAAAAAATTAGGAATATTGCAGCCAGGTTCCAGAATTCCTAGATCAAGGAGAGAATATTACAAGCAGCCAGGAAGAAACAATTTCAATATTGTGGAAACACAATCAGGATAGTGCAGGATCTGGCAGCTTCTACACTGAGGGATGGAAGGGCATGGAATATGATATTCCAGAGGGCAATGGAGCTGGGATTAAAACCAAGAATCACCTTCCCAGCAAAACTGAGTATCTTGTTTCACTCAGGAAAATATGGTCATTCAGTGGAATAGAGGACTTTCAAGCATTCTTGAGGAAAAAACCAGAGTCGAATAGAAAATTTGACATTCAGACACAAGACACAAGAGAAGCATGAGAAAGTAAACGGGGAAAAGAAATCATAAGGAGCTTATCAAAATTGACCTGTTTACATTCCTACATGGAAAAATGATAACTGTAACTGATGAAACCCTTCTCAGTATGAAAATAGCTGAAGCAGGGTATATGGACATATGAAAACATATGTGAATGTGTGTATATAAGTTTACAGGTATGCATAGATAGAGGGCACAGGTTGAATTTAATAGGAAGGGATGATACTTAAGGGGTGAAATTGAGAGGTGAGAGAGGAACATAACGAGAGGAGATGGGGAGAGACAGAATGGGGTAAACTATCTCATGTAGAAGAGGCAAGGGAAAGTGGTTTCAGGGGTGGGGAAGAACAGGAAGGCAAAAAAGCAAAACCTTATTCTCACTGAATTTGTCTCAGGGAGAGAATGACATACATATTAAATGGGATATCTCACACTACAGGAGAGTGGGGGGGAGGGGATGGGGGAGATGATGGAAGAGAGGCCAGGCTGGGGGTGGGGAGGGAAGTTGGAACCACCCACTTTTGAAAAGGGATAGGATCAAAGTGGGGAGTGGACCAGGTGGGAGGTGGGATAGGAGGGAGGGAAATATAGTCAGTCTTTTACAATATATCTACTATGGTAATGTTTGGCATAGCTACACATGTACAACATATACTGAATTGCTTATCTTCCCAGTAAGGGTGGGTGACAAAAGAGGAAGGGAATGAATATGGAATTCAAAGTTTTAAAATAAAATGTTTTAAATATATACATATATATATATACTATTATTAATAGGATTTTACATATAATTGGGAGATAAGATATGCAGGCATTGGGGCACGGGGATTCACCTTGCACTACTGGAAAAGTCCAAGGGGGTTTGGGAGTAGAGATGGGAGAGAGCAGATTAGATGAGGGGATATCCTGTGGGACTGCTATTCAGGGGTCATGGGTAGGGGGAAAATGGGGAAAAATTGTAACTCAAAATCTGACGGAAATGAAAGATATAAACCAGAAGTTAATAAAGCATTTGGAAAAATAAAATAAAATAAAACAACAACAACAACAAAAAAAACATTCTGATAAGGGGTCCATAGGCTTCACTAGACTGCCAAAGGGACACTCCAAAAAGTAATTTTAAAATGTCTGTAAATCAGAAGAAATAGAAAACATTATTGGAACCCAAAACAGTCATTAATTGGGAATTGTTTTATTTTTTATACTGGTCATTTATTTTCCATTGTTTTAAAAATAAAATTATTTTATTTTTTAAAAACAGCTCTAGTGGGGGTGGCTAGGTGGCGCAGTGAGTAGAGCATCAGCCCTGGAGTCAGAAGGACCTGAGTTCGGATCTGACCTCAGACACTTAAGGCACACAAACAAAAATAACCTAGCCATGTAACCTTGGGCAAGTTACTTAACCCCAATTGCCCTAAAAAAAACAACAGTTCTAGCTTTATTTATTAATACACTTTTTCATTTTCAATTTTATTAATCTCTCTTTGATTTTCAGATGTTCTATTTTTGGTATTTAATTAGCATTTAAAAACTTTTTTGATTTTTCTAGAATTATTTTAGTTGCATGCAAAATTCACTAATTTGTTCTTTCTTTCCTTTTTTGATGGAAATTATTAGATATAAGCTTTCCTCTAAGGACTCCTTTGGTTTCATACCAGAATTGATAGTATGTTGTCTTAATACAGTCATTATCTTTTTTTTTTTAAAGCAATTGGGGTTAAGTAACTTGCTCAAGGTTACACGGCTAGTCATTATTTATGCGTGGGTGCTCATTTTCTGAGGCCGGATCTGATCTCGGGTCATCCCAACTCCGAGGCCGGGCTCTTACTCACTGCGCCACCTAGCCGCCCCTTTAGGGCAATTGGGGTTAAGTAACTTGCCCAAGGTTACACGGCTAGGTTTTTGTTTGTATGGATTAAGTGTCGGAGGCCAGCTCTGAACTCAGGTCCTTCTGATTCCAGGGCCGGCGCTCTATTCACTGCGCCACCTAGCCGCCCCTACAGTCATTATCTTTAATGAATTATCAAATTGCTTATTATTTCTACAATTTGTTCTTTGTCCTAACAGCTCTTTAGAATTAATTTATTTAGTGTCCAATTAACTTTAATTCTTTCTTCATTGATCTTCATTGATTTGATTCTTCATTGAATAAAGGAATGCTTTTGAAATGAAATCATTCAATTGATTCTTCATTGAATAAATGCATGCTTTATTGCATCTTTGTAAAGAATATATTTAATAATTCTGCTTCTCTGTATTTGTGAGATTTTTATTCTCTAATAAATAGCAAGTTTTTGTAAATGTGCCATGCAGTATTGATAAATATGTATACTAATTTCTGTTTTCATGGAACAAATGCCAGAAATCTATCACATCAAAGTTTCTATAATTCTATTTGGTTAACTGTTTTTTTCTTTTGTTAGACTTATCTAAGATTGAAAGGGGGTACATTCATGTCCCCTGCTTTTATATTATTACTATTTATGCTTCCCTGTAGCTCATTCAGCATTTCCTTTAAATATCAGATGCAATGTCATATAGTGCATACATGTCAAGTGTTGATATAAATTTATTGTCTACTCTTCAGCATAATGCTGTTTCCTTGTTTATCTCTTTGAACTGAATCTATTTCTGCTGCTACTTTGCTTAAGATCATGATTCCTACTCCTATATGTTTGCTATTCCAGCTGGAGCATAATAGATTTTGCTTCAGATCTTTATTTTAACTGTATGAGTCTTTATATTTTATGTATGCTTTTTGTAAATAACATCTTATTGGATTCTATCTGCTTTCTACTCCACTCCGATAAAGTCAATAGTCAGTAAACCTTTATTAAGTGCCTATTACATGCCAGGCACTGGGTGAGTTTATCCCATTCACATTCATAGTTTCGATGGTTGTGTATTTTCTGCCATCTTTTTCTCTGATACTACTTCTTTGCTCCTTACCCCCTCTTTACAATGAAGAAGGGGATGATGACAGGGTGTTTCCAACACCAGAGATCTATGCTTCATGCAATCTGCTTCTGCTCCCCTGCCTTTCTTCAATCAGACCTCAATCACAGATTCCTCCTCTTTGTTTCTTTTCCTTAAAATCTCTCTTCAAAATGCACCCTCTGAGGTTAGTGGGGTTTTTTCCTAATGATTAATCCCTCCCTGAATCTTTAATCCTTC
The DNA here is from genome assembly GCA_011680675.1 of Gymnobelideus leadbeateri. NCBI lineage: Eukaryota > Metazoa > Chordata > Mammalia > Diprotodontia > Petauridae > Gymnobelideus > Gymnobelideus leadbeateri. Next base: position 68,970 of record WOXC01005395.1, on the reverse strand, counting down.
TTGATACCCCTCTCCTCTTTCCCTCCTGTTTCCCTGTTGAACAAAATGCATATCTATACCAAACTCTTTGTGTGTGCATGTGTGTGTGCTCTACCTTGAGATTCAAGTGACAGCAATCCCTGTCCCTACACACATGCCTCCTTGTTTTGTATAGTCTTCCACTTGGGTGTCCAGATTATGTGACACAATAAATTTCCCCACCTTTCTTCCCTAGTTCTTCCCCTCACCTTGTTCAATTGTATTTTTTCCAATCAGCAAAAATTCACCTCCTTTCCCTCCTAAACAACCTCCCTCCCATTAAGAATAAAAGAAAAACAAGAACTTTGTAGCAAGCATGTACAGTCAAGCAAAACAAATTTCTGCATTGGGCATGTCTAGAATAACGTATGTCTCATTCTGAACTCTGAGCCACTCACCTCTCTATCAAGAGATGAGTAGTATATTTCATTATTAAGCCTCTGGGATCATGTTTGAACAGTCTCTTGAAATCAATTGAAGTGATTTATTTTTACCTTACTGTCATCATTGTATAAATAGCTCTCCTAGTTCTGTTTACTTCACTCTGTATCAGCTCATCTCAGTCTTCCCAGGTTTCTCTAAAATAAACACCTTCATCATTTTCTATAGCACAATAGCATTCTATACATTTCTATAGCATAGCTTGGTTCAGTCATTCCCCAATCTAGGGGGCTCACTTTGAGAAGTGTTGTGTGATTTGACCAGATGAGACTCTGGGAAGCCGTTGAGAGCACCATGGCTTTGAAAACCCAGATGTTGATGCTTCCCTCTCTGGTAACTGTGATTTGGTATTGATGTAATGGTTGGGCAGTTTGGAAACCTGTCTGTTTGATCTGTCTGTATACTCTGAAGTTTGGGGTGCTGACCTTTTCCCCCTGAACTAGGTAAATGATATATGTTTGATTAAAGTAAGCTTGTTAACCGAAAAAAAAAATCTAAAAATATTTTTATACATCCTCAGTCTGAGCTCATTTTGCTTAAGCTTCATCTCTCCTTTAATTTGTCCTCCCTCTAATTCCCCTTTCTCCCCTTTCCCTCCAATGTTGAATGAAATATATTTCTACCCCTAACTGTGTATGTATATTCTTCCCTCCTTTGCCCAGTTCAGATGATGAAAGTGAGGTTCAACTGTCAGTTGCTTCCCCTCCCCCCGTACTTGTTTGTGTAGATGTCTACTTATGCACCCTGATTATGTGAGATAATGTTTCCTAATCCTCCTTTCCTATCCCTTCCCTGCCACTGTAGATTCCTCTTACCTTGTCTTTCCATTTTTCTCTTAAGATCAAGCCATAACAGAACCATTCTCTTGTTATAAAGTGCTTCTGTGATCCCTGAAGATGACAGGGTTCAGAGGAGAAATCTCTATCTTCTCCCCATATTTGAATTTAAGCAGTTTATCCTTGTTTAATCCCTCATGATTGCTTATTCATGCTTACTTTTTTGTGTTTTTTCAAACTCCTATGCTTAACTTCAAATTCCTTATGCAGGAATATACCTTGGGGCAGCTAGGTGGCGCATTGAGTAGAGTGTCCGCCCTGGAGTCAGAAGGACCTGAGTTCGGATTTGGCCTCAGATACTTAATGCACACACAAACAAACAACCAAAAAAAAAAAAAAACCTAGCCGTGTGACCTTGGGCAAGTTACTTAACCCCAATTGTCCTCCAAAAAGAAAAAAAAAAGAACATTTTTTTAGGAATATACCTTTTCTTTTCATCAGGAATATGTAGAAGTCCTCTATTTGTCATTTAAAAAACCATTTTTATACCCAGAAGGATTTTAGTAAGTTTTGCTAAATATCCGCTATATATCTTGGCTATAAGCCTCTATCCTTTGCCTTCTGGAATATCATATTCCCAGTTCTCCACTACTTTATAGTGGTCCACGATAAAGCATGTGTGATTCTGACTGGATCCTTAGTACTTGAATTCTTTCTTTCTGGCTACTTGCAGTATTTTTTTTTTAACCTGGATAACTCTGAAATTTGGCTATAATGTTTCTGGGAATTTTCATTTTGGGGTTCCTTTCAAAAGTTGACGGGTAGAATAGATTTTCACTGTAGAGTCTGGACAATTTCGTTTTAAGATTTCTTGAGATATGATGTCTAGGCTCTTTTTTGGTCATGATGTTCAGGCAGTCCAATGGTTCTTAAATTTTCTACTTGATTTGTTTTCCAGCTAAGTTGTTTTTGCTTTGAGACCCCTAACATTTTCTTCTATATTTTCAGCCTTTTGACTTTGTTTTAGTATTTCCTGTTGTCTCATGGGGTCATTAACTTTGGTTTGGTCCATTCTAATTTTCAGGGAGTTTGTTGCCTTGGTAAGGATTTGAACCTCTTATGCCAAGCTGTTAGTTCTCTTCCCAATTCTTTCTTCCCTAGCTCTTTTCTATTTTCTTCCTCTAGCATTCTCACGTCATTGATAAAAAATCTCTTTAATTCTTTTAATTTTTTTTAACTCTTGCTTCATCCCTTCCAGGAACTTTATTTGAATCTGTGCTCAAGCTTTGTTTTGCTTTGAGATTTTTCAGATAGTTTGAAGTGATTTTATTCTGGGTTTGTGTCCTGAGCATCCCTGTCACCATAAGAACTTTTCATGGTGGGATTATTTTTCGTTTGCTTATTCTTCCATCCTCCTTCCTGATTTTGAACTTAATGGTAGACCTGGGTTCTTTTATTGCAAACAGCTATGTGGTGCAGTGGCTAGAGCTCTGGAACTGGAATCAGGAAGACTTGAGTTCAAATTCAACCTCCAATACTTAGTAGCTGTATGATTCTGGGCAAGTCACTTAACTTGTTTGCCTTAGTTTTTTTCACCTATAAGATGGGAATAATAACAGCACCCACTTTCCAGGATTGCTGTGAGGATTGAATGAGATAATATTTGTAAAGTGCATATCATAGTGCCTGGTAAATAAATGCTTCTTTCTCCATTAGAATGTCAACCCTTCCTTCTTGTATAGTCCCCTCCATCATCACCATGCCTTCACTGATCTTCAGCCTCTTCCTGCCTGTTTCCCTGCTGCCTACAAACATGCCCACACTGGGTAGCTGTTAGCCTGTATCTCTCCTTCCTTTTGTGGCTAAAGGGCCCACCATTCTGGCCTCTAGTCAGCTGCCAAAGTGATTCTCTTAAAGCAGGTGGCTGATTATATCTTCTTTCCTCTCCCCTTCCTCAATAAATTCCAGGGGCTTTCAATTGACTCCAGAATCCAATGTAAACTTCTCTGTTTGGCTTTTGAAGCCCTTTTCACCCTGACCCCTTCACACCTTTTCCGTGCCGTCCCCCGTGCCTGCCCCCGTGCCGTCTGCCTGGCCCCCGTGCCGTCTGCCTGTCTCCCGTCCCTGTCCCCCGTGCCTGCCCCCCCCCTCCCCGTGCCATCCCCCATGCCTGTCCCCCGTGCCGGCCCCCGTGCTTGTCCCTGTGCCTGTCCCACGTGTCTGTCCCCGGTGCCTGTCTCCTGTACCTGCCCCCCCGTGCAGTCCCCCGTGACTGTCCCCCGTGCCTGTCCCCGTGCAGTCCCCCATGCCATCCCCTGTGCCTGTCCCCGTGCCTGTCTCGGTGCCTGCCCCCGTGCAGTCCCCGGTGCCTGCCCCCCCGTGCCTACCCCCCGTGCCGTCTCCCGTGCCTGTCCCCTGTGTCGTCAGGTGCCTGTCCCCCGTGCCTGCCGCCCCGTGCCATCCCCTATGCCTGTCCCCCGTGCCGGCCCCCGTGCTTGTCCCCGTGCCTGTCCCACGTGCCTGTCCCCTGTGTCGTCAGGTGCCTGTCCCCCGTGCCATCCCCTATGCTTGTCCCCCGTGCCGGTCCCCGTGCTTGTCCCCGTGCCTGTCCCACGTGCCTGTCCCTGTGCCTGCCCCCCGTGCAGTCCCAGGTGTCCGCCCCCCATGGCTAGCATTCTTTTCTCTCTCATCCTGCCTCCTGGTTTCCTTCAAACCTCATCTGAAATCCAACCTCTTGCTAGAGGCTTTTCTTGCTTTCTTCCACTGTGGGTGCTTGGCATCCACACTGTATATTTTGCATGCACACAGTTGTATACGTGGCCTCTCCCATCACAATGTGAGCTCCTCGAGGGCAGAGGTCTTTCTTTCTTTCGCCTTTCCTTGTCTCCTCAGGACTTAGCACAGTGCTTGCTTACTTACTCGGTATGTACAACTGAGGGGTTTGTGTATGGGTTGGACGAGATGGCTCCCAAATGATGTGATCTTGGAAAGTGGTTTCTCCTCTCTAGGCCTGGCCTCAGATCGCTTATCTGTCAAATGAAGGCAGTAGAACTCAATGCCTCTGCTGGATCACCGCCTTGCTCTGGCAGAGGAGCTTGTGTAACTCATGAAACTATGAGCTATGTCCTGAAGGGTCACTCAGGACGAAGAGTTCTGACAAAAGGTCAGAGAAGGAAATGGCAAACCACTCCAGCATTTTTGCCAAGAAAACCCCACGACAGTTAAGTTTGGACAGACTTTGGGAGACAGTGGAAGACAGAGTGACCTGACATGCTCTGGTCTATAGGGGCCAGAAAAGTAGGACCCAACTAAAAACTCGAGGACATCAACAACAACCCAACTAGACAATCTCTTAGGTCTTTTCTAGCTATACTATGATAAACTAGATCCCAAGTAGTACAAAGTATGAGTCATCTGAACTGGTCCCAAGTACTTGAATTCATACTATTCTAAGTTCTAATCATGTAATATATGGTAATTGGCTCTAACCTAATGAACTACGCAGTGCAAATTCAAATAATGATCACTTCACAGGGCTCATTTATCACATTAATCAGTACATAGCTACACAGAGGGAAGGACAGCGGATTCTGAGGCTTGGAGTGTTTGCTCTGTCACTAGCAGTGGGATATTAGGTAAGTCACTTAATATCTCTGGGTGTCAGTTTCCTCATTTGTAAAACTGACAGGATGGTTTCAGACTGGATGATTTCAAAGGTGCCTTCCACCAAAGTATCTATGATCTAACACTCTGTGACTCAGACAACTGGTCGGCAATTTAATTTAAAAAAAAAAAAACAAAAAAAAATCCCCATCAGTTCATTGATTCAATTCAGTCACAAGAGACAACCTGGTAGCCTTAGCAACAAGAATTGTAGGGAAGAAGAAGCGTTAACCCTTGAGGGGGCCCTTACGGAGCTGACAAGCTGTTAAGGCTACATTTCAGCTCTCTCCTTGCATTTTTGAGGATTTTGTAATGCCTGGAAATTTTCGTTAATTTCTACACAACATCACCAAATGCCAGCTATGTGGTCGACATGAATACCAGCACACTCTTTCAACTGTTGAATCATGACTTCCCCTGCAGCGGCTTTGCTCTGACACTCGCTATCCATTAGTGACCAGCCACAGAGAGCCAGAGGCGCTCTTGAATTAATAAATCCCCAGGGATTAATGTTTTATCTTTTAATTATTGTCAATAAATGGGATAGTTCTGTAATGGCTATGTGCTCGGTAGGTAATGAGTCTCATTGTCTTTTAATTGTATGTTTTTGGTAAATGAGTTTTAAAGGTTGCACTGGTGTTCATTAGCCCAGGGCCTAGCAAAGAGAATATACTAAATGTAACTTTTATTAATAAAATCCAATGATGTTCTTTGAGCCACAGGAAAGATAAGTCACATGTATCTGGTTATGTTCAAATTGTTATTGACTATTAAGCTTACACTGTTCCGTAGGAAGGCTGGGGCGTATCTGCCAGGATACGGAGCAGAAAAGAAAGGAAGAAAAATAAGAGTGTCAATGCAACATTTGACAAATACAGAGAAGACAGCAGAAGAAAGCAGGGAAATGTTGGCACTATGCTCAATTGAATATGTATTTTTAAATGTATGTAAGAGAAAAATGGTTTTACATTTATATATGCATACATACAAATAAATTTATATGTAATGCACTATATATTTATATATGTTTACATATTTTCTTCTTTTCTAGCCTTCTTTATAAATGAAAATGTTCATGCTTGTCAATGAATTTCTAGTTCATAATATTTTTAAAAAGAATGAGATAAGTAGCCTCCCTGAATTTGATCTCTTACTATCTAGAGCCTAAACTATTCAAGATAGATAGTCGTTAAGACACTTCATGCCTTCAAGCCTCAGATTTTTCCCCATTCCATGGCCTTCTCATCTCACAGATAAAGTGGTTAACTATTTAAAGAGTACTGGGTTTGGAGCTGGAAGAGCTGGGTTCTAATCTTGACTCAGCTACTTACTAACCAAATGATCTTGAGCCCATTCCTTCTATACTCTGCAACTCCATTTTCTCCTCTGTAAAATGAAGTGGTTAAACCAGCCTCTACAGTTCTTTTCTGTCCTCCAACTCTATTCTCACCCTAATTTCTTATTATATAAGGCCCAGCTCCAACTGTCTTCCTTCTCCCTTACCTCCAACCTCACCCCCTCCTTCATAGTGTGAGAGTAGCTAACCAGAGGCTATGTAGACTGGTTTGAAATAATTTTCTTTCCTTTGCCTTCCTATCACAAGCAATAAAATGACAAAAGGAGGGACAGAATAGTATAAAGGGGAAAAAGATAAAGGAGGTCATCCACAAATGGATAATATGCCTCTGAAAAATGGGAGAGTACATTTATTTGCTATAAGAAAATACAGATCCAATTCAACTATACAGCTATTTACTAGCTGCATGTACCTCCTTCCTCTTTGAGTATTGCTTTCTTTACTCAGAAAAGAGGGAAAATAATGCTTTTACTATTTACCTCACAAAACTTGGGAGGAAAGTACTTTGGAACCCTTAAAGTACTATAGAAATGAGGGGGGTTATTTTCATTTTTCTCTAACTGGAGCCTGACAAAAGTGGCATGTAGGACACCATTACATAGAGTCAGTGGATAGGTAGTGGAGGAAATGGTTGAAATGGGAGTGGAGGAAAAATGGTTGAAAAAGAGCCACTTTTCCTTTTTCTGTACTTAAAGAACATGAGGGGAAAAATGAAGATTTACCTCCTCGATTTGTATCTTCCAAGGAGAATTTTAGAACTAATCAACTGTGTGGTCACTTCTTGTAGGTGAATTCCTAATGTGGTCTATCTGACCCAGGTTGAATTTTCAGCTTGCTCCAGCAATGGGCTCACAGTATCACAATAATCTCCTCAGAAATATTTACTCTTTCACAGAACGGGACTGAGCAATTTTGGCTTGTTCCGAAAGCTGGATTAAGCCATTTTGGCTTGCATCCACAAAATCTTACCAGAAGTAGAATGTCAGCTTTTTGAGGGCAAAAATTATCTTCCATTTTGTTCTTGTATCCTCAGCACTTGGGACAGTTCCTGACATATAATATGCATTTTAAAATGCTTGCTCAATTCAACAGAAAACACACATACACACACACACACACACACACACACACACACACACACACACACACACACACAAGTTACAGAAGAATCCACTGCCATCATGGATATAGAAGCTATCCTTCTCAAACTGCTATCCACGAAATAACTCCCAATGATCCTGTTGGAGAAGTTGGGGTTGCCACAACATGATCTCATACACCATTGAGATTTTAGTATTACTTTTGACATGCTGGCCATAATTGTCTTTCAGAGACTATTGGCCTGCATTTCGCAAAATCTGAGGGGAAGTATGGTATAGCAAAAAGATCTGAATTTGAATCATGGCTTCAAAAGTTACTAGTGGTGTGATGCTGGGCAGGTGACCTAAACCTCTGCCTGCTTTCTTATCTGAAAAATAGGGATGATAATATATACTTCATATAATTATTCTGAAGAAAGAGCTGGGGCAGCCATGTGGTGCAGGGAATAGGGCACCAGGAGGAACTGAGTTCAAATCCAGCCTCAGATACTTAACACAAAACTAGCCGTGTGACCTTGGGCAAGTGACTTAACTCTAATTGCCCTGCCTTCCCCCCTCCAAAAAGCAAAAAAAAAAAAATTTTTAAAATAAAGAGCTTTGCAAAATGCTGGGTCTTCTGCCTCTCTCTCAGCTCAATAGCAGATCCTTTTCTCTTAGAGATCAGTGTTTCAGCTCCCTCATCTTTGGAGTGTCTCCAAGCCTCATGCCACCTCTCAACTTGTAGATGTCTGCATTTGGACAACAGTGTTGGTGTCTGTGATCCCAGCCATGACACATGGGAAGCTCTGATCCTTGAGAGTTGACTCATTGTGAGGCATGATGAATAAATAGCTCAAGGAAAAGAGCCAGCAGGAAGCAAGTCACGGTTGTGGGAAGGTTGGAAAGATGCCAATGGAGCCAGAATATTTGGGTCTATCTGGCTGCCCTGAGACATTAATTAAGGCAGGTTAGCATTTTACAAACAGCTCACATTCCAAGGGATATCCAGTAGCAGCTCAAACTAGGGATTCAAAACAGAACCTGCAGCCAATATGTAACTTTTTCTCAATGCCTGCTGTACTGCCCTCCCCTGCCCCACTCTCCTTCCCCTATCCACCTTCCATTAAAGCAACAACCAGCAAGAAGGAAGGAAGGAGTAGGTGCCCACTTCCAAGGCACAATGTCTCCTTAGAGGGCCTGGGCAGCCATGCCATCCCAGTCATCAATCAACATGATCACAACCTTATAAATCAAATAGGTTCATTCCATTCCTGTGTTCAGTTCCTCCTTAAGTAGTAAGAACTCATGACCTGAGTGGTCTCGATCAGGCTTGGTGCTTTGGAGCTCAGAGAGCTGTGCTCTGATTTTGTTTGGAGCTGATACAGAAGAAATAATTTTGCATGTGAACTGCTCTATGATTCCTTCCCATAGAATTCCCTGCAAAACCTCTTTAGTTCTATTGAAATGCAAATAAACTGTAATTGTCCCCTTGATTAAATTTCAAAATTTGTGATCTCCTATCACTCTCTTATTCATTTTTCATATTGCCCAAAGGAGGCCTTTTGGCATGCTTAAAAATAATGCTTTTCAAAATAGCCCTGATCTGGTCTCCAGGAACTGGGGGACTAAGCCTCAAGAATTAAATGCTCCCCTTTAATGGAGTCTTTACAAGAACAAAAGCAAGCATGCTCCTAAAATGATTTTTGGAGCATGTCAGAAGCACAATCTAAATCTCCGAATTAAAGACCAACACATAACTGAAAGAAACTCCCCTCTACCATATATCCAGTTTATGCTTGAAGACCTTGAGTGATGGGGACCTCACCACCTCCCAAGGCAGCTCATACATCCCACTTTTGTATGGCTCTACTCAGTTAGAAGCTTCTAAATTTGCCTCTTTGCCACTTCTATCCATTACTCCTGGTTCTATCCTCTAGGGTCAAAAAGAATAAGCCTAGTACCTCTTCCATATGACATGCCTTCAAATACTTGAAGAGACCTATCGTGTTTCCCTAGAGCCTTCTCTTTTCCAGGTTAAATCCTTCTCCCACCCTTTGACACCTTCACAAACAGGTAAAATATTTCCACTTAGCAACTGCACACACACACACACACACACACACACACACACACACACACACACACAAACATTTGATTGGGAAGCCATACAATGCAACACCCCCATCATTAGATCAAAGAAAACAAACTTAGGTCACACAGAGTTAAGATTCAAATACAGGGCTCCTCACTCCAGATCAAATTTCTTTTCAGTCCTTCAAATGAGATCAGTCATTCCTAGCAATACCACTATTAGGTCTATATCCCAAAGAGATAAAGAAAAGGGAAAAGGACCTATTTTTACAAAACTTTCTAGCAGCTCCTTTTGTGGTGACAAAGAATTGGAAATTAGGGAGATGCCCATCAATTGGGGAATGGTGGAAGAAGTTGTGGTATATGATTGTGATGGAATACTAGTGTGCTATAAGAAATGACAGGCAGGATGATTTCAGAAAAACATGAGAAGACTTATATGAACTGATGCAAAGTGAAGCGAGCAGAATCATGAGACTATTGTATATGATAACAGCAATATTGTAAAGATGATAAACTGTTAAAGACTTGGCCACTCTGATCAAGACAATGATCTCAGACAATTCCAAGGGACCCATAAAAATGCTATTCACTCCCAGAAAGAGAACTGATGAACTCCAAGTGTAGACTGAAGTATATTTTTTTCACTTTCTTTATTTTTCATGTGTGTGTGTGTGTGTGTGTGTGTGTGTGTGTGTGTGTGTGTGTACATTTTCTTTTGAAACACAGCTAATATGGAAATTTTTTAAAATGAGATGTCATTTCTCAACACAATGAAAAGAAAAGGCCATTAACTACAATAAATGATGGTCTCAGGATCAACAGTTGAGAGATGGAAGGGACCTTAGAGGTCATAGTATATCCCCTTCATTTTGTAGACGAGGAAATTGGGATCCAGGGAGGGGGTGTGACTTGCTCCATATTTCATAGGAAATAAGCAGCAAAACCAGAATGTGAACCCGGGTTCTCTGACTCTACATCCAGCACTCTTTCCTCTATACCATGCCAAATGGCATAGAGCAGTGTTGTCCAACTCAAACAGAAATAGAAGCCACTAAAACATACATAAGAACCCGTGCAGGCCACACATTGACTTAGAAAACCACACATCAACACTGTCTATGTTTTACTATATCTTTCTTTATTTTGTTATATAGTTTCCAACTACATTTTAATTTGGTTCCAGGGGTACTTGGGAATGTCGTGGGCTACATGTTTAACACCTTTGCTACAAAGGAATATTATCCTCTATGGCATAGAATCCTTTCTGCCTGCCAAATTACATTGAGTAGGAGGAACAGTCTATGATGTTGGCATGTATAATTGTAGCTAAAGCTATATTTACAGGACAGCTCCAATGTCTGGAACTGTTTATACAGCTTTCTGAGACAGCATGTTATGACAACTAAAATCCAAGAGCTATTTCATCTTTTCCCTTGATGCACTGAAAATTAGTCAAAACTCAACATACACAATTAGTTGTAACCCTAGGTACTATGTGAGGTGTAAGATTGCAGGTCAGGTAGAATTACTTTGGCCCAAAGTATCTGTAATGCCTTTGGGATCTTCACCCACATCTTGAACCCTTGGGTGAAATCATCCAGAACTGAACTTGGAAGTGAATTTTGGGTAGTGAATGAAAGCCAGCACCAGGAATATGGAATTGGGAGTGGTCATCCAGTAGGTCGAGAAGACAAATGTCATTGTCTCTGTCCATTTGCCTCCATGAACGAAAGCACATTAATGACTACCCCCTCCTTTTGTATTGGCTGTTCCCTAAGCCTGTAATGCTCCCCTTTCACACCTCTTGACTTCCCTTGACTTCCCTGACTTCCTTTAAGACTCATGTCAACTCTCACCTTCTGCAGGAGGCCTTTCCTAGTCCTCTCCACAGTCAATGCCTTCCCTCTGAGATTATTTCCCATTTACCCCATATATATCTTGTATGTAGATAGTTGGTTGTGGGTTATCTCCTCCATTAGAAGCAGATGGTGGCACACTGGAGAGAGTGCTGGGCCTGGACACAGGAAGTACTAAGTTCAAATCTGACCTCAGACACTTACTGGCTGTGTGACCTTGTAGGCATGTTCCTTTACCTTAGTTTGTTCAGTTTCTTCAACTGTAAAACAGAGGTAACACCCACCTCACAAGGGTGTTATCAGGATCAAATGAGATATTTGTGAAAAGCCCTTAGCACAGTACTTGGCACATGGCAGGCATTCTATAAATGTTTATTCCCTTTCTCCATTAGACTGTGAGCTGTGGGAGAGCATGGATTGTCTTTTTGCCCTCCTTTGTATCCTCAATAGCATTTGATAAATGCTTGTTGAATGACTAAGAACCTATTGAATGAACAGAAAGCAGAAAACATTGTTTTCCCTCTGGCCCTTCCTCCTGCCTCATGTAAGCTTCTCAAGCTTCAGTAACAGCCAAACTGCTTCTTCTTACTGTGCCCCAAAAGCCAAGGGAAGGAACCTCTTAGAAGAAGGATACTCACGATCTGCTTCTACTTGGGTGGGGGAACAACACCTTCCTTGAGTGGTGAATTAGCCAAAGCTGAACACATCAAAAACTTCTATCTGATTAGTAAGAAGGTTCAGGGACTGACCCTCCAAGGCCCCCACCCTAATCCCCTCCTGCCATCCCACTACTCATTCAAGTGTACCCTTGGCTATTGATAAGAACAACTTGAAGGTTGGGGGGGGGGGGTAGGAGATGTAGGCAAATGTATGTATGTGAGTGTATATTGTATATGTGAGTGAGTATGTGCATGTGTATCTGTAACTGACTGTGTCTGGCTGCACTCTCCAAAAGAAATGATTCCCCAATTGAATGGTATTTTATTGATGCAACCTTTATTGTCAGTGTAGAATACTGAGAACTCATTCTTTTTTATATACCCTAGTACCTGTATATCTTATTTCCTAGTTCCATGTAAAAAAACATTTTTAAACATTTGTTTTTAAAACTTTGATTTCCAGATTTTTTTCCCTTCTTCCATCCCCACCCACCCCCACTGGGAAGATAAGCAATTCAATGAAGATTGTACATGTGTAGTTATCCAAATCATTTCCATAACATTTATATTGTGAAAGACTAACTATATTTCCCTCCCTCCTATCCCGCCCCCCACTTATTCTATTTTCTCCTTTGACCCTATCCCTTTTCAAAAATGTTTGCCTCTAACTATACCCTCCCCTAATCTGCCCTCCCTTTAATCATGCCCCCTCTTATCCCCTACCCCCCTATTTTCCTGTAGGGTAAGATACCCACTTGAGTGTGTATGTTATTCCCTCCTTAGGCCAAATTCAATGAGAATCAGGTTGTCCCATTCCCTTTCACCTTCCTGCTCTTCCCCTCCATTGTAACAGTTTTCTCTTGCCTCTTTTATATGAGATAATTTACGACAATCTATCTTTCCCTTTCTCCTTCTCCCAATAAATTCCTCTCTCACCTCTTAATTTTATTTTTTAGATATCATCCCTTCATATTCAACTTATCCTGTGCCCTCTGTCTATGTATATAAGAACATACATATTCCCACACTCACAGGCATATGTATATACACATACACCCTCCTATACATATATATATGTATGTATAATATACATACACACACACACACACACACATATTCCCTTCAACTATCCTCATACTGAGAAAAGTCTTATGAGTTACAACTACTGTTTTTCCATGTAGGAATGTAAATAGTTCAACTTTAATAAGTTCCTTATGATTTCTTTTTCCTGTTTACCTTCTCATGCTTCTTTTGCTTCTTGTATTTGAACGTCAAATTTTCTGTACAGCTCAGGTTTTTTCATCAAGAATGCTTGAAAATCCTCTATTTCATTGAATGACCATATTTTCCCCTGTAGCATTAAACTCAGTTTTGCTGGTTTAATGCTACAGGGGAAAATATGGTTTTAGTCTTAACTCCTTTGACCTACAGAATATCATATCCCAAGACCTTTGATCCCTTACTGTAGAAGCTGCTAGGTCTTGTGTTATCCTGATGGTGTTTCCACAATACCCAAATCGTTTCTTCCTGACTGCTTGCAGTATTTTCTCCTTGACCTGGGAACTATGGAATTTGGCTATAATATTCTTAAGAGTTTTCTTTTTGGGACCTTTTTCAAGAGGTGATCAGCAAATTCTCTCAATTTCTATTTTGCCCTCTGCTTCTAGAATATCAGGGCAATTTTGTTTGATAATTTCTTGAAAGATGGTTTCTAGGCTCTTTTTTTGATCATGGCTTTCAGGTAGTCCAATAATTTTTAAATGATCTCTCCTGTATACATTTTCCAGGTCAGCTGTTTTTCCAATGAGATATTTCACATTGCCTTCTATTTTTTCATTAGTTTGGATCTGTTTTACAGTATCTTGATTTCTCATAAAGTTATTAGCTTCCACTTGTTCCAATATAATTTTGAAGGAGTTATTCTCTCCAGTGAGTTTTTAAAATTCTTTTTCCATCTGGCAAATTCAGCTTTTTAAGGCATTCTTTTCCTCATTGGCTTTTTGGGCCTCTTTTGCCATTTGAGTTAGTCTATTTTTTAAGGTGTTATTTTCTTCAGTGTATTTTTGGGTCTCCTTTAGCAGGCTGTTGACTTGCTTTTCATGATTTTCTTACATCATTCTCATTTCTCTTCCCAATTTTTCCTCCACTTCTCTCACTTGATTTTCAAAATCATTCTTGAGCTCCTTCCTCCATGGCCTTTAACCAATTCATATTTTTCTCAGAGGCTTTTGATGCAGGAGTTCTGACTTTGATGTCTTCCTCCAGCTCCATGCCTTGATCCTTTTTGTCTCCCAAAAAGGATTCTATGGTCTGTTTGTGCTTCTGTTGCTTTCTCATATTGCCAACCAATTACTTGACTTTTGAGCTCTTTGCCACGATAGAACTCTGCTTCCAGAATGGAGAGAGCTATGTCCCAAATCGCTAGGATTTTAGCAACTGCCAGAGCTATTAGGAGGGTGCCCTCTCTACACCCCCCCAAAATCTGGCTCACTGGTCACACGCCCCAGGACCACTACCCAAGACTGCAACTTATTTGCTGAATCTAGACCCATAATTTCATCTACTCGAGAAACTCTCAGTGTGGAAATTTTCTTCACAAATGTAGATGAATAAGTCAACACGTCCTTTGAGCTAGGCAGAATGACTCCTCCGTCTTGGAGAGTCACCAAGGGCAGTGAGGGGTCAAGTGGCTTGGCCAGCATCACATAACTACTATGTTAGAGAGAGGACTTCATCCTAGGTCCCCCTGAAATTCATAAAGCTTTTAGGGTATTAAAATTTAGAAGGCGGGGTGGGGGGGTCCAAGAGGTCAGCACAAATCATCAACATGGAAATCAACAAAGACCCACAAACAAGGTCCAAGAGGTCAATATAAATCATCAGTAAAGTCCTAGGACCTCCAAAACCCTCTTCCAAGACTTCTGTAAACATACAACCAAAAAATCCTCTTTCAGGGCTTCCAGAAAGGTCCCAGGGCTTCTGGACAAAGTATCACAAACAAACGTCAACACAGACAGAGCAGACAAACAGAGTCCCAGGATACCACAAGTTTTTTCCTTCTTGACTCTGACACCACAAGAGTCCTCTTCTCAGTTCTGCTGTCCCTAGCCTGGAAATTCTCCTTATATATGGTCATTAGCTCCTCCCCTTCCCATTACAGGAGTTCATGAGTTCTAGGGTTCACAAGCTGTGAGGTTCACATGCTCTGTTTCTTAACAGACTTGATACAAGGCTCAAAAGAAACTTGAACTGAAACAAGGTGTTAATTCAATAGCTGAAACAAGGTGTGAACTACTTCTGTGCTTGCCATCACAAACTCATAGCAACCTCATGAGACAAGTGCTTACATGTATTATTGTCACCATCAGGAAACTGAGACTCAGAAAGGTTGAGTGACCTGGCCAGAGTCATATAGTTCATGAATGCTTGGGGCAGGATTTGAATCCAGGACTTCCTGTCTCCAAGCACTATACTCTTTTTTTTTTTAAAGCAATTGGGGTTAAGTAACTTGCTCAAGGTTACACGGCTAGTCATTATTTGTGTGCGGGTGCTCATTTTCTGAGGCTGGATTTGATCTCGGGTCATCCCAGCTCCGAGGCCGACGCTCTTACTCACTGCGCCACCTAGCTGCCCCTTTAGGGCAATTGGGGTTAAGTAACTTGCCCAAGGTTACAAGGCTAGGTTTTTGTTTGTGTGGGTTAAGTGTCGGAGGCCAGCTCCGAACTCAGGTCCTTCTGATTCCAGGGCTGGCGCTCTATTCACTGCGCCACCTAGCCGCCCCCAAGCACAATACTCTTTTTGGTGTGAGAATCCATAATTGCTTGCGTCATGTCTTTCTTTCCATTGGAGTAGACTCCTTGGGAAAGAGGAGATGTCTGCAGCTCTCCATGATCAAGAATTTAATAAAATGTTGCCTCAAACAAGAGCAGTTCATTGGAATGGGTTCATCAAGGCAAAGAGTGCATTGCTTCCATCCCATATGTAGCCAGGCTCGAAACTCTTGTTACTTCAAGCCTTAATCTGAATGTTCTTTTCTTACCAGCATGCACACTCTATTGGCTTTTTGGCTCTAATGGCAGCCTTGTTCCTGAATCCTTAATCCATCACACAATAGTAAACTGACCATTAATATTCACTCCTCACTGGAAATCTTAAATAGTAGCTTTTAGTGGTTAAAAAAACAAAAAAAAAACAAAACGACAACAACAACAAAATAACCAAAATCATGGGGAGAAGTAGGAGGTATGTTCCTCCTCCTAAAAGCAAGAACCTGCTGCAATTTGGTTTCCAAAGAATACTAGATGTACTTACAGGCTTTTAAGTGGGGTTAGAACATGCTGGCAGCCATTTGGATAATTACATCTTTCAATGAGGAACCTACTCACCTCATACAAATCAGCAATTGGCATCCAGCTCCCAAATGTGCATGTGTCCAAATCTTGTGCCAGCGGCCTTTGTTGAGAGCCTTAATCCTCTCCCTTTGACACGCTTCGATAAAGAAACTCTTAAATGATGTCGAGCTGACATCCTACCAAGAGAAAGGCAAAAAGGTTTAACACTTTTCCATCTAAAAATAATTTAAATTGGAGCATAAACCAACAGGTGCTGTTGTGTTATCCATTTTCCCCTGTTTAATGGTGGTCTTTACCCTTACCCCAGGCAACTAGCACATGACGTAAAGGAATTATAATTCTCTTATCCTCCTTCACCATCACCATGTCTTTTCGCTTATGGGGTCAGTTTTCATGATGTAGCTTTCAGGTTTCAAGAACACCCCTAACAAATCAGATCATTAACTTTGGAGAAACAATTAGAGTTTTAATTTGAGTTAAACTCCCATAGAGCCAATTCTATTACCCCTTTATCTCTATACTAGTAGCCTCACACACACACACACACACACACACACACACGCACGCACGCACGCACGCACGCACGCACACACACACACACACACACACAAAACAGTCATTCCCCCCCTTTGATAATCAAACATTTCTCTTTTTTTATTGTTGCTGTAATCCTAACTCTGCCATCAACCTGCTTAGAAGTCTTAGATAAATTGCTTGTCACCTCTTGCTACTGGCTATGAATAAAGATGATAGAGGTGTCTACTTTTCAGAATCATGTGGTTTAATATTTCAACTCTGTGGAGTGTTCCACAATATCAGAGCACTTTGGGAATGTTGTATGCTGTACGTATAGACAAGGGGTATGGGACAACAGTTTGTGCTCCAGTTGTAGAAAGGGACCAATTTGTGAGTAGGTAGATAAGATTTGGCCAAATACAGAAATAAGTTTGAGTAGGACTACAAAAAATTTATTATTGAATTATAAATAATATATAAATAAATAATATATATAATATAAATAAATATATATAAATAAATATATTATATATAAATAAATTTATATATAAATATATATTATATATAAATAAATTTATATATAATATAAATAAATAAATATATACCAATATATAAATAAATAAATACCAATACCAATTAAATTAAGAATAAATCTTTTTTGTGCAACGAAAATGATTTTTTTCTTAAATCAATGAAAATTTTTATGGTTTCAAAGTCACTTTTAAATCACTCAGTAGGAACAATGTGGCTAATGCAGTAAATCACATGCTTCTCATGTGAGTTATGGGACCCAAGTTAAAAAATACTTCATGTAAGGGGCGGCTAGGTGGCGCAGTGAATAGAGCGCCAGCCCTGGAATCAGAAGGACCTGAGTTCGGAGCCGGCCGAACTTAATCTACACAAACAAAAACCTAGCCGTGTAACCTTGGGCAAGTTACTTAACCCCAATTGCCCTAAAGGGGCGGCTAGGTGGTGCAGTGAGTAAGAGCGCTGGCCTCGGAGTTGGGATGACCCGAGATCAAATCCGGCCTCAGAAAATGAGCACCCACGCATAAATAATGACTAGCCGTGTAACCTTGAGCAAGTTACTTAACCCCAATTGCTTTAAAAAAAAAATACTTCATGTATCTCAGGTAGCACTCTAGAACTTAGAAGTGGGTTATGCTTTACATTCAGAGGCATCCTGGTATGGTTGATAGAGGGCCAATCTTAGAGACATGAATCCCTGGGGTCAAGGCCTGCCTTTGACACATACTGGCTGCATGACCTCTGAAGATCCAGGCAGTTTGACAAAACTGCAAGTTACAAAAGAAATACTCATCTGCATCTACAGCAAGAAGTCCTAGAACAGGAATTCCCCCAAAAAACTGAATCAGAGGTTAAGATTTTTTAACAAATCAAATATTTTATATCTAGTCATGTTCACCTCTACTATCTCTATTCTATTCCAGTGATCTATTTTTTTGCCTACTCCCAGATAATTTTTCTAATAACCACTGTATGATATGTTTTGAAATATGGGAATATGAAATCCCTTGCATCAGCTTTGTTCTTCAATACCTAGACATTTTAAAATCTAAGTCTTTGAAAAATCTAAGTTGAGAATATTGATATCTGTGGATGGAGCCACTGACACTGATGAAGTCACAGGTCCAGATTAAAAAAATAAGAAAAGAACTATGTTGGCGGAAAGCACTCCCCACATGGTGGAAATCACAGCTCCTTTGCTTATCAACTCAATAAGAGTTCATTTTTAATGTATTTGGTCTTGAGCTCATGATTTTGTATTTTATGAAAAATTCTTTAAATTAGCCACATCAACTTGTGAGCCTTGGGTATGTCAAGTTACTTGAGCCAAGCAGATTAAATAAAATAAGGGGCACAGAAATGAACTTAGAAGGCCTCCAGGCTCAGAGAATTCTTTTTTGATGCTTCTCTGAAAGGCAGGTGAAATAGCTTTCTTTCCATTTGAGCAGGTTGTTTTTTAACTCTTCTTAGCTTAAGCCAAAAGGAATATTGCTATGATTGTGAGCAGTCTTAAATGGTTCTCTGTGGTTGGACAGTGTTCAGCATACTCACTGTTCTTACACCATATTTCCTGGCATTATTTCTACTTTTAAAAAACCCAGACATTATTTTTGCCACAGAAACAATGAATGAGGGAGAGAGGCCTCCTGCAGGGAGGTTACTTAGGCAACGCTAAGTCCAGTCTCATGTGTTCCTTGGGGGCTCCTGTGGCTACTGGCACCAGTATCTGCCTTCGAAGCAGAGCCTCTGAAGACTTGCTAGGAGGGAAGGAAAAAATATGAAAACATAAGCTTCTTTCTTCCCCTATATTTCAGCAAGCTGGTTTGAATGGAACACTGGTCACACCTATGGAATTGCTCTTAACTCTTGAGAGGATCAGGATTATGTCTAAGCTAACTTCAAGGCAGCTTGAAGTTGATGGGTGTGATAAAGGAAATGCCTAATGAGGAAATATGGCTGCAAGCCTAAAATGCCTATGTATAAATGGCCATAGATTTCTCTGGGACTCCAGTAGTCTTATTTTCAAACCAACATAATTATTTCAGGAACTGATTATTTTGTAAAGATGCTAATGTATAAGCTACATTTTGGTTAAGACCCCAAAAGCAAAATGCACCAAGTTCTTGAATTTGCCCCTGGAATCAAACCAGAGTGCTACTAACATCTTCTCTAAATGCAACCAGAATATTCCAAGCAATGCTACAGAATGGGTCAAGAGCCATGAAATGTTTCAAGAAACAGAAAAAGAAACTCCCTATGTTGGGTGGCTCCTCCATGGGAGAACTGTAGAGGGACACAGCTAAGAATGGCACAGAGTGAGAAGCTAGGCAAGAGATGGAGAAGTTTTCGATTTCTACCCTCAGGAAATCTCACTTCCTTGAGAGTGCTAAAAGTATAGCAATGAAACCTTGTTCATGAAGGCAAATAAGAGCCACAAATAGACAACTGATTCAACTAAGCTAGGAGAGCTAAGGTGAAATACAATTGGTTGAGAAAATGCCACTAAATTCTCTTATCTTGTCACCTGTCTCTTCCTCCTTCCTCAGGTTAATAGTGATAATGTGAACTTTCCTAGCTGCCCTGGAAGAAATGCTCATGGGGGAATTACGAAAATAGAGATATATTTTCCCCAGAATATGAGGGATATTTTTCCCTTTCTCCCTCCCCTTCACAGGGGACTAAAGACTTTTGAATATCACTTTTTCTAATTCCACAACTGAGACTCATACTTTAATTAACTTATGAATGAACAAACATTGATTGAGTGCTAACTAGGTATAATGAAGCAGTCTAGGTACTGTGGGATATATATATATATATATATATATATATATATATATATATATATATATATATATAGACAGAGAGAGAGAGAGAGAGAGAGAGAGAGAGAGGGGAGAGGAGAGGAGAGAGAGAGAGAGAGAGAGAGAGAGAGAGAGAGAGAGAGAGGGGGGGAGGGAGGGAGAGAGAGAGAGAGGAGAGGAGAGAGAGAGAGAGAGAGGAGAGAAAGAGAGAGAGAGAGAGAGAGAGAGAGAGAGAGAGAGAGAGAGAGGAGAGGAGAGAGTCTTCCTGCCAAGAGATTACAGTCTAGTTGAAAAGCTCAAACACAGACAAATGAAAAGACAGTAGTATATAGCATAAGATATTAAAGGAGAATAAATTATTGTGAGTTCAGAGCATCAGTGAAGCCTCCCTAAAAGAGGAGGGTTTTGAGGGGGACCTTGAAAGACTGGCAGGATTTAGAAACAGAAAGAAGGGAGATGAAATGTCATAAGCTAAATCTCAGAGGAAGAAACATGAGTGGTGTGTTGGTAGGATAAGGAATTGGCTGGCCAGGATTTTATTTGTTTGTTTTCTTTTGCAAAGTAGTAGTGAGAGATAAATCTGGGAATAGATTGTAGAGGAATTTGAAAGAAAAACTAAAAAGCAAATATTTTTCATGAATGTGGTGGGGCTTTCCCCCGGGCCTTACCCAATTTCAGAGTTCAAAGGGCATCAGGATCTAGCTCACCGACAGTCACTGAAAAGGGCATGGGATTTGGAATGACAGAACTTGGGTTCTAATACTAGCTCTGTCGCCTAACTTCTTTGGGGTCAGTTTGCTCATCTATAAAATCAAAGCAAACTATTTGCTTTCTTTTTTTGTTTTGTTTTGTTCTTTTTTTCTCATAGTTCCCATTCATTCTAATTCTTCTATACAACACGACTAATGTGAAATTATGTTTAATAAGAATGTATATGTAGAGCTTATATTGAATTACACACTGTCTTGGGGAGGGGGGAGGGAAGAGAGGGGGGAAAATTTAAAACTTATGGAAGTGAATGCTGAAAATTAAAAATAAATAAATTTATTTATTTAAAAAAATTATTATAGGGGCAGAGTCAAGATGGTAGAGTAGAAACAGCATTTCTGCTCAGCTCCAACCCACACCCTTTCACAATTATGTAAAAGGGGGACTCTGAATAACCTCTGGAGCTCCAGAACCCACGAAATGACACAGAGAAGCTAACCTTCCACTGAGGACAGCCCAGCAGCCCTGCAGGGAGCACCCAGTGCAGCGCTCTAGGAGCCAAGCCCATGACTCCATTGAGTCTGAGGTTTTAGCCCCAGGGCATCCAGACCAGCAGCTGGCTGGAGGGACCCCAGAACACCAGCTGCTGTGGCCTTTCCAGAATCACCAACACATGTATGCCTAGGACAAAGTGAGAGGTTAGTGCCCCATGGACTTTGGGACCAGTATTTGGGAATGAGTGAGCTTCTTCCTCTGGGGGCTAAAAGCCACTGAGGAACTGAGGCACAGCCGCCATTTTGCAGCTTCAGTTGCAGCTTTAGCTCTTGGTCTTGGTTTGGGGTGACTGTGGCAATTTCTTAAAATAAGACAATATTGATTTTTGCCGCATCAATTTACTCTCCCTTTCACTTGAACACTTAGAGGCCATTGTGGGCCCAATTTCATTTTCATTGTGTATCAGGGAAGAGGGAGGCCTGAGGAGAAGGAGAGAGATGAGGGCCAACTGGTGGAGCAGTCAGAAGACACACATTTATTGATCAAGTTTGCCATCTTACATTGGCACAGTTCATGGTGCCCTAAAACAATTACAACAGTAACATCCAAGATCACTGGTCACACATCAGCATAACAGATATAATAATGAAAAAGTTTGAAACATAAATGAGAATTATGAACCTGTGACACAGAAACACAATGTGAGGTGCACTCTGTTGGAAAAATGGTGCCAATCAATTTATTCAACACAGGGTTGCCACAAACCTTCAATCTGCAAAAAACACAAAATGAAATAAAGCAAAGTACAATAAAACAAGGTATATTTGTTATAAGGGTTTTGTTTTTTTTTTCTTTCTCAATGGGGAGAGGGAAGGGTGTTGGGTAGAAATAAGTGGACCTAGAGACAGGCTTACCAAAAAATAATTTAAGCATGAAAAGAAGACCATTGGAGATTTTTTTTTAATGAGCAGAAGAGAAAAAAGAAAGGTCAGAAGGAAACACAATGTAGGAAAGCTTTGAATATAAAATGTTGAATCTGTTGTATACTTCAAAGGCAAAGCAAGCTTTTTCCAGGGTGTAGATGCATGGCTTGCACATGCCACCCTCCTTTTTCAGTTGAGTTTTGTTTATGAAAATTCTTGTCTTATTTGGCATTTAAGTTCAGATAACACACACACAAGTTTAAATAAAGGTGGGAACAGAGATGGTGTAGGCATTAATTTATTTCCCTTTTCTCCTAACTTTCTTATTTTTCTAGTCCTGGCTTTGTGACAACAGTGCCAAGAACTCCATCCATCACAGTAAGAGTCCCTGGCTCCTTGGTTTATGTATGGCTAAAGGTCAGTAGTTCTAGAAAGTGCCAATTTCACTGTTTCATAAGAATTTTTTTTAGTAGAATCAAATATATAGCTTGAGAAATTCCATCAAGTCTAGTAACACAAACTCTGCTTGGTTCACTCCATACCCTCTATCTTTGACTGTAGAACTCAGAAGGGTAGTGAGTAAATCAAAGGTACAAAGATGTTCCAGAAGTTCTATAATAACCCATGGGTTTGAGCTTATATTTAGCCATAATGGCAGCTACCAAATATATCACTATTCAGATCAATATTAGTGTTGGACTAAATGAATTTTAATACTTCTTCCAGGTCCGTATTCCATTATTTCACAAAATGGATTTGGGCTTCTATATATATAGCCTTGGAGGTGGGACACCTTGATTTAAGTCTGAGTCTAGCTACATGTTGGGCAAGTCACTTCCCTAATTTTTGTTGGATGACCAAATTTAGGTCTCACTAAGCCTCAGTTTCCTCATCTGTACTATTGGCAGGAGATGAAAGTGGATGATATCCAAAGTCCCTTTTGTATAGTCCCATGGTGCGATAGGGGTTTGCTCTCTGAGCAAGGATCCAAGTTACAGTCAAATCAAAGGCTCTACACACCAACTGGTTCTTTGGTTTTATGATTCTGTGATTAAATAGTCTCCTGAATAATTATTCTTAATGACACTAATTATTAAAGGCTATGGGATCAACTGAGAAATTACTCTAACAGTTATGGTGAGATTTTGAGTGTTATCAATAAATTTTTACTCTTGCACCTTCTTATACTCAAAATAAAGTTGCCAGGAGGCCTCCTTCTGTGTTTTCTTGAAAATAACATTTTGTCCAATTTGTAGTACAAATAAGGCCTGATGGGTTAAATGGATTTACTAATTTTGCCACCTTGGTTTCTATCCATGGAACTGACAGGTTGTCTCTCTACAAGGGAAGGAGCCTACAGTAGTCTTACAGGGCTTTCCATCAACACATGAGTCACAAACATGCCAATGTAGTTCTAAAATTGCCATGCATAACCTTTAATAATTGTTTCAGAGTCAATTACAAAAGTGCAAAAAATGACCTCAGAAAAATGTTATACCGTTCAGTTTATAGAATGGAAAATATCAACTCTGGCCAGCTTCGATTGGGTGATTAATTGCTTTTTGTGCTTCTGTGAACTGATTAATTATCCAAAACGATTTTTGTTGCCAGAAGACACAAATACCTATGGAATAGAAAAGAGGGAGGAAGAGAGAGACAGAGACAGAGACAGAGGCAGAGAAGGGGGTTATATGCTGATTGTAACTCAGTTTCTACACCCCAAACCAACACAAAAGAAGTCAAGAAGGAAAAAGAAACTGGGAAATATCCTCCCCAACCTTCAAGGCCTTGCTCAAGTCCTCCCTCCCTATGAGGTCCTTCCTGGCTACTCCAACCGCCCTTGATCCCCTACATTTCTGACTATCTCTGGCACTCAGGGGCTGCCACCACTGCGGGTTGCCACTCAGGTATATACTCTTGTATCATTCTCTCATCTGGCCTGCAAATTAGTCTTATCTTTCCTACCAGGCAACAGGCTCCTTCCAAGCAAGGACCTATGCCGTAGGATTCTCTTAGATCTTCCAGAATAACTACTCTAGGCCTGAAAACACAGCATAGAGCAACAGGTGAATGCTTGTTAACTGGATGGCTGAATTAGGTCAAGTGCCCATTCCTTCTAAAGGCCTTCTGAGTGCCATTGGGAGGGGACAGATGGATCTGAATGGGAACATAGGAATGCAAACTCAAAGGTGGAATGACCTTAGAAATCATGCTGGTACATGCTAGTACAAATCTCTCATTTTATAGGGAAAAAAAAACTGAGGACCAAAGAGAAGAAGTGACTTGCCCAAGGTCCCACAGGTAGTAATTGATATAGGTGGGATTTGAACACTTCTCTGACTCCAAATCCACCACTCTTTCCAGTTTATCACACTTTGGGGGCAAGTGTTCTTTCTTTTTATCTATTCTGTATACATCTTGTATGTACATAATTATCTACATGTTGTCTCTCCTATTAGAAGGTGAGTTTCTTAAAGACAAGGACTGTGTTCTTGCTTTTCTTTGTATCCTTGGCGAATCTAAACTTCACAGAAAAAATCCCCTTAATAAAAGGATTCGTTCTGTAAAACTTGGACTGAGTCAAAAGGGTGCACTTGAGGACCTAGAGAGCCACATGAGGCCTCGAGGCTGCAAGTTCCCCATTCTTGGTAGCCCTATCTAATACTTGGGACCCCTCTGTGACCTAGGTTGGGAGAAAATGACACAAATCTAGAACCAATTCCTTTGCTTTCAGTAGCTTACAAAGCATTTGTAACTATTACATTGTTCTTTGAATTTAAATAAGCAATTCCAGCATCTAATTAACTTATTTTAATTACTTGAGTGAAAGAATCTATAAATATTCTGATTTGCCCATTTAAAGAAAAGTTGATTACAACAGCAGCTATTTTTTGAGAGAGATTTAAAAACTGTAGGTCTCCCAGGGTGATAAACTGTGTGGGGCAGTGGCAAAGGTGCTGGGCTGGAAGTCAGAATCTGGCTTCAATCCTGCCTCTGGCTGCCTGAACTTGGCCAAATTACTTTTCCTGTCTGGGCTTCAGTTTCCTCCCCTATAAAACGAGGAGGTTGGATTAGGTCAGTGATTCTCAAATTTTTTAGTCTCGGGACCCCTTTGCACTTTCAAAAATTATGGAGGATCTCAAAGAGCTTTTGTTCATGTGGGCTATATCTAGTAATATTTGCCATATTAGAAATAAAACTGCTAGATTTTAAAATATTTATTAACTCATTTAAAAACAATAAATCCATTACACACTAACATCACATTTTTATGAAAAATAATTCTATTTTCCAAAGTAAAAAAAATGTTGAAAGACCGGCATTGTTTACAATTATTTTTGCAAATTTATGTAAATGTCTGATGAAGACAATTAGATTCTATCTGCTTCTACATTCAATCTGTTGCCATATGCTGTGTATGTTGAAGGATGTGAAGAAAATTGAGCTTCACAAAGATATGTAGTTGGAAAAGGTAAGAGTATTTTAATGGGTAAATAATGTCTTAGTTTTATTGTGAATATGGTTTGGGGATCCACAGACCATACTTTGAGAACTATTGAACTAGATAAGTATCGTCAAACTCATGCAGGCAGTATGCAGCATGCAGCTCCCAAACTCCCAAAGTTTCCTACCACTGAAACAAGATTTCCTCCTTTTTCAATCCTTCCCTTTGCATCCTCACTCATTTTCCTGCAGGATCTCTTCTTCCTGAGCAGGAAGGAATTATATAGGAATTATGTAGGAATTATATTTCCTTGATTGTTAACCTTTGAACTATCTTCTTCCTCTCCTCTCACTTTTTATCTTCTGTCCTATCTTTATAATTCAGTCTTACAAAAAAACCCCTTTGATTGACTTCCATGTGAGACATTGTGAGGTTTAGACAACAATGTTTCAGGCCTGTTTTTCTACCATCACTGCTATTTGATATCTGCTTTCACCCTTTCCTCTTTATGTATTTTTATAAAGAAATCCCTTACTGGTCCTTCTGTTGTTGTTTTTTTGTTATTGTCCTTGGTTGCTGTGTTTGTTTACCTTTCTTGTATTTCTGTTGTCTAAGGTACTTGAAAAGCAAATCATTTATTCGGGTTTGATTTGATTTCCAGGGATGCTTGGCATGCCTCTTTTTTTTTCTTTTTGGAGGGGAGGAGGCAGGGCAATTGGGGCTAAGTGACTTGCCCAAGGTCACACAGCTAGTGTGTTAAGTGCCTGAGGCTGGATTTGAACTCAGGTCCCCCTGACTCTAGGGATGGTGCTCTATTCACTGTGCCACCTAGCCACCGCAAGGGAATGCCTCTTTTTTTTTTTTATTAATTTATTAGTTTAGTTTAAGTTAACAAGATTCAATTCCATAGTTCCTTGATTTTCAAATTTCCTTTACTTCCCTCCCCCCTCCCCTCATGACAGCATATAGTACAGTATAGGGTCTGTAAATGCATTCATATTAAACATTGTTCCAATTACAAAGGCATATTATACTAGGTGGGATGAAAGATGGTAAGGAAGAAGTAAAACCAAACAATGAGAAGAATAAGATCATTTAGTTTGCTTCCATCAGGATTCAGGCTCAGTTCTTTCTAGTTATATCTCTGGATGGCGCATTTCTTACTTTCTTGAGTCATTCGGGATTAACTTATATCACTGCATTGCTGAAAAGAGTCCAGTCTGTCGTAGTTGGTCGTCACAGATATGGTATGTCTGTGATTGTATACAAATTTCTTCTGATTCTACTCTTTTCGCTCAGCATCAGTTTGTATAAGTCTCTCCAGGTAATTATGAAATCCGTCATCTCCTCATTTCTTATAGCACAATAAAATTCCATTACATTCATATACCACAACTTGTTTAGCCATTCCCCAATTGATGGGCACCCCTTTAGTTTCCAATTCTTTGCAACCACAAAAAGGGCTGCTAAAAATATTTTTTGTACATATGGGTCTTCCTCCCACTTCTATGATCTCTTTGGGATATAACCCTAGAAGTGGTATGGATGGGTCAAAGGGTATGAAATTATTTATAATCCTTTGGGCATAATTCCAGATTGCTCTCCAGAATGGTTGGATAAGTTCACAACTCCACCAGCAATGTATTAGCATTCCAATTTGCCCACATCCTCTCCAGCATTTGTCACTTTCTTGTTTTGTCATCTTAGCCAATCTGACTGGAGAGATGTGGTATCTCAGAGTTGTTTTGATTTGCATTTCTCTAATTAATAGTGATTTAGAGCATTTCTTCATATGCTTATAGATATCTTTAATTTCTTTCTCTGAAAACTTCCTATTCATATCCTTTGACCATTTATCAATTGGGGAATGACTTGTATTCATATAGATTTGGCTCAATTCTCTACAAATTTTAGAAATGAGTCCTTTATCAGAGACACAAGTTGTAAAAATTCTTACCCAATTTCCCACCTCCCTCTTGATCTTGGTTACATTGGCTTTGTTTGTGCAGAAGCTTTTCAATTTAATGTAATCAAAATTATCCATTTTGCATTTTATAATGCTCTCTAATTCTTGTTTGGTCCTAAAATCTTCTCCTCTCCACAGATCTGTCAGGTAAACTATTCCTTGCTTTCCCAAATTGCTTACAGTATCATCTTTTACACCTAGATCATGCACCCATTTAGACTTGATTTTGGTATATGGTGTTAGATAGTGATCTATGCCCAGTTTCTGCCATACTGTATTCCAGTTTTCCCAGCAGTTTTTGTGAAATAGTGCATTCTTATCCCAAAAACTGGGGTCTTTGGGTTTATCGAACAATAGATTGCTATATTCATTAACTGCTGGGTCTCCTGCACCTAATCTATTCCATTGATCCATTACTCTACACCTCTGCCAGTACAAAGCAGTTTTGATGACTGCTGCTGTATAATACAGATTAAGATCTGGCATAGCTAGTCCACCTTCCCTAGCATTTCTTTTCATTAATTCCCTTGATATTCTAGACCGTTTGTTTTTCCAAATAAATTTTGTTATTATTTTGTCTAACTCTACAAAGTAGTTTTTTTGGTAAATTGATTGGAATGGCACTAAATATATAATTTAGTTTGGGTAAAATTGTCATTTTTATTATATTAGCTCGACCCAGCCATGAGCAATTGATATTTTTCCAACTATTTAGATCTGTTTTTATTTGTGTGAGAAGTGTTTTGTAGTTGTGATCATATAGATTCTGGGTTTGTTTTGGCAAGTAGATTCCCAAATATTTTATAATGTCTACAGTGGCTTTAAATGGGATTTCTCTTTCTATCTCTTGCTGTTGAGTTTTATTAGAGATGTACAGGAATGCTGAGGGTTTATGTGGGTTTATTTTATATCCTGCAACTTTGCCAAATTTATTTATTGTCTCAAGTAATTTTTACTTGATTCTCTAGGATTCTCTAAGTATATCATCATATCATCTGCAAAGAGTGACAGCTTGGTCACTTCTTTGCCTAATTTGATTCCTTTGATTTCTTTTTCTTCTCTAATTGCTACTGCTAACGTTTCTAGTACCAGATTGAATAAGAGGGGTGATAGTGGACACCCTTGTTTCACTCCTGATCTTATTGGAAAGGCTTCTAGTTTATCCCATTGCATATAATACTTGCTGATGGTTTTAGATAGATGCTAGCAACTATTTTAAGGAAGGCTCCATTTATTCCTATACTTTCTAGTGTTTTTAATAGGAATGGATGTTGTACTTTGTCAAAAGCCTTTTCTGCATCTATTGAGATGATCATGTGGTTTTTGCTAGTTTTGTTGTTGATATGCTCAATTATACTGATGGTTTTCCTAATATTAAACCATCCTTGCATTCCTGGAATGAATCCTACCTGATCAGGGTGTATTATTTTTGTGATAAGTTGTTGGAGTCTTTTGGCTAATATTTTATTTAGAATTTTTGCGTCTAAATTCATGAGGGAGATTGGTCTATAATTTTCTTTCTCTGTTTTATCTCTTCCTGATTTAGGAATCAGTACCATATTTGTGTCATAGAAAGAGTTTGGTAGGACTCCTTTTTCACTAATTTTCCCAAATAGTTTGTAGAGTATTGGAATCAATTGTTCTTTAAATGTTTGATAGAATTCACTAGTGAACCCATCTGGCCCTGGAGATTTTTTCCTAGGGAGTTCATTGATGGCTTGTTTGATTTCTTTTTCTGAGATGGGGTTATTTAGGTAATTCACTTCCTCTTCAGTTAATCTGGGCAATTTGTGATTTTGTAAATATTCATCCATTTCACTAAGATTGTCATATTTATGTGCATACAATTGGGAAAAATAATTCCTCATTATTTTTTTGATTTCCTCTTCATTGGAGGTAGATTCACCCTTTTTATTTTTGATACTCATAATTTGGTTTTCTTCTTTCTTTTTTTTATCATATTGACTAAGGGTCTATCAATTTTGTTGATTTTTTCATAAAACCAGCTCTTAGTTTTATTTATTAATTCAATGGTTTTCTTAATTTCAATTTTATTAATCTCACCTTTGGTTTTCAATATTTCTAATTTAGTACTAAATTGGGGATTTTCAATTTGTTCTTTTTCTAGCTTTTTCAATTGCATGTCCAATTCATTGACCTCCCTTCTCTCTGCTTTAATTAAGTATGCACTCAGGGATATAAAACTTCCCCTGAGAACTGCCTTAGTGCATCCCACAAATTTTGGTATGTTGTTTCATTATTATCATTCTCTTGAATGAAATTATTGATTGTTTCTATAATTTCTTCTTTGACCCACCAATTTTAGGATTAAATTGTTTAGTTTCCAATTAGTTTTTAGTCTATCTTTCCATGGCCCTTTATTGCATATAATTTTTATTGCATCATGATCTGAGAATGATGCGCTTAATATTTCTGCCTTTCTGCACTGGATTGTGAGGTTTTTATGCCCTAGTACATGGTCTATTTTTGAGTATGTACCATGCACTGCTGAGAAGAAAGTAAATTCCTTTTTATCCCCATTCAGTTTTCTCCAGAGATCCATCATATCTAGTCTCTCTAAGATTCTATTCACCTCCTTAACTTCTTTCTTGTTTATTTTGAGGTTAGATTTATCGAGTTCAGAGAGGGGGATTAAGGTCCCCTACTAGTATAGTTTTGCTATCTATTTCTTCCTCTAATTCCTTTAACTTCTCCTCTAGGAATTTGGATGCTATACCACTTGGTGCATATATATTAAGTAGTGATATTGCTTCATTCTTAATGGTGCCTTTTAGTAGGATATAGTTTCCTTCCTTATCTCTTTTAATTAGATCTATTTTTGCTTTTGCTTTATCTGAGATAAGTATTTCTACCCCTGCTTTTTTTACTTTAGCTGAGGCATAATAAATTTTACTCCAACCTTTTACCTTTACCCTGTGGGTATCCCTTTGTTTCAAATGTGTTTCTTGAAGACAGCATATTGTAGGATTATGGTTTTTAATC
The DNA here is from genome assembly GCA_011680675.1 of Gymnobelideus leadbeateri. Taxonomy (NCBI): domain Eukaryota; kingdom Metazoa; phylum Chordata; class Mammalia; order Diprotodontia; family Petauridae; genus Gymnobelideus; species Gymnobelideus leadbeateri. The sequence continues at coordinate 38,287 of WOXC01005395.1, read as the reverse complement.
CATTCTGCTATCCACCTCTGTTTTATGGGAGAGTTCATCCCATTCACATTCACGGTAATGATGACTATCTTGTCTCTTCCCTTCCATCCTATTCCCTCCCCTGTTTATGTTTTTGTTTATTCCTTCTCCCTTCCCCTCCTTGAAGTTTTCCCTTTTGACCGCCCCCTCCCTCAGTGTTCCCACCCAGTGACCACCCTTCTTAACCTACCCTCTCCCCTTACTACTATTTCCCTCCCTTATAATCCCTCCCTTTAGTCTCCTCCTTTTCACCCCGCCCTTACCCTCCCACTATCTATAGGACACAATAAATTTTTATACTTATCAGAGTAAATTACTCCCGTTTGATTCCAAACCAATGAGAGTAAATTTCAAACAGTGCTCCTCTCCCTCCCTCCAATTCCTCTATTTAATGAATTTATGTGTCTATTCACATTAGATTCTTAAACTTCACTGATTAATTTGATCCTTCTTTGAACCAGAACCAGTGAGAATAGTGTTTAAATGATGTTCCTCTCCCTCTTACTTTCCTTCTTCTATAGTGTGTTTTGATGCCTCTTCAGATGGCATATTTTACCTTTTCCTAGCTCATCCTTTCCTTTTTCCCATTACAGTACCATTGATCCCTTTAATAGTCTTTTTTTTTAGACTCCATGTTAGTGCATTCATACCCACACCCTCTAAGTATAACCCTTTTGCAGGTCATGATAATCATAAAGATTTCAAATATTGACAGTTATCAGCTCCACATATAGGGATGTGAACATTTTGCTCTTGTTGCATCCCAAGTAATGAGTATGTGTTTGTGGGTGTGGGTGTGTGCACTTCTGCATGTGTGAGTCTATGTTACCCTTGTTTACCTTTTTATGTCCTTCTGGAGTCTTGTAATTGGAGATCAAATTTTCCATTGAGCTCTGGCTTTTTCATTAGGAAAGTCTGGAAGTCCCTTACTTCATTAAATGTCCATCTCCTTGCCTGAAAGATTATGCTCAGTTTTGCTGGGTAGTTAATCCTTGGTTGTAGTCCTAGCTCTCTTGCCCTACGAAATATCAAATTCCAGTCTCTGCGCTCTTTAATGTAGAAGCTGCTAGGTCCTGTGTGATCCTAACTGTAGTTCCTTGATATTTGAATTGTTTCTTTTTGGCTGCTTGTAGATTTTTTTCTTTAATCTTATAATTCTGGAATTTGGCTACTATATTTCTTGGAGTTTTCAGTTTGGGATCTCTTTCAGGAGGAGTCCGGTGAATTCTATCAATAGCTATTTTATCTTCTGATTCCAAGACCTCAGGACAGTTTTCTTTGACAATCTCTTGGAGGATGTTGTCTAGACTGCTTTTCTCATCATGGCTTTCTGGTAGACCAATAATTCTTAGGTTGTCTCTCCTGGATCTGTTCTCTAGGTCAGTTATTTTTCCAGTGAGATATTTTACTTTTTCTTCCAATTTTTCGATCGTTTTGTTGTTTTTGATTGACTCCTGCTGCATCATAGAGTTCTGAGTTTCAGTTTGATTGTATCTAATTTTTAGTGAATTATGGTCTTTAGTTAGTTTTTGAAGTTCCTTTTTTAGGGAGGTATTTTCTTTTTCCAAGTTGGTCACTGCCTCCCTGATTTGGTCTTTAAAATTTTTCTTAAGCTCCTCCAGGAATGCTATTTGGGCTTGAGACCAGATCATGTTTCCTTCTGTGGTCTCTGGTGTGGGCAGAGAGTCTATATTGCCCTGTGTGTTTTGTTGTTCTTCCCCTACATAGTAGGCTTGAATAGACTTTCTTGCCTTCCCCTTCTCCTTTTCAGCTTCCTTCCTTCCCATTGTGACTTCCTGTTTCTTAGTGTCTCAGGCTATGAGTTTGGGGCCTGATCCTTGACTTTGAATACCTCTGGGTGGCTAGTTTATGGCTAAGCCAGGGAAGTCAGTGAGGAATGTAGATGTGTAGGTGGGGATGAGTCTGACCACTTCAGATTTCTGCCTCTATACTCCTGGGCTATAAGTAGGCTTTTGTTGGTGAGGAGAGGTGGGGCTTGTTGGGTCCCCTCCCTCTCTTCTCTTCAGACTCCTGGCTAACTCAGTTACACCCCTTCTAGGAGATTCTCAAGCCTGAGGCTATTTCCATTAACTTGGGATTTCAATCTGGGTGGGAGACTTTGGGTTTTCTGCTTCATGAAGGAGGGATGGGAGGATCGGAGCAGCTAGAATTTACTTTGCCATTCCAGCCCCTGTATTATACAGGCAGGCAGTTTCTAAACTTCCAGGCTGGGGGCTGAATGCAGCCTGAGAAGCCACTCTCTCCACTCGGGGCCCAACTCTCCTACCTGGCTCCAATGATCCGTTCCCTCTGGGAGATGACTGCGATTCGTCCTTGGTAAGTCTGCAGGCTGGGGCTTTTTCTCTCTCTGGTGTAGTCTGCTTGCCTGCTCTTAGGTCTGAGCTGTGCAGACCCCACTCGCTCTGCGCTCGACCTGTGCGGACACACTGGGCAACCTCCTGGGCTAGATTCTGCCACACTCTGTCTTCCACTGGGCTCCGTCACTCGGGAATGCCTCTTTTTAAATAAACGTCCACCTTTTCAGCAATGGTTAGGCTAAAGTTTGTAAAGTATGACACCTTGGGTGGCATCTTGAGCCTCTCTGTTCTTTGGAACACATTACTCCATTCCCTCCCATCACTTTTGTAGGTACAGTGAAGTGGTACAGTGATTAGAGCGCTGACCTTGGAGTCAAGAAGACCTGAATACAAACCTGGCCTCAGATAAAGACTAGCTGTGTGACCCTGGGCAAATCACTTAACCTCTCTCTGCTTCAGTTTCCTCAATTGTAAAGTGGAGATAATAGTAGTACCTACATCCCAGGGACCAAATGAAATATTTGTAAATACTTAGCACAGTGCCTGGCACATCATAGGTGATATATAAATTCTTTTTTCTCTTCTCTATTTAAAATTTCTTTTCTTTATTTTTAAAGATTTTTTTCTTCTGGTTCTTGCAGAATGTGTTGTCATTGGAATTGTTAAACTTGACCAATATATGTCTTAGAATTGAAGGATAGGGTTTTTCTGGAAGTGAGTTCTGGATTCTCTTGATTAGCACTTTGGGTTTTTGTGTTCAGAAGTTCTTGGCAATTTTATAGTATTATTTCTTGCCTTGTGGCATTCAGATGTTTTGATTTTTCAAGTTTTTCTGGGAGACCTATAATCCTTAAGTTGTCTCTACAGATCCTGTTTTCAAGATCAATATGTTTTGCTTATATGGAAATCATGTTTTCTATTCATGTAATTTATTGCTTTTTGCTTTTCTTCTGCCAGATTGTACTTCATTTCTGTGTATCTGCATTCCCAGTTATTCTTTATTTTTCTATTCCCTTCTCTTATTAATGTCTTCATTGTTGGTTTATCTGCTTAAAGACAAGCTCTTCTTCCTAAGATACTTGGTAATTTCAAATTTTTCCTCTTATATGCCCTTATTGCTTATTTTCAGATGCCTTTCCCTTTGATGGGCTGGACTTCAAAACCATCATTCTCTTCCAATGCTGACTAACCTCAGTCTCTGATGCAAGTGACTTCTGGGGTGGAGGGAGCAGAACTGGTCCCAGCTGAAAGCTGGACTCTTTCCCTCAGGCTTAGTAGAGGGACACACAGTCACGTCCTATCCCACATCCCTCTGTCCCTCAGTTCTCTTTTTGATATGTGTTGCATCACAGAATGCTGCCATGCTGCTGTTCCAGACAGGACAACATTCTGCTTTTTAGTTTTATGTAGCCTTGAGGGGAGGAAAGGAAGGGTAGAGCTGGGTTCTGTTGAAAGTTGTAGGTCAGCTTCTGTAGAGCTGCTGAGTATGGCAGGAAGTGGAGGGGGTACTCAGTATGAAAATCAGTCTTTATAAATTAGACTTCTTTTTTAGTTCACTGGATTATTACCTTCTTAGGGTTCTTGGTGTCCTAGACCAGAGAGGCAGCTGAAATTTCTTTATCACTAGTGCCTAATTCCTATTTTGCAGTGGTTTGAGAGGTCATGAAGAGTGGAGAAAATGTCTAGTCCTTCGTCTTGTCAGTCATATGACCTGGCAACCCCTAATATTTTATTTCCTTTGAAGGTATACTGGCTCAGTGGCAGTATTTTCAGTAATCATGAGAAAAACATGGTCATTTAAGCTGACTGTTAGAGAAATTACTGTTATTTACTTGGAACATTATGAAGACTTAAAGCATAACAAAGAAAAGTAGAATCATCATTTCAAGACCCTACAATGACTCCTTTTTGCCTCCCATTCCTTCTCTACTTCAGAGACCTATGATTTACCCAACATGGACATAACTGCCACCAATATGGAATACAGCACTTCTGTGACTTAGTAGGTGTTCTCTGAGCATTAGTAATGGCTGTGAAATTCATTCTTTCCTAATCAACCTGAATCTACACCTGCAAACCTAGCTAAACTGGGCTTTGAACAAAAAGAACACCCCTAAGCCCAAATGGGAAGCTTTCTCAACTTGATCAGTGCAGTAATTTTGCTAGTTAATTAATAAACATTTACAAAGCACTTTTATGTGCCAGGAACTGTACTAAGCACTAGGAATACAAAGAAAGGCAAAACCACAAAGAGGCCAAAAGTAATAAGGGAGATAACATGCAGACCACTATGTACATATGGACTATATACAGTATAAACTGGAGGCAATCTCAGAGAGAAGACACTAGCAGCAGCGGGGTCTGGGAAAGGCCTCGTGCAGAAGATGGGATCTGAGGCAAAGGTGAGGAGGGAAGGCATTCCAAATGTGGAGTGCAAATGGTGCTGGCAGATGAAGTGCCATGGGCCATTGTAAGAAGGCCAGTGTAGCTGGATTGTAGAATGTGTGGAGAGAAGCAAAGTTTAAGTACACTGTCAAGGTAAGAAGATGTCAGCTTGTGAAGAGGTTTAAAGGCCAAACAGGATTTTCTATTTGCTCCTACAAGTAATAGGGAGTCATTAGAGGCAGAGCCCCTGGTTTAGCCTTCAGAAGCCTAGGGTCATCTCCAAAAGAAGTCTCCAGTGGTGATAACTTTGATTCCAATCACAGCTGATCTAAGCTCTGCTCTCTGCCTTCCCAATTCCATCCATAGGAAGAGCCCCCACACAAGCTGTGTGATCCCATCTCCTACTGTCTTAGCCCCTGATTTAGAGGAATAATTCAAAAGGACAAAAATCCCTAAACAATGTTGGGTGTTGTTAGTGATCAGTCTGAGTCAATATGAAAGCTGCAGAAGCAGGGCTAAGCTGCTTAGGCTGCAAACCAGTCCCAGAACACAGCCAGGGGAGTTGAAGGTGAATATACTGGAGCAGGACTTGTTTGGGCACCTTAGAACCTCATGTCCTAAGCACACCCACCCAGGTCAGCCCCCAAACCCCACACCACTCAAATCAGCCTAGTCACTGGACTATAGACACACACTCCCTAGAATCTGCTCTCCCTCCCCTTTGGCACTCCACTTAGCCATATGCTACCTCTCTTTCAGTACACAATTCAAATACCACTTATTCTATAAAACCATTGCTTGTAGCCTCTGGCCCACACTGGCTTCCCCATCTCCAGCTCCCTTTAGATACTGCTACTAATTTCATAAGACTTAAAGCCAGAAGCTTCCTTGGACATTCATTCTATTCAGCACCTTCATTTGGGCCCAGGCCATATATGACACACACAGCTGAGCTGGGATCTGAACACAGGCCCTCTGGCTTCATAATCCAGCCTTCTTCCAATTCTGTGATAAAATGATGGCCTTAAGAGTAGTTTGCTCAGTACAGTGGGTAGAGTCTGGCACTCTTAGGAAGACTTGGTTCAAATCCTGCCTGTATCATCAACCATGAGACCCTTGGCAAGTCACTTAAACATGTCTGTGCCCTAGTTTTCTCATCTGTAAATGGGGATAATAATGCCTTGATACCTAATTCACAGGGTTGCTGTAAGGCCCAAATGAGAAAATGTCTGTAAAGAGCTTTGTACATTTTTCAGTGGTTATTTGATTCCCTTATTTCATGGTACATTTTTTCTTGGAATATGCTGCCATAAGATGTAAAATTGCCTTATAGGTGAACAAACACTGGTCTTGGAGTCCAAAGACCTGTCTGCCATTTACTAGCTGTGTGACCTTCAATAGTCATGGACCCTTCTTGCATGCTGCTTGCCTTGTCTGTAAAGCCATATTCCTGCTGTTCCATGGATGGATGCCTTGTCTCCTGGATAAGTATCATGTCTCTTCTGACCTTGTATTCCTTACTTTGCCCTGCAAAGGACTGGGCACAGCTTGTTTTTGTCCAAGAAAACCTCTTGGATTCTCTTGGATTGCTACTGCAATCCCCTTCTGGTTCTATCACTCAACACCCCTCCTTGTAATCCACTTAATGCATCCATATTGCCAGCTGCTTTTTATGTCAATTATGTGCAATACAAACAATGATTACCCCGCCCCCGTGCCCTGCACAGAATGTGTTATTTTGTTAACGAATACATTAATAACAGGAGGGACGAGATGCAGAAAAAAATCCTGTTCTAACAATGTGTGTTATTTTAAGCAAAACCCATTGATATCACCACAAAATCATTAAATGTGTTTTCAGACAATCCAACAATTATGCATTGAGTACTAGGTGCTGGGGACACAAAAGGAAAACTAAGAGGAGTATCTGGATAAAATAAACAGATAGTCTGCTGGGGAGGAAGGATTTTAATATCTTCACAGAAAAGAAAATGTAATTAGCAGAGGGGGCACCCAAGCTGATCCTTAAAGGACAGTAAAAATGCTAGCAGGCAGAGAGGAGAGAGAAATGCATTTCAGACATAGGGAACAGACTTACAAAAGCAGAGAGGTGGGAAATGAAATATTGGGTTCAGGGAACTTGGCTAGAGGAAAGAGTGTGTGAAAGGCAATAGGACGAGATGAGGTTAGAGAGGTAGGTGGCACCTAGCCATGGATGGCACTAAACTCAAGGAGTTTCTATTTTATCCTAGAGGCAATGGGCCTCCATGGAAGGCTCTTGAGCACCCGAGAGACACAGTCAGACTTCTGTGTCATGGAGAATATTTTCAGCAGCTGTGCAGATGATGAACTGGGAGCAAGGTGAGGAGACAAGAGACAGGGAGCCCAATCAGGAGGCTATTGCCATAGTCTAGGTGAGAGCTGAAGAAAACCTGGACTAGGATGGTGTCCATCAAAGTCCAGAGAAAAGGATGGTTGTGAGAGTTATTGATTTACAATTGATAGGACATGGCAATGGATTTGAAGTTGGGGTAGGAGAGTGAGAGAGGGAAGGGTCAAACCAAAGGAGTGTACAAACCTAACTAGGACAATGGAGTTATCCTCTAAAGAAATCAGGAAGCATAGAGGAGAAAAGGAGGGTAAAGTGGAAGAAAGAATGAGGTCTGTTTTGAACACAAAGATGCCAAAGGGTGATCCAGGTAGAAGTGACATTGGAGACTGGCGTGACCTTTGAAATTATATCACCCAGCCTTCTACTTTACTACAAGTCAGAGAGGGGAAGCAATTTGCCCAAAGCCAGAGAATGCAAGTAGCAGCAAGTAATCAATCCCGTGCTGCATGCCCATTAAAGAGGGACTTCTCAAAGATATATTTAATCAAGATTTCAAAGGGGTGTATAGGATGTATGGGTGTATAGGATGTATAGGATGATCTCACACACACACACACACACACACACACACACACACACACACACACCTTAGTATGATAAATCAGAAAATCAGCTAAATCACCCTTCTACCAAAGCTTTCAAAAAGAGCCTTTAACAACAGCAATAAGACATAAAAGACATGTAAAAGGCAGCCTGATAGATATATACTACCTTGCAGTATGTGGGAACACATTTCTAAATGGGCCTGATGTGAAGCACTGAAGCCACAGACAACAAATCAGAAATTTCATTATTTCCCTAAATGTTTTCTCGACACTCCAGAGCAACTCTATATGATCATTCACCAACTCTAATCAGTGATATGCTCCTAATTAGCAGTCACCAAGTTTATTTGTGTCTCTTAATAGACAATTAGAATCTCATGGCCACCATGCAAATGTGACAGCTCTTGGTTCTGAAAGACTCCTGGCCCTAAGCAAGAGAGGGATTTTCAAATATAATTCAAAAGTTGATTTGCCACGTACCCAACGTCAGATCCCTGTGCTGATGTTGCATAGCTGACCAGTATCCCAGTGTAGCCTCTTCTAGGGATGCCCTTACTGGCTGGGAGAGTCTGGGAAGATTTGAAGACCATGGTGGCTCTCATCTCAATTACAGAGCAATGATACTTAGGACCCATTCACTGTTCCACTTGTACTCACCCTGCCTTAGCACTAGCTTTCCCCATGAGGAGCCCATTAGGGGCCCAGAACTGTGCCATTCAGATATAAAATCTATTGTGGTTCTCTCCTTTTTGTTCTCTAAATGCTTATTGTGCTCCGTGAGAGGGTCCTGGGAACTAGAGGCAGATACATGGTACCATAGATAGAGCTCTCAGCCTTGAGTCAAGAAAACCTGAGTTCAAACTTGGCCTCAGACATTTAGTAGTTGTGTGACCCTGGGCAAGTCACCGAACTTGTGTGCCTCAGTTTCTTCAACTATAAAAGGGTACAACCTACATGAGGGTTGTGGTGAGGATCAAATAAGATAATAATTGTAAAACTCTTAGTACAGTGCCCAGCACATAGTAGGTGCTTAATAAATGCTTGTTTCCTTCCTTCCAGAGTCATACACTTTGTACACTTCTACTTGCAGAGCAACAACCTCTACCTAACTAGCTCCAATACCCATTGTCTTTACAGTGCTCCCAAAACAGGTTCATCAGAAAGTCAAATACTAACCTTTAGGGACCCATATTCAGACATAGACATATCAGCCAACTACTTCCACTAAGTCATACTTTTCATTAGCTTGAGAGGTAAAAGTGATGGTGCGGCTGTGTGTGTGTGTGTTTGTGTAAAAGAGAGGCACAAAGACAGACAGAGACATAGACAGAAAGGAGACAGAGAGAAAGAGAAGGAAGGACAGGGTTGGGGGAGAGAGGGAAAGAGACACAGATAATGTTGGGGATAATGATACAGATAACTCTTAACCTTGTTCAACTCACACATTCATTCAACCTTCAAGTGAAAGTTTGGGGGCTAGGAAATTCTAGGCTTTAGAGCTGCAAAGGTCCTTAAAGAGAGCTCAGAGATGTTCTAGTCAAAATCCAACACCCTCGGAGCCAAGATGGCAGAGTAAAAGCAGGAACTTACTTGAGCTGGTCCCCCAGTTACCTCCAACACCTGTAAAAATGACTCTAAACAAATTTTAGGGCTACATAACCCACAAAATAACAGAGTGGAATATATCTCCAGCTGAGAACAGCCTGGCAGGCTGACAGCTGGGAGAGGAGTGAAGTCCCGCTTGGGCCACACCAGTACAGACCAGCCAGAGCAGAATTCAGGGGACTGAATCACTTGCAGCTATTGTAGTTTCCAGACTTCTCAACCCATAAACACCAAAGAGAAAGTAGTAAAAGGTCAGTAGGGAAACTCTGTTGGACCTGGGTAAGAGAAGAGCATGGCCTGGCCCCTGCCCCTGGAGCAGCAGGGTGGCTGCTTCCAGGGCTCCAAGTCCACAGACAGTGGGGGGACCAAGCAGCTGACCAGAGGGCAATTGCAGGAATCTCTTTGCTGGAGCTGAAGCAGGATTCTCTTGCTTTGACCTCCCTGGATCTGGGTCACAGTCTTGGGTGGCAGTCCTGGGGTGAGGAACACTGGCATGGCAGAGCTTGTTGAGGCTGTGGAGAGGGTAGTCCTCCTCACAGTTCTGAGGCAGGTGCCTAGAAGGAACTCTGACAACAGCTGTGCAAAATCCCAGAAATTTAGGACATAGCACTCTCCATTCTGGAAGCAGAGGTCTATCATGGCAAAGAGCTCAAAAGTCTAGTCATTGGCTGGCAAAATGAGCAAACAGAGGAAGAGAAATTAGACTATAGAATCATTCTTTGGTGACAAAGAAGATCAAAACATAGAAACAGAAGAGGACATCAAAGTCAAAACTCCTGCATCAAAAGCCTCCAAGAAAAATATGAACTGGTTATAGGCCATGGAGGAGCTCAAGAAGGATTTTTAAAATCAAGTAAGAGAAGTAGAGGAAAAATTGGGAAGAGAAATAAGGGTGATGATATAAAATCACGAAAAAAAGAGTCAACAAAAATTTGTAAAAAAAAAAAAGAGTTTAACCATATTGAATGTTATTTTTTTCTTTTCTTTTTGCCTTTTGATATTTCTCTTGAGTCTTGTAGTTGAAGATTAAACTTTCTGTTGAGTTTTGGTTTTTTTCATCAAAAAAAGAGTCAACAGCTTGCTAAAGGAGACCCCCAAAAATATTGAAGAAAATAACACCTTCAAAAATAGATTAACTCAAATGGCAAAAGAGGTACAAAAAGCCAATGAGGAGAAGAATGCTTTAAAAAGCAAAATTGGTCAGATTGAAATGGAAGTTTGAAAGCTCACTAAAGAAAATAATTACTTCAAAATTAAATTGAAGTAAATGGAAGCTAATGACTATATGAGAAATCAAGATATTATGAAACAGACCCAAAAGAATTTTAAAAAGAAGATGATGTGAAATATCTCATTGGAAAAACCACTAACCTAGAAAACAGATCCAGGAGAGATAATTTAGAAATTATTGGGCTGCCTGAAAGCCATGATAAAAAAAAGAACCTAGACACCATCTTTAAAGAAATTATCAAGGAAAACTGCACTGATATTCTAGAACCAGAGAGCAAAATAGAAACTGAAAGAATTCACCAATTGCCTCTTGAAAAAGATCCCCAAAAGAAAACTCCTAGGAATATTATAGCCAAATTCCAGAGTTCCCAGATCAAGGAGAAATTGATCTGGGAACTCTGGAATTGTACTGTAGAGTACTGTAGAAACACAATCAGGATAACACAAGATCTAGCAGCTTCTACATTAAGGGGTCGAAGGACTTGGAACATGATATTCAGGAAGTCAAAGGAGCTACAATTAAAACCAAGAATCACCTACCCAGCAAAACTGAGTATAATATTTCATGAGAAAATATGAACATTCAGTGAAATAGAGGATTTTCAAGTATTCTTGATGAAAAGACCAGAGTTGAACAGAAAATTTGACTTTCAAATACAAGAAGCAAGAGAAGCATGAAAAGGTAAACAGGAAAGAGAAATCATAAGAAACTTATTAAAGTTGAACTATTTACATTCCTACATGGAAAGATAATATTTGTAACTCATGAGACTTTTCTCAGTATTAGGATACTTGAAAGGAATATATATGCATATGTATATATGTATATATACATATATATGTATGGGTGGATATATGTGTGTAAGTTGAATTTGAAGGGATGAGAACTAAAAAACAAAATTAAGAGGTGAGAGAGGAAGATATTGGGAGAAGGAGAAAGGGAGAGATAGAACAGGGTAAATTATCTCACATAAAAGTGATAACAGAAAGCTATTACAATGGAGGGGATGAGCAGAGAGGTGAAAGGGAATGAGTCAACCTTACTCTCATTGGATTTAGCTTAAGAAGGGAATAACATACACATTCAATTGGGTATCTTACCCTACAGGAAAGTAGGGGGGAAAGGATATAAGAGGGGGGATAATAGAAGGGAGAGCAGATTGGGGAAGGGGGTAGTCAGGAGCAAACACTTTTGAAAAGGGACAGGGTCAAAGGAAAAAATAGAATAAATGGGGGTGGGATAGGATGGAGGGAAATACAGTCTTTCACAATATGACTACTATGGAAATGTTTTGCAAAACTACACATGTATAACCTATATTGAATTGCTTGTCTTTTTAGTGGGGTAGGTGAGGAGGGAAGAAGGTAGAGAATCTGGAACTCTAAGTTTTAAAAACAAATGTTAAAAAATTGTTGTTACATGCAACCAGGAAATAAGATAGACATGCAATGGGATATAGAAATCTATCTTACCCTACAAGAAAGTAAGGTGGAAGGGGGAAAGAGGAGGGATGGGAGGATATAAGAGAGGGTAGACTGGGTGAAGGGGTAATCAATATGCTTGCCATCTTGGGGTGGGGTAAGGAAGAGATGGGGAGAAAATTTGGAACTCAAAAACCTTGTGGAAATGAATATTGAAAACTATAAATAAATAAATAAAGTCTGAAAAAAAATCTAACGCCCTCATTTTACAGAGGAGGAAACAGGTCCTGAGAATGGAAGTGTCTAGTGTAATTCTTTGTAAGTGAACCTTATGGTGAACTGTGTGGCAGGTTATACAAAATGTAGGCAAGTACTTAGGCACAAAAAAAAAGATTCATTTGACTTCCCTTCACTGGGCCTCAGTTTCTTTCTTTACAAAGTGATGAGAGTTGGACTAAATAATACCTAAATTCTCCCTTATTTCCTATCTAGAGATGTCTAGAAGTGAAACGGGCAATTCAATTGTCATTCCTACACTGATAGAGGCAATTTGAACTGTCCCACCCTCAACCTTTCTTCTTTCACTGCTTTCAAAATGACAGCAAATTGTGATCACAGATTAAATAGTAATCTTTCTGTCTTCTGTCCTTTCAGGTGCTATGGTGACAGAAATTTTGAGTGAATTTTCTGGGTGAATTTCTTGAGTGAATTTTCTGATAACTAACATTAATGGCTCTGAAGCTCTTGGTAACGTCAAGAGGATAAAAGAAAAGGATTTGAGTATAAAACCCCCCTACAAACCTATTAAGAAAGCATTCCCTTTGTTGAGAGGCTTGTTTATTCTCAGATACAAATGTCATAAAGATTTTCTGTCACTGTCTTGCACACTGAGACAATTTTTAAAAAAAGATGCCAATGAAAAAGCTATTGGAGGAGATGAGCCCCAGGTAATGAATACCTTATTGTAATATATGTGGGTTCTCCCCACATTCTATAACTAAAAGTCTCTTAATATCCTGCATATTGCTTTTAGCACATTTCTGCTATCTAAATTTCTTAGGACACATGCATAAAGACCTGCTATAAGAGCATAGCCCGGGCACCATGCCATAAGCCCAAATGCCAGAAGTCTGGTAAGAAAACATACAACTAGCATAATGTCAATAGATAGGGCAAGTTAATTATATTAATTTCCCAAACAGCCTTAAGAAAAACTATTCTTCTGTCATGTGCTATCATTGGTGGTGACCAGGCAAGGGTTAATATTCAGGCACCGTTCTCAACAATAAGGAATATCTCCATGGGATGGGAGCTGGACATAAGAACTAGAGAAGAATATAAAACGGTAATAAAAGGTACAATTCTGTGATTAAATCAAGAATTGGGCAAAGATTCATTAAGCTAAAAGGAACAAGCAAGAACAAACATCAGGGAATCCGAGCTAAGTTGATGCAAATGAGTTGGTAAATAGAACTAGGGCTAGGATAAGCATGAATTTTCAAGGGTGGGCTTCTATACAAGAAGGGACAATATCAAAACAGCAGCTCAGTACTATCAGTAAGTGAGTTTGCCATGCTCAGCACATGCTCCAACCAAAACATCCTCTTACCCTTCAGGGGCAGCCCTGTCCAAATCTAGGATCTAAACATAAAGCTGGGGTTAAGATTCTATGTTCCTCCTTTCTATTTACAAACAGATAAAATCAAAACAAAACAAAACAAAATCCCATGAAAGACTAAATACCAGTTTACTCTGAATCATACTGAAAGCTGAGTAAGGATTCTTATAAAGGATTGCAAGAAGCTGGGGGACTTCTGGGCAAATGGAGTATTGAAAGAATCTTACCTTCTAAATATCTGTTCAATAGTTAACTATTGAGAGGGGGCATGGTATATACAGTAGACAATGTGTCTGAAAAGTCATGAAGGAGTGGGTTCAAATCCCACATCTGACAATACTTATATAACCATAGGTAAATTAGTTAACTTTGGGGTCTGAGTTCCCTCCTCTGAAAAATAAGGATCATCATAACTATAGTATTTATGCCACGGCATTGTTATGAGGCTCAAATGGCATCAAATATGAAAAGTATTTAGCAAACATTAAGTATTCTATTTATATCAGTTATTATTCCCTCTAAAAATAGCAAAACTACCATAAATAATCAAAAGAAAATTAAAAGAGCTTAAAATCAAAGGAAAAATGTCTAACATAGAAAAAAACATTATGGAGGAGAAGAAACAGATACAAAAACAGCAAAAGGAAAATTTACTGTACCAAATATACCAACAATCTTATTAGAAATGAAGCAAGAATGTCTGGAGGGCACAATGAATAAATACACTGTAGGAATGGAAGAAAAATAGGAAATTATCAGAAATATCATGAAATGAATAAAGAAGGAACTAGAGAAACTAAAGCTTCTCAGGATAAAATCAGGCAAAACTCAAAAATTTAGAAATATTTATGTAAAATGTTGACAAAATATTCAGATAAGAATAGAATTATTTCATTGGAGAATAGACTAATGGAAGCAGACAGATTTTTAAAAAAAACTTCAAGGATTTTAAGTTGGATTTGTATAGGTATTCCCTTTTACTGATGCAGACAGCTTCTCTCTGTAACATAAAAAATGATCTTTAAGACATGCTGAGGCCAAACAGTGTGGTGTCCTTTGGCCAACAAGGTGATAGATTCTTTGAATCTGGCTAGGCTTATCCTTGATATTAGATATCAAAATTATTCACCTGTATTCAAATCCTTTTTCAGCTTAGCATAGTTTTGTCAGAGTTTGCACTTTGCTCAAAAAGTATATAAGAACTCAGTCATGGTCAGCTTTGTGCCCCAATCATGCATTAGATTAGGACTTTTGTGGAGAAATGAGAATAAAAGGCAAAAAAAGTATTCAAGTTTAAAAATACTTTGAAGCAATGCAAAAAAAAATTTGGAGATCTGGAGGAAAAATCAAAGAAAAAATTGAGAATTATTGAGCCTAAGAAAATTCACAAGGAAAAAAGTTCAAGTAGCATTCAGGAAATTGCATAATAAAACTTTCCCAAAATATTGACAATGAGAGTCAAATTGCAATGTATAGGACAGAATTCTACAAACAATTTTATACTAAGTCAATGGGGATGAACTCAAAATTCAATTCTACCAGACAGGTGACTTTTAAGTTTTAAGACTATAATGATGAGAAGATAAACTCAAAGATATCACACATAAAAAACAAACAAATAAAAAACCCACACCAATGTGAATCTCACAATATATTTCTCTTTTTTCCCAAGTGCTTTAGTAACTTCTGGTTTGTATCATTCATTTCCACCAGATTTTGAGTTACAATTTTTTCCCTACCCAGCACCCCAGAATAGCAGTCCCACAAGATATCCCCTCATCCAATCTACTCTCTCCCATATCTTCTCCCTTACCTCCTTCAACTTTTCCATTAGGGCAAGGTGAATCTCTGTGCCCCAATGCCTGCACATCTTATCTCCCAATTATATGAAAAATAGTATTAATAATAGTATTTATATATATTTGAAACATTTAATTTTAAAATTTCGAATTCCAGATTCGTTCCCTTCCTCCTTTGTCATCCACTCTTGCTGGGAAGATGAGCAATTGAGTATATGTTGTACATGTATAGCTATGCAAAACACTACCATAGTAGATATATTGTAAAAGACTGGCTATATTTCCCTCCCACCCCCTCCCACCCCCCACTTGGTCCATTCCCTACTTTGATCCTGTCCCTTTTCAAAAATGGGTGCTTCCAACCTCCCTTCCCCCCAGCATGCCCTCCCTTCCATCATTCCCCCTCTCATATCCCTCCCCCTACTATCCTGTAGGGTGAGATATCCCATTGAGTATGTATGTCATTCTCTCTCTGAGCCAAATTCAATGAGAATATGGTTTTGCCTTTTTGCCTTCCTGTTCTTCCCTCCCTTGCAACCACTTCCCCTTGCCTCTTCTACATGAGATAGTTTACCCCTTTCTGTCTCTCCCCATCTCCTGTCATTATATTCCTCTCTCACCTCTTAATTTCACCTTTTAAGTATCATCCCTTCCTATTAAATTCGACCTGTGTCCTCTATCTATACCTGTAAACATATATACACACATTCACATATGTATTCATATGCCCATATACCCTTCTTCAACTATTTCCATACTGAGAAAGTTTTCATCAGTTACAATTATCGTTTTTCCATGTAGGAATGTAAATAGTTCAACTTTGATAAGTTCCTTTGGATTTCTTTTCCCTGTTTACCTTCTCAAACATCTCTTTCTTCTTGTGTCTGAATGTCAAATTTTCTATTCAACTCTGGGTGAATAGAATGCTAGAAAGTCCTCTATTCCACTGAATGACCATATTTTCCCCTGAAACAAGATACTCAGTTTTGCTGGGAAGGTGATTCTTGGTTTTAATCCCAGCTCCATTGCCCTCTGGAATATCATATTCCATGCCCTTCCATCCCTCAGTGTAGAAGCTGCTATTCTGATTGTGTTCCCACAATATTGAAATTGTTTCTTCCTGGCTGCTTATAGTATTTTCTCCTTGATCTGGGAATTCTGGCTATAATATTCCTAGGAGTATTCTTTATGGGATCTTTTTCAAGAGGTGATTGGTGGATTCTTTCAACCTCTATTTCCCCCTCTGGGTCTAAAACATCAGGGCAATTTTCCTTGAGAATTTCTTGAAGGATGATTTCTAGGTTCTTTCTTTGATCATGGCTTTCAGGTAGTCCAATAATTTTGAAATTATCTCTCCTGGATCTATTTTACAGGTCAGTGGTTTTTCCCATGAGATATTTCACATTGCCTTCTATTCTTTTAGTTGCTTAGATGTGTTTAACAGCATCTTGATTTCTCATAAAATCACTAGCTTCCATTTGCTCCAGTCTAATTCTGAAGGAATGAATCTCCTCAGTGAGCTTTTGATATTATTTTTCCATCTGGCAAATTCGGCTTTTTAAGGCATTCTTCTCCTCATTGCCTTTTTGAGCCTCTTTTGCCACTTGAGTCTGTCTATTTTTAAGGTGTTATTTTCCTCAGTCAGGCTGTTGACTCTCATTTCATACTTTTCTTGCATCTTTCTCATTTCTCTTCTCAATTTTTCCTCCACTTCTCTTATCTACTTATTAAGGTCCTCTATGGCCTGTAACCCACTCATATTTTCATTTAGGGCTTTTGGTGCAGGATTTCTGACCTCACAGTCCTCCTCCTATTCCATGCTTTGATCTTCTTTGCCCCCCAAATAGGAGTCTAATGTTGAATTTTTATGTTTATTTTGTTTCCTTTGCCTAGGCATGTTGCCACTCAATTACTTGACTTTTGGGTTTGTTGCCACAGTAGGACTCTGCCACCAGCCAGGGGAGCTTCCATCCCAAACATTGGGGTTTTCTCAACTTCCAGGGGTATTAGTTGGGTGCCCTCTCTGAAGTCTCCACACACTCTAGCAAGCTGGTCACACACCCCAAGACTTCCACTCCAGACTGCAATCCAGATCCAAGAAGTTTAAAGCAAGAGCGATCACCCCCAAGACTGATCACCAGATCTCTCTAGAGTCTGCAGGCCAAGAGCTGAAGCTGCAACTGAAGCTGCAAAATAGCAGCTATGCATCGGCTCCTCAGTGGTTTCTTGCCCCCAGGGAAAGAAGCTGACGCATTCCCAAATACTGGTCCCAAATTCTGACACTGACCTCTCACTTTGTCCTAGGCATCTATGTGTTGATAATTCTGGAAATGCCACAGCTTCTGGTATTCTGGGGTTCCTCCAGACGGCTGCTGGTCTGGCTTCCCTGAGGCTAAAACCTCGACTCATATGGTCCTGGGCTCGGTTCCCAGAGCACTGTGCTGGCCGCTCCCTGCTGGCTGCCGGGCCGTCCTCAGCAGGAGATTAGCTTCTCTGTGTCATTTTGTGGGTTCTGAAGCTCCAGAGGTCATTCAGAGTCCCCTTTTACATAATTTTGAAGTAGTGTGGACTGGAGCGCCATAGAAGTGCTGTTTCTACTCTGCCATCATGGCTCCACCCCTCCACAATATATTTCTACAAAAAAATTAAAAAATGACAAAAGTAGCTGGAACATGCTATATCAAAAGTTGAGATATATCAGATCCCCAAGTTATCTTCAAAGAAAACCTTAGCATTCTTTTGAAAAATAAAAAACAGGGTAGAACCAAGATGGAAGAGTAAAGGCAGGGGCCCTCCTTAGCCCTCCCAAATTCCCCTTTAAAATAACAACTTTAAAATAATGCCTCAAAACAAATTATAGACCAGCAGAACTGGTCTTTTGTGGTGACAAAGAATTGGAAATTAAGAGGATGTCTATGCAGAATTTTTTAGATAATGTAAATTTTTAGGATCTTCAAATCATAGAAGGTGAGAGCTAGAAGGCACCTTCCAACCATCAAGACTGCTCTCTTCAGTTTACAGGGGGAAAAACTGTAGTTCAGAGATGGTAATTTCCTTGTCCAAGGTCACTCCAGAAGTTAGTGGCAAAGTCAGGACAAGAACCCAGGTATCCAGATTCCTAGCTTACTCTTTCTACTGCAGCACAAATATTCTTGCCATAATCAATCTAGATATACAAAGGTGGACAGCCATGTTCTGTACAATCAACTCCAGAGCAGAAGCATTTTACATTGACTTAGCAAAGACATTAGAGCTCAAATCTTGTCAGAACATCCTGACCTGTGCTGTCCTGTTGTTAGACCAGTGTCCGAAGACCAACCTACCTCATCCTGGACTCTACTTCCTGTTGTTCTATCCCATTGGCTCAGGGGAATTCCAGTCCATGCTGGCTCCAGCCTTGTTCTGCCCAGCTGTTTCTAGTGATCGTATTGCTCCATATGACCCCTTTCATTAAAA
Source organism: Gymnobelideus leadbeateri (assembly GCA_011680675.1). NCBI lineage: Eukaryota > Metazoa > Chordata > Mammalia > Diprotodontia > Petauridae > Gymnobelideus > Gymnobelideus leadbeateri. The sequence goes on along the minus strand of WOXC01005395.1, from coordinate 19,499 downwards.
TGAGTGTGTGTGTGTGTGTGTGTGTGTGTGTTCATTTACACACATGAGTGTTTGTGCCCAAGGCAATAGGTTGGGTGAGCCTGTGCTTTACATCAAGAGAATATTGTCCATGAAAAGGCTTGAATTTGTAAGTACAAAAATGTAATAATTGTTTGGGGAAGAATAGCATGTCTACCTTAGTAAAATACAGGTTATACCCTAACTACAGAAAGAAGTATATAAATATACCTTCAGGGATCATGACATAGTATATTGGTGCTACACCTAGAGACAGAAAGATCGGGCTGGGCTAAAGATGCACATGTGATGAACAGGCAGTTTTCAGATGAAGAAATTAAAGCTACCTATAGTCTATATCTATATCTATAGAAAACAAAATGCTCTAAATCACTATTGATTAAAGAAATGCAAATTAAAACAACTCTGAGGTACCATCTCACTCCTATCAGATTGGCTAATATGAGAGAAAAGCAAAGTGATAAAATTTTGGAGAAGTGGGGAAATTGGAACACTAATACATTGTTGATGGAGTTGTGAACTGATCCAACCATTCTGGAAAGCAATTTGGAAATGTACCCAAAAGGCTATAAAACTGCATACACCTTGATCTAGCAATACCATTACTAGGTCTTTAGTCCAAAGAGATCATAAAAAGGGAAAGGGCCCACATTACAAAAAATATGCATGCCAGCTCTTTGTGTGGTGGCAAAGAATTAGAAATGGAGGGGATACCCATCAATTGGACAAGGGCCAAAATAGTTGTGGTATATGAATGCAATGAAATACTACTGTGCTATACAGAAATGATGAGCAGGTGTATTTCAGAAAAACCTGGAAAGATTTATATGAACTGATGATGAGTGAGGGGAGTGGAACCAGAACATTATACACAGAAACAGCAACACTGTGTGATAATCAGCTATTATAGACTTGGCTCTTCTCAGCAATACAATAAGACAATTCCAAGAGTCATGATGGAAAATGCTATCCACATCCAGAGGATGCCCTACCTTCCCCTCTCCAAAAAAAAAGCCTGAATGTTGAAAACTATCCTTACATGTAACTGGGAAAAATACTAGCATAACCATTTGGGGCATGGAATTAGTGGGATAGGAAGATGGAAGGCATTCTTAAGCCAGAGTGAGAACACAGAAAGGAAAGCACACAGCTCTCAGAGATTGTATTTTAAGTAGAAGAGTATCTTTGGAGGAAAAAAAAGAGAATACAACTCAACTTACCCATTTCTCCAATTAAAGAAACAAATTATTACTTAAATGTAAAAAAAAAAAAGATCCACATGAGACCCTATGTCACATTGGCAAATCATTCAACTCTTCTAAGCCTATTCAAGTAACTCTTCAAGCCTTAGCTACTGGAGCTTAGCTACTTAGAGACTGGCTATGAAGGGGGTAGAGGGAGATCTGACACTATAGAAAGCCTAGAAATGCTCAACACGAAGCTAATAAACCACAGTGAACCCACTTTGCTATTTAAGTGCTGAACTTTGGATTCTATTCAATTGTTTAAGTGGTTGTTGAGTCAAATGAAAATCACTTCAGCTAATTGAGATGAGTGTGACAGGACTGATTTACGGGGCCCATTCATCACAAAGCTTGGCCAGGATTGCATGGGCTCAGTTATTCCCTTCAGTTCAATACACATTCATTAAGTACCTACCTATGCTAGGGAGAGAAAGATCAAAATTGAAGTAATTCTTGCCCTACAATACACTGGGAGAAATGAGATAGATGGTTGGAAAGGACATCAGTGACTATTTGGTCAACCTTTACCAAAAAAAGGAATCCTCACTTCAACCGTGGCAAGTGACCATTTGACCTCTGCTTGAAGACTTCTAGTAATAGAGAACCTACCATCCTCCCAAGCAGCCAACTCTGCTTTGAACAGCTCTACCTGAGAGGAAATTGTTCTTTCTCTTCTTCCCTTCCCCCCTCCCTCCCCCGACATTCAGCCTCAATTTTGCCTCCTTGAAATTTCGAACCATTGCTCCTGGTTCTAGCATCTGGAGTCAAACAGAATAAGCCCAATTCCTTTTCACTATGCTAGCCCTTAAAATGACTGAAGACGGCTCTCCTAGCATCCCCTGGGTCCTCTCTAAGCTAAGCATTAAAGGAGCCAGGGATCCTTCAACTGATCTTCTGATCTTCATATGTCAGTGACCCTTTAGTTTACTTATCTATGTCTTTCCAAATATGGAGCCCATGATATAAAACAATATTACAAACATGTTCAGACCAGGGTAGAGTCCAACCAGACAATTACCTTCTCATTCTGAGAAGCTCAGACTCTCTTGACCGAGTCCCAAAGCACATTAGGTTTTTGACTGCCACATCACACTTGCATAATGTCGACTGAGCTTGCAGTCCACTAAAATCCCCAGATCCTTTTTAGTTTAACTGTGCTCTAACAATGCCTCTCCAGTCTTCTGCCTGCAAAGTTGATTTTGGGAATCTTAATGTAACAATAACCTTTATGGAGGACCTGGGTTCAAGTCAGACATTGATCTGATCCCAGGCAAGTCACATAACCACTGAATTATGGAAGAGCTTTACCCAACATTAATCCCAACTGACTTTCATCTTCTTGGATTCACCTCAATGTTCTAACCTGTTGAGATCTTATAAAAATCCTGATTCGGTCATCTATTAGTGATCCCTTACAGATAAGTAAATGCAAAATATATTTTAAGTAAATACAAAGTAATTTTATATTTACCACATGGGTGCAGAAACAACTGGGAGAATCAGGAAAGGTCCCAAGTTGAGGCAAGGGGAAAGCTGGGGATTCTAGGAGGCAGAGCTAAGGAGGGAGTGTATTCTAGGGCCCAGGGAGCTGGAGCAAGGCTGGGCAAAGGAGGCCAGTGATAGTACTGAGGAACAGCAAGCAGGCCAGGCTGACTGTAATACAGGGTCAGTAAAGTGGTCATTTGAAATTAGTTTGGAAGGTCAGGCTGAAATCACATTGTAAAGATTTTTAAATGACAAAATAAGTGAAAAGTGAAAAGTCTGAATCCAGAGTCCCTGAAGGGTAAAACTTTGAGGAATAGGTAATACCAATAGAGAAGCAGATTCAGGCTTGATACACGGAGAAATTTTCACAGTAAGCTGTCCAAAGATAGAATGTCTTGACTTGGGAGTCAGTGGATTTTCTATTTACTGGAAAACTTCGAGGAAAGGCCAGATAATCAATTTTAGGGATGCTGTAGAAGGGATACTGGTCACATATAGGTTGACTTAGAAGATTATTTCTGTGGTCTCTTCAAACTCTGAAAGTCCATGAAGTATACTGGGCTGCCCCATGAGGCAGTGGGGTCCCCCTTACTGGGAGATCTTCAAACTGAGGCTGGGTGAACACTTGTCAGGATATTATTGAGAGAATTTTTTCAGGTATGGGCTGAACTATAACACCTCTGAGATTCCTCTTGACTCTGGGATTCTGTGAATCTATAGATAGGAACCACCAAGTATGAATGTAAACTAATATGAAATAGAATTATATGCCTGATCTAGGAGGGGTAGGGACTGGACTTATGGTTTCATTGGTATAGGGAACCCCTGGGCAAGGAAACTCCCTTTACCAATACAAGTTGGCATCCTCTTTGCAAATTATAGTCTTAGAAACAAGCCTATGGCTTTAAAATAGAGAAAGGGTTACATGACTTGCCCAGGGTCAGACATATGCTCAACACCTGACTTGAATCCAGGTCTTCCATACTTTGAGGCCTTCTCTCTATCCACTGTACCATACTGCCTTATTCTCTAGCACGAAATTGAGAGGAGCAGGTTGGACCCCAGCTGGATGATGCTTCATCCAAGTAATTCTCAAAGACTGCCTACTGTGAACTAATTAGAAAGTGATCTACATTGATGGAGAGAAGGGCAATATACATGAAATCACAGATCTTTGAAATAGTAAGATATTATTACACCAAGGACTCACGAACCCCCTTTTGGCTGTATGCCTTCTACGAAAGCACAATTTAATTTTCCTTTGGTTCTTACAAAAGATCCTGAAACCTTTTTTCTTCCAGCTACTTACATAGTTTGTGGCAAATCACTTCATCTCCTAGCCTCAGTTTGCAAATGTGTAAGATGAGGGGGTTGGACTAGAGGATCTCCAAGGTTCTTCTAGCTCTAAATCTCTAACACTGTGAATCACACTAGGATGCACTAGTAGCCTTTCCTCATCTGCCATTCTCACACAGAGGTCTGTATTCCGGGGCAATCACCAGAACTCAAAACAAGGACATGTCCATGAGGGCTCACCAAACTGCTAATGTTTCCATCTCATCATTTCCCCCAAGCATCATTACAGATTCCTCCAAAATTAAGCAGAATCGACAACTTTTGAGAAAAGCTCTGGTTGCAACAATAATCTTCAATTAGTCAATAAACATTTATTAGGTACCTTCCATGTGGTAGACACAGTGCTAAGTGCAGGGAATACAAAGAAAGGCAAAAGATAATCCATTACCTCAAGGAACTCATAGTCTAATGAGAGAGACAAAATCCAAACAACTGTTTACCCATAATGGTTAAATTTAACAATTCAGTTCTGAAACAACAAATTCTGAAATCGATCAGGAGAAAGACTTTCGAATACAAAGGAAAGGAAATCTGAATAACGTCAAACCATTTTGTACCCACCAGAAAATCCAGAAGGGAATGTAATAATGTGTTCTGAAGAGCAAGGAAGCTCAGGATGCAGTCCAGAGTGACCTACCCTGCAAATCTGAGCTTAACCACACATGAAAATGCTGGATTTTCGACAATAAAGAGGTGTTCAAAAAACTCTTAGAAAGTCAGACCTGAAGAGATGATTTCCTTCTCAAATGCCCCAGACAACGGAAACATAGTAGGGGTGAATCAGCAGTCAAGAGCAATAGCAACAATTACAGTAAAGAGACTATTAAGAGACTTCTTTCTAAATGTACATAAGGAGATGGGAGAAGGAAGCAATTGGGTTACGGTGATGGTGGGATGTAGCACTCCACCTACAGGTTGAGTATATACAACATTATTTGTGAGAAAGAAATACAAAATGGGAGGGTGTATGGAAGGGAAGACAAGAGGATGCTAGGGGGGGTGTGATGGGTTCTGGTCAAGCTGAGAGCTAACAATGAGGGGAGGGTGACTCTTCTGGTCTCTCAGGAAGAGAAGAGCCAGCAGAGGAGTAAGGAGATGGGGGGAGGACTGAAAAGAGGTGAAGGGGAAGGTCTTGTTTTAGTGGGGGGGTTCCACTTATGAATGCTCCTATGGATGGAAAAATATATTCTGTGAAAGAAAATGAGGGTGCTGTACTGTGTGTTGTCTGTGGGAATTTGGCATCTCATTGAGTTAATACACCTGTTCATAAGTCTAGGACAAGTCCTGCAAATAGCCAATTAGCTAGGTTCAGAATTGAAGTGGAGAGGAGAAGCAGGCTAGATGTAATTTGTTTGACCAGAGAAGGAAGTATGTAATTGTGAAATCTGAGGTAAAAGGTCTGGTATGTCCACAGTCGGGGATGGGGGAAAAGGGCAAGGAAGAAGTAAAATAGAAGGAGAAGATGCCTGTGCTGGAGGTAAGCTTTCAGTCTATCTGGGGAGTACAATACATCAAAAAGATTTAAGATTCCTTAAAAATGAATGAGCAAACCAGCACGAATTCATAATATCGTGGAATCTTTGCTTAAAAAGGGACCTTCTGGGGCGGCTAGGTGGTGCAGTGAGTAAGAGTGTCGGCCTCGGAGTTGGGATGACCCGAGATCGAAACCGGCCTCAGAAAATGAGCACCCACACATAAATAATGACTAGCCATGTAACCTTGAGCAAGTTACTTAACCCCAATTGCTTTCAAATAAATAAATAAATAAAAAGGGACCTTCTGGATCAATCTAGAGTCTAATCAACCACCAAATCAGAACTATCTTTTCTTGTTATACTTAAGGTAAAAGGTAAGGTTAATAAAAACAACTACTGAATGACAAAATCTGAGGTCTAGAAAAGACCCTAGAGATCATCTCATAATCTCTAAGTAGGAAGGGATCTCAGAGGCCTTTGAATTCTAACCTTGACCTGAATGAGAATCTATTCTACCACATAAGGTCCTAGATTTGGAGTTAGAATAGACTTTAGAAAATAATTTAGTTTGAGTCCATCCTACAGATGAGGAAAGTGAAGCCCAGGAAGGACCTAAGGGAGCATCTGAGGCAACCACTAGCTGAAGAGGACTTCCTTTCACAGCATCCCTAATGAGTGTTAGGCCTTCACTAGAAGGCCTCTAGGGAGGAGGGACTTATTGGCTCCCAAAGTAGCCCATTGCACTGGTGGACAGTTGCAATCGTTAGGAAAGGTTTCTCTGTACCTGCTATCCACTCTCTATAGTTTTGCTGTGGGGGCCAAGTAGGACAAACGTGCCATCTCTTCCTCGTGATAGAATATAGAACAATCACATATGGGTGTTAGGAGAACCAGAGAATCCTAAAGGACCACAGTGATGCTCTAGTCCAAGCCATATCTTACTCCTTTGACAGCATCTTCACCAAGTTGTGAGAGGGGATGAGGGTTACCAAAGAAATGTTTCTGAGAAGAAATCCATTGTGAAGTCATAGAGCTGTAAAGGATCTTAGAGATTATCTAGTCTGACCTCCTATAACTGATGAAACTGAGGCCCATGGAGGTTAAGTGACTTGTACCAAGTCCTACATGCAGTTAGCAATAGTGGGGGGCAGGGTTCCTCTTTCCACTCCAGTCTATTGCTTTCTTTGGAGCCAAAGGAGACAACATGGGATTTGGGCAATAGAGTTGACCAGTTCACATGAATGGTTCATGCAAAGACTTAAAACAGTATTGATGGTTTATGGAAGGACCTGAGCTCGACTATTCTGCCCTGTATTAGCTGTGCAGTCTTGGACTTAAATAAAAGAACTAGGGAGATGATCAGTCAGACCCTGTGTGAAATACTGCACTCTGGGCTAGGGGCCCCCGCTAGGAAAGAACAAAGTGCAAATAGAGAGCATCAGAGGAGAAAAGCAGCACATAAAAGGTCTTGAGTTCATGTCATGATGACTGGTTAAAGGAACTGAGAACATTTAGCCTGGAGAAGGGGAACATGAGACTTCAATTATTTATTTAGTCATTTGGAAGAGCGATTACACTTGTTCTGCTTGATCCCAGAGGACAGAAAGAGAATGAATGGGCTGAAGTTGGCAAAGCGGCAAATTTGGGCTTGATGTCAGAAAAAATTTCCTGACTATTGGGAGCTACTCCCCAGTGGTACTGTTGGCCTCAGCAGGCAGCAGGATCTCTCTTACTGGAGATCTTCAAGTGGAACTGGGACAACCACAGACTTGGAATCAGCTAGATGATCATTGAGGTTCTTTCCCACTCTTGAGGTGCTGCGACTGATTCTGTGACCTTGGACAAATCATTTCCCTTCCTCTGGGATCTAGTTTCCACCTCTGTAAAATGCAGAGATATTGGACCAGACGTTCCCTAAGGCTCCTTCTCACCCAAACATTCCACGAGTCTCTAATATGGGTAAGATCAGGAGGTTGAGGGAAAAGGACAAAACCTTTTCTTTCAAACATTGCCATCCATTGGCCCTTTGCGGTTGATTTTCTCATAAGGCATGAAATGTGAAAGCCTCACTGTTTTGACAGCAAGCCATTGTAATATGTGATTATCATAACTGTAAAAATGAACATTAGGATATTACATGCCAATCATGGCAAAAATCAATTCTGTGAGCAACAGCAAAATGGTAGACAGAACATTGGTCTCTGATGTGGCACCTGTTGAAATTGGGCCCCTTGCTAGAGAATGAGGTGTTTCAATTCAGATTTCCTATTCCCTCCCCCCATTCCTTGCATCTGTTATCAATATCCCCCCCACACACACACACACACTGTCTTGCTCCATGGCTGATTGGATTTTCAGCAGAAGCATGAGACCCCTGGGGGTTGTGACAGAAAATCTGTGATCAAAGAAAGGAAAAGATACTCAAGATGGAGGAAGATAGCATGATGTGGTAAGACAGGCACTGGATTTGGAGTCCAAGGACCTGGGTTCCAATTCTTGCTTTGCTGATTCTACCCATGTGACCTGACCTTGACCCTGAGGTCTGCATCCTGCTTCCAACACTTCCTAGCTATGTGACTATGGGCAACTCACTTCATCTGTCAGTGGCTTAGGCCCCTCTCCATAAAATGGGGGTAACAATACTTCCATTCAAAAAACATTTTAAAGTATCTCCTATGTGTCAGGCCCCCTGCTAAGTGCTTGGGATACAAAGTCAAATGTGAAATGGTCCTTGCTCCCAAGGAGCTAATTCTGATGGGAAAGACAATGCACACATATATAGCAGTGTATAAATACAAAACAGACACAAGGTAATCTTAGTGAAGAAGGCCCAGAAAAAGCCTCATATAGAAGGAGGAGACAGTTGAGTTTGAAGGGAGTTAGTAGGAATTCTAAGAGCTGGAAGGGAGGAAAGTATTCCATGCACAGGAGACAATCAATGCAAAAGCATGGAAATGGGAGAGGTGTATCATGTGCTCAAGGCCAGTATGGCCTGGCACTGGAGTACCTGGAAGAAAACAATGTGTAATAAGGCTGGCAAGGGAGGATGGGGCCAGGGCATGAGAAGATTTAAATGACAAACAGAGGAGTTTATATATTGTTCTCAAAGCAATGGGAAATTACTTGATTTTACTGAGTAGGTGACTGGCATGGTAATATCTAAGCAACAGGGAAAGAACTCTTGGTGGCTGTGTAGAAGATAAAGTCAGGAGGGAAGAAACTTGAAGCAGGGAAGCCAACTAGGAGTCTATGGCAAGAGTCCAAATAAAGTGATAAGACCTTCACAGTGTTACTCTGGGGAAAGCAGCAGTCTTCAAACCTTGAAGCATTTTAGAAACGGAAATCATTTAAAGACTATGAACTGTTCTGATAAGGCCTTCTGAATCCTATTCTGCTCCTGGATACACCAGCTCCAGGTTCCCAAGGTCATCCTTTTAGAAACATAATTTCTCTCCCGTCTCTCATTTTAGTGCTGATATATCTATAATATGTTATTCATCAAACTTTTATTAAATTATTATCTGTAGAATGCTCTCTGGTAAGTAAAGGGGAGTTGCAAAAGCAAATATAATAAGGAAATATAGAGTATGTACATTGCACACAAGAGGCAATTAATAACAGCCACTTCTTCCTCTATCATCACCACTCAAGATTTACTCTATTTAATCTGCCATCCAATCCAGATCCTGGAGGCCATTGTCTATCAATCCCCAGGACACTCTCCTTCTTTTCTCAATGAGTTCTATCATCCCTATTAAGTAAAGGAGGGATTTGGTCAGCATCGATCTCCACTTCAAATGCTGCCCTTATACTAAGGGTCTTTAAAACACCTTTTGATCTTCCCACAAACACCTCAACATCGCAATTCCTCAATTATTAACTCCTCCTCTGAACATAGCTATACATAAAGGTAGTCATACCCTTGATCTTGCTATCACCTACAAATGTTTTACTTCTATGATCCATAACTACGAAATTCCTTTAGCCAACCATCTTCTCTTATCATTCCATCTCTCCCTTTGCCATGCTTATTCTTTGACTTCACTGTGACCAGTATGCCTCAGTACTTTCCCAAGGCATTATTCTTGATCTCTCTAGGCTTGCCTTCCTTCCTAGTCTTGACCCTTTAGTTAATAAGTTGGGAAGAGCTGTAAATGACAAATAGAGGTATTTATATTTTGTCCCAGAGGCAACAGGGAACTACTGGAGTGTACTGAGTAAGAGTGATATAGCTGGATCTAGGAGCCCTCTATACAAAGCCCTTTCCTGCTGCCTGCTGCTATTGCAGCAGTCCTTTTTTAAAAATATTATTACTGCATCCTTTGCCATAAGCAATCAGGAGATTTGTACATAAGTAGTTCCCCTTCAGTAAAAAAGACAGTTGTTTTTGTTGAGTTTTTTCTTTGTGATTTTAGGATTTGATTTGTATTGAGATTTGGGAATAGAAGTTTTGTTTGTTTTTCAAATATCATACTTGTGATAGTACATATGCTGCGAAGCAAATTTAGATTGACATTATTTATACCCTTTCTTTTATCTGCAGGACTATCACATTTACAGTTTTTGTGGCCAGCCCAGGAAAATCCTGTTATGGCACGGCCTTTGATGAATAATCACGAAGGTGCCTTTCTATCAAGGCACTCTTGGATTTTGAATGTGTTTTATAAATACCTGGATATGTGCATGTTACCTTCTCCATTAAAACATAAACTCCTTGAGGTCAAGGGCTGTTTCACTTTTGTTTTGGTTTTCTAGCACCTATCGTAGGACCTGAAATATAGCAGTTGCTTACTAAATTGTTACTTATGGTTTAATTGTTGACTAGAGACATTCAATAGTCATAGTCAAACAAGCCACCTATGAAATCTTTTACTAATGCTAAAATGTTTCAGTAGCCAAGCACTTCAACATATTTAAGGGATTCATTCATCTACAACTCGTTCTCTTTTTTACACACTCTGCTTAAATGAATGACTCTGCCTCATAATACAAAAAATAAAGCAATTTATCCTCAATCACATCCTCACAGAGTAGCAAATGTTTCTAATGGGTATATCCACACTCTTCATAGGGAGATACAATTGAAGTCCTGAACGAAGGCTTGTCTCCCCACAAACTCAGCAAGTTGAAAAATTGATTCCCCTACAGTTCCCCCCACCAATGCCTACACAGTCATTGGGGAAGGAGAGAAGGGAGCAGCCCATGTGAAAGCATAGCAGTGGGAGATGAGATGTCAAGTTAGAGGAAAAATGAGTAGTTCAATTGGACAGGAAGGAAAAGTGTGTAAAGATGAATGATAGGAAATAAATTTGAAAAAGTGGATGACAGCCAGATTATGGTGGACTTTAAAGACTAGGCTAAAGAGTTTATATTTTATCCTGGAGGAATTAGGGAATCACTGACTATTTTGGAGCAGTTGAATGCTATGGTCAGACTTGTCCCTAGGAAGATTATTTTAGTACCTGAATGGAAGATAAAAGAGATTGAAAGCAGAAAGAGAAATTATGAGGCTATTACAGGAGTCCAGGAAAGAGATGATGAGGGACTGAACTAGGATGCTGGCCAGATGAGTGGAGAGGAGGGAATGGATGAGAGAGACATTGCAGAGACAGAACTGACCACATTTGTCAACTTATTCAAGATGAGGAATGAGGACAAAGGAAGAGCAGAGGATGACTCTGATGTTTTGAACTTGGATGAGTGGAAGGATGTGAATGTAACTTCAATAGAAGCAAGTAAGTTTGGAGGAAGCACAGATTTTTGGGGGGTGGAGAAGAATGACTTCTACTGAGGCAAATTGAGGTTGAGTAACCCTTTGGGATAACCAGGTGGAGATGTCTAGCAGACAGTGTGCAACGTGGGAATGGAATTCAGGAGAAAGATTTTGGGAACATCAGCATAGAAATTATAATTTCCAAATTTTGGCAGGCTAGAACATTGGGCAGAATCTAATAAGATCAAATAGATTAAATTTACCAAGGATCAATGCAGTCTTATATATTATATAGTTTCAAAATTCTAACTTTGCAAATACTGTCTGAGGGAGATGTGACTTGACAGCAGTTTTTATGAAAAACATCTGGTGGTTTTAGTGAACTGCAAGGTCAGTGTTAGTTAACAGTATAAGACAGTAGCCAAAAAAGCTACTATGATCTTAGGCTACTCTAAGAGACACAAAATGTATAGAAATGGGGAAGAATATAGGCCAGCTCTCCTCTGTGTTGGTCAGACTCCATCTAGAATACTGTGTTCAATTCTAGGCGCTGCATTTTAGAGGGGATAGTGATAAGCTGGAGAGTGTTCAAAAGAGAAGAACAAGCCTGGTAAAGACATTAGAGTTTATGCCATATTGAAGATCGTTTGAAGAAACTGGAAATGTTTAACACAAAGAGAAGACTTAGGGGTAGCATGGTAGCTATCTTAAAATAATGAAAGTGGGACTGCTAGGTGGTGCAGTGAATACAGTACCAGTCCTGGAGTCAGGAGGACCTGAGTTCAAATCTGGCCTCAGACACCTAACACAAAACTAGATGTGTGACCTTGGGCAAGTCACTTAACCCCAGCTGCCCTCAAATAAAAGCAAAAAAAAATAATGAAAGGCTGTTGTGTAGAATAAAGGATAGATTTGTTCTGCTTGGTCCCATTGGACAGAAATAGGAGCAGTGGAAAGAAGTTACAAAGATGTAATATTTAGACTTGAAAAAGCCTCCTAATAATTATAATCATCAAAAAGTGAAATGGACTGATTCAGGAAATAATACATTTCCCCTCCCTGAAAGTCTTCAAGCCAAAGAGGGATAGTCACTTCCTGGGTATGTCATAGAGCAGATTCTTCTTCAGGGAAATGGCCTCTGAGTTACCTTCCAATTGTGACATTGCCACTGGGTGAACCCAGTGGTACATATGATGTTACTGAAGTACAGAGTACAAAGAAAGGAGAGGGTCCAGGACCAAACTTCAGGCATACTCATCCTAGGAGTTGGGAAATGAATGATGAATCCCCAAAAAAAGAATGGCACCATCTCAGAAAGTGCTTCTCCCCAGCTGGTCAACTAGTTAATAAAGCTCTATGAAAAGCCATTTTTATTCCATGATATGGTGGCTTTCAGTGCCAGAAACTGCAAAGAGGTCAAAGAGGATAAGGACTGACAAAAGACCATTGGATTTAGCAGTTAAGAGACCATTGGTGACCTTGGAAGGAGCACTCTCAGGTGAGTAGTGGATAAATAAGCTATACTGCAGGGTCTAAGAAGTGAGTGAGAGACAAAGAAATAGAAGTATCCAATGCAAATACCACTTTCTAGGAACATGGTTTTGAAAAGGAGAAAATCTACAGGATAAGAGTTTTATTGTATGATAGGGTCAAGTAAAGGAGCTTTTTTAAGGATGGGGAAAGTCTGGGAATGTTCATAGGAGGAAGAGAAAGAGCTGGTGGATAAAGAAAAATTGAAGGTGAGAGAAAAAGAGTGAAAGATCAAAAGAATGAGCTCCTGGGAAAAAAAGATAAGAGGTTAGGATAAACAGCACAAGCAGAAGGGTTGACCTTGGCAAGAAGGGCCACATCATCCTTAAAGACTGAAAAAAGGAGAGAATGGGTAATGATGAAGAGGGGTTTGTGATATATAATAAAAATGTATAATAAAAAATAAAATGTATAATAAAAAGGAGAGAATTGGGAGATTTCTCAGTAAATGGTATAGGAGTACTGAGGAGAGGAGAAGTGGTGTTTGATCTGGGCCATGAAAGAAAGGTAGAATTTTATCAGAGAAAGGTGTTTACAGCATATGGAAGGGTGTGGGCAAAGCGACAGAGGCAGGAAAGCATGCGGCATAATCAAGAGTTGGTGAAAAGTTCATTTGGGCTGAAGCATATGGTACTGTTGGAAAGGAGGCAGAAAGGTGGGTGTTAGGCTCTGGGATATCAGCAAAAGAGGACCAGCTGTGTACCCAAGGAGGCATGGACAACAGCTGTCTATCCCAGGCTACAAGGACATGAGGCAGCTCTCATTTACAGCTTTCATAGCTTATTCCTTCAGAGCTTATTGAAGGTCCATCCTATCTCAGCCCGAATTGTTGTGAGAACCATGGCAATAGGCTGTGACCAGTTTGTAGAAAGCCTTGACTATCAGGCTAAGGAGTTGCCAAGCTCAAACTTACCTTCAATCACCCCCACCTTCTTCCATCCCCAACGAAAATGATTTCATGGAGTACATGAGAGCCCTCCTAGATGTGGCCAGCTTGTTAAATCTTCAAGTTTCCTTTCCAAAAGGTGTAGGGCCGTGGAGTACAGCACATAACCCTGGTATCTATGACAAGGTAACTTCAAAAGGCAGACAACTCCTCAAAAGCATCAGCTCCTCCAAGTACATCTAAACTCAGTCTCCCCTCCCTCCTGGGAAGAGGGGCAACAAACGCTAAGCTCTCCAGTGTCAACTCATCAACCCAATGTTTCTGCCAGCAAAAGAATTCTGCCATCCCGGGACATTCCAGCAACACCCCCTAATGCCATTAGCATCAAGCCAGAAGTGAGTAGAGCACAAGCAAGTTATCCTTAACATTAAATTTGAAGTGTTAATGAATGTTAACAGCTCACAGAGGGCCCTGTGCCCCTGAATATTAACAATGGATCTGCTTGTCTCCCCTGCTCTAAGAGTGCAGTAAGAATAGTAATTTTGAAATCGTCAAAAAGGAAAAAAGGCAGATGATAAACCAAAAGAAAAATCGTGATATTTGCATTAGAGGCATGTAGCTCTTGGAGGCCCTTAATATGTGACTAAACCCAGGTGGGGAAGCAGGGATGTAAGTCATCTACAGATGGCATATTATTATAGCCCAATCAGCCTGCCAAGGCTCAGAAGGGCCACCCTAGTGTGGAGTGACTAGGGTTCGGCAGAGCCAATTATCATCACTCCTTCCTTCCACCCCCATTCCCTATGGCTTCCAGTTATATGTGAAATCTGGTTGGCCAGATTTCCTTCATGGGGGATTGGGTCCCAGGTGTTCAACCATACATAGCCCTTATCCATCCAGATTCAAAATTCTCCTTAGGTCCTCACTTTTGACATGAGGATACTGGGACTAGTTGGGGTTCGGAACTATGCCAATCTAGTATTTATAGTTGCTGTTGCTCTCCTTGTTGCCCCCTCCAAGCTGCTGAGGTTACTGAGTCAACCACTCAACTGAGGGTGCTCTTTTCAAGGTCATCAATGGGCTTTTAACTGCTAAATCGAATGGTCTTTTGTTCAGTCTTCATCCTCTTTGACCTCTTTGCAGCTTTTGACACTGAGTCAAATGGTCTTGAAGCACCAGTGGTGTATGCCAGCTTCCACTCATCCCAGCGAATAGTTTTTCAGGGCTCCCTGAATTGGGGAGCAAGCTTCCCCACGCTCCCCACCTGCTATACTGCTCTCAATTCAGCCCCTCCTCCTCACACATATTCATATACACAAAACAAACCCCCTCTCCGTTTCAAAATCATTGCATTAACTCATCACAGAAATGTAATTAGATCCTATCTCTAATAACAGAACGTGTTGACTATGTCTTCTATGGTGATGGTGACTAATTAAGGATTTAACTTAGCTCTGATTCCCTTTGGTGTTCCAAACACAGCTGTTTAACTTCACTAGAGTCTATCAGTGAGGTCGTAGGAAAACCAGGAAAGGAGAATGCTATGACTTGGGAGTCAAAGGAAGAAAAAGTATGAAGAAACAAAGAGTAGTTAATGCTGTCAAATTCTACAAAGAAGTCAAGGCGAATGGGGAGAGGAAAATTCTACTGAATTTTTCAATTCAGTCACTGGTGATCTTTAACAGAGATGCTTTAACAGAGTAGTAGAGGGTTGAAGCCAGATTGAAAGAGGCTATGAAAAGAATATGGATATCAAGAAATAGAAGAAGTTAGTGCAGACTATACTTCCTAAAGGTTTTGTGCTGAATGGGAGGAGAGATATGACGGTAGCTTGATGGCACAGCAAGAACAAAGGAAAGCTTTTTTTTTTCTTTTTGTGTAAGGGAGGACTGAAAATGTATGTTGAAGGAACGGAAGGAGACAACGGAAAAGTAGAGACTGAAAGTGCAAAATGGATAAGAAAAAATGGAATCAAAGGAAGATGGAGGAGCTAGCCTTGAGAAGGATGTTCTAAATGCTTCCTTTGGGACCTTGCTCCATCAATCATCCTTTCTTTCTCTCCAGAAAGGAAAGGTTGAGGAGAGAAGGATAAGAAATTCGGGAATGGGAAGGAGGAAAATTAAGTTACATGGAATGGTCTCAATATTTTCAATTAAATTGTTGGCATACTCAGCTGCAGAGAAAGAGAGAGAGAGACAGAGACAGAGAGAGAGACAAGAGAGACAGAGACAGAGAGAGACAGAGAGAGATTGACAGAGACAGAGAGACAGAGAGATGGAGACATGAGGATAATTGGAAAGGTTTGGAATAGCTGTTGTGGTAGATAGTTGATATGAGATGTATACAAGAGTTGCTGAGATGCAATGAGGGTCTAAGTGAGTTTAATTAATGTGAATTTATAGTGAATTCAATCAACATGGTTTTGTAACTTTTTCCAAAAATGCATCACAGCAAGAGAACAAAAATGGTGAAGATGGATGGGAGGGGTATTCACCTAAGTTTTGGGACTAGTAGTATGATTATATTGAAAGGTCAAGGGTGTGAGTGATTCTAAGGTGCCAGTGAGAGCACTGTTGAAATGGCTTGCCATGGGGTCCAGGATGAACCCAGAGGCAAGAAATGACATCAAGATTGATGGCCTGGGAGAATACAGAAAGATTAAACTAGTGGATGTGATGATAAGAGTCAAAAGCAAGTTCAGTAGGTGTGAGGGAGTGAGGAAGGTGGGGAAAATTCAATGTTGCAGTGACTATGGGAAATGTTACTCTAATTTACTGCTAGTGGAACTGCAAATTGGTCTGACCATTTTGGAAAGCAACATGAGATTACACCATATGAATCACAGAATTATTCACTCTTTGATCTAGCAAAGCTCAATACTAAGTTTCTACCTCAAGGATGTTATTGTCGGGAGGAAACAACCCATCTGTAACAAAAAAAAAATCATAGTAGCACTTATTGTGCTAAGAGCAAAGAGAAAAAAAAATCATATTCCAGTGATGAGAACATAATAGTTGAATAGATTGTCACATATAAACATTGTAAAACATAGTAGCATCAGGAATAATGAATACAAAGAATTCAGAGAAACAGGATAAACTGGATAGAGCAATGCAGAGTGAAAAAAGCATAGCCCCCCCCAATACTAACTTCAACAAGACAAATGAAGACAATGAGAATTAACCACAAAATTCAGGTCCAATACAATGGAAAATATTGGTACTAACTTGTAACACTTAAAGTCCATGCCCTTCCTCTTCTTTAGCAACTGGTAAATTACAAACATGTAATTTATGCTATTTGCATAAGTGTCTAGGGAAAAGGTATTGCAGTATATCAGAAATATTTATGTCAATTTGTTAGCTCTTTCAAAACCAAATTTATCAATAAAGCATGGGAAATGGACTAATAGAGTAAAAGGTGGAAGGATGGACAATTATGAGGAGGGTTTTAGAGGCATTCTAAGTGATAGGGTTTCAGATGAGGCAGCACTGGTGGGTCATCAAATTGGAGTATAGATGGAGGGCAAGGACTTGTGAGACCAGCATCTTGGAAGGGGTATCACCTACATAGTCTAGAGGAGAATGGATTGGAAAAGAAATGAAGCAAACCCTGATGTGAGGAGACTCTGGCATCCAGTGGGCAGCTTCAAGGCGATAGGCACCTGAGGGGAGACAGAGGGCTGAAAGGGTGAATATTGACAGGGGCACTGGAGACAAACTTGGCTGATTTGTCAGTTTCACTCAGTGTTGACCAGGAAAACATGATGCTAGGCCAGAAATGAAGGGCATCAAGGAGATCATTGAGCTAAGCTCTCCATCTCAGACACAGAAACAGTGATAAGGAGGAGGCTATTTTGGTCACGGTGATTCATCCACTCAAGGATGTTAGAAAATTTGCGAAAGAGGTACCCTCCTGCATCTCCTAAGAGTGCCCCTTTCTTCCCTAATAATAATAGCTGACCTTTTAGTAGCTGATAATTTAAAATTTCCAAGGTGTTTTACTTATATTTGATCCTCACAACCACCCTATGAGGTAGATACTAGGGGTGGTATTACACATTTTATAGATGAAAAGATGAGGTTCAAGATTGCCCCTAGTCAGGGGGCGGCTAGGTGGCGCAGTGAGTAGAGCGTCGGCCCTGGAGTCAGAAGGACCTGAGTTTGGATCCGACCTCAGACACTTAACACACACAAACAAAAAAAACCTAGCTGTGTGACCTTGGGCAAGTTACTTAACCCCAATTGCCCTCCAAAAAGCAAAAAAAAAAAAAAAAAAAAAAAGATTACCCCTAGTTACACAGCTAGTTAAGTGTCAGAGGCAGGAATGGAGCTCAGGTATCTCCTGACTCCAAGTTCAGGGCTCTTTCTACTACTGCATGGTGTTGTCTCTCCCTCCTGGCTTCTCTAACTCCTACAGGTCTTCCTTCCTCCTTGTTCCTATGACCCACCCTTTCACCCAGAAGGCAGTCAAGGAAATTCTGCTATCATACTGACTAATAGTTAAGGTGTGGCCCCTCTCTCAAAAACTTGTGTTTAAAAAGGATTCCTAAAAGTGAAAACACTCTCACAAAGAAAAGGAAATAATAGTGATGACAGGCAGTGAGGTTTATATTTGAAGTATGGTAATGGGTTTGGTGTCCCTAGGAAGCACATCCATGTTAGAATTTAGGAAAGCCCAGGTTGAAAGGAGTATAGGTTCACAGGAAATAACTTAAGGCACATCATACTCTCAGTGCTAGTGGCAGAGATGTTATAGAAGATACCAGCCCTGTGTGTGCAGGTTTCTCTGTTGAGAAACAGAATTTACTTCAGAAAGGCAAGAGTGTGAGAAGAGGGAGAGAAATGGAGAGAATAGGAAGGAATATGTGTGTGTGTGTGTGTGTGTGTGTGTGTGTGTGTGTGTGTGTGTGTGTGAGTGTGAGTGTGAGAGAGAGAGAAGTGGGGGGAGGGAGAGAGAGGGGGAGAGGGAGGGGAAGAGAGAGAGAGAGAGAGAGAGAGAGAGAGAGAGAGAGAGAGAGAGAGAATACGAGTAAGTGAGAATGAGAGAAAGAGATTTCAATCAGAAGATTTCATTCAGAAAAAGGATTTGGTTCAGTGAAAGATCCCATGGGGTGAAATACTGCAGGGGATGTAGGTCCAGGAAAGACAGGAAGTACTGGGTGATGAAATTCTAAAGACATCTTGATGCTTGGCTGGATCTTTGCCGATCACAAGCCATCCATGTCCTCTTATCCTATATGACTCTTGTCCATTTTCTCCCATAAATCCTCTCTAGGGTGTTCACCTGACATGCTTAGACCCTTCTCCCTGACATTACATGAGCACAAATGGAGTGTATGGTCTCTCACTTTCATGACACAAGTGACTCCACCTCCGTTTTCGGCCATATTGCTCTGAGTTTCTCCTATACTCACTCCAGTCCTCCATCAATAATGTGCTGCATTCTATTACATTATGCAATTTCCCAAAAGGTGACCCTACCCATCCTCTTCCTCTTATTCAATTCTGGGTCTAGTTCCTCATTTTTTGTAGTATCTATGCAATATATGTGTACTGACAGGCAAGTTCTCTGGCCTGTTCAATTAACTGTGCATCATACTTTGAACAACAGACATACTTCATCCACTTGGTTTTTTCTATGTGGAGAGATAAACTAAACTTTTGGGGTGAATGTGAATCTTCTTTAGAAGACTGTGACATTTAGGGACATAATGTTACCAGCACAATATTATATATGAGAACAAGAGCAGCTTATTTTTAAAATTTGTTTATTTTTAGTTTACAAGATTC